>RJWH01001227.1:10879-289817 GCA_004363575.1 Solenodon paradoxus | reverse complement strand
TGGACCCAGCATCTTTGCTGTTCAGAAGAAATTTTTCAACCTAGTAGTTTGAGGCTGATCTCACTTCATTCTACCGGCTACTTATGCTATATATTATACAAAACAGTCTCACTTTTTTAATGTGGCTCTTTGACACTCCCACCTCTCTGCCAGGCTGGTGTGGCTGATCAAGCTGTTCAAACAACTGGAAGACATCAGAAGTTAAACACTCATTATTTTAATTCGATGCTAATCATGTGTTAATGAGACTAATCCTTGCAATGATTCAGGTAATTTGCTTAATGGCTGCCCAGAGTACAGATTACAGCAATCAGTCACGACTGATAAGATGTCTGTTGTGGAGAAGGCTGTCAGGTGAACGAGGTGGGAAAAGACTCTGGAGTAAGGGTCTGATATAAGGCATGTTCTGTGTTGGAGGGTGGATGTTGAGGGAAGATAGCTCAGAAATTGACATTTTCAACCAGAAATGAGCATACTAGTACTCCTGCTTAGGAAGAACTTAACATTGATAGGCTTTCTCATCTTATTTTGAAACACATACTGAAATAAACATGAAAGTTTGAGGAAAATTGAATATACAATTCAGTTTGTTGGACAGAAATAATCAGCTTATTACAATGTCAGTGGTAGACATTCTTCTCTGTTGCATTAAAATTTCTTTTCCTAAGGAAATGTCCAAAGAAAGGAAATAAACTACTCAAAACAATGATAATTTTTCATTTCATAGGAAATATAGGCTAAAAACAAATACCTATAATGAAGTATTATGTTTTTATTACATCTAAGTATTGTGAAGTCACAAGGCCATAGGGATATATTCTCCACCTACTTACACTAATCAATTAGAGCTAAATTTTGGGCATATCTGGACCTCTAAATCTTCCTTGGTTTAATCATGACATACCTTTTTTTCCTCTTAAAATACTGCTATTTAATAAATTGCTAAATGTAGAAATAATAAAGCATTTAGAAAGTAGCAACTTCAAAACTTTATTTACTTTGACTTAATTTTTCCATACTGATAGGAAACAATATATATAATATATAATATAACTTATGTACATGAATTTTAGATCCTCATAATATTTTGGTAAAAGTAGGGGAAATAAAAAAGAGAAATAGATTTAGACATCGAGGAAGTTTTGTATATTATGTTGTGCATAAATTATTCACTTTAATATCCTCTTGATGCCTCATATCTTTCCCAATTAAGTTCAAGTTAACATTTTTTCCAGCGTACGATTATCTTAGTACATTCAGGATGCTATTTCAAAATACCATAAATTGGGTGGTTTACAAATAATGAACATTTATTTTTCACAGCTTAGAAGACTAAAAGTTCATGATCAGAATGCTGGCAGATTCATTGTTTGGTAATGGCCCTACTTCCTTGACAACAGTAATCTCTCTTGGAAGGAGTAAGGGATTTCTCTGAATCCACTTTTAGAACTAAACCCATTGATGAGGGATTCACACATGATCTAATTACCTCCCAGAGGGCTCACCTTTAAATGCCATCACAATAGGAATTAAGTTTTAGGCTAGGAATTTGGAGGCGGGGACACATGTATTTGATTGATAGCAAGTATTTTCCAGGAACTGTTTATTTAAAAAGAGAAGAGAACAATGCATCATTTTTTCCACCTTATGAAGGTGTGAATAGGAAATCTAAAGGAGGGAAAAGAAGGAGATCTAGCTGGACATGCAACTGCTATACCTAGAAATGTGAATTTACAGTGAGTATATAGTGGAGATGGTATAACATAGCCAGAATAGGATTATACTCATAGGTGGAAACTGGACCTTTTAAGACATATGTAGGTAGAACAGTGATTAAGAGTTAGCCCTGTGAACCAGGTCAATAGACTTCATTTTCCTGCCTAGTTAATAAGCTATTCATCAGAAAAGATTGTTTATTTCATACCACATAAGCCCAAATAATACTTTGGTATGGTTGATGATACTTTTGATGAGATTTTTCTTTTAACAATCAAAATGACATTTAGAAACATCGAACATATAAGAGAACTAATTATCCTGTGCTCCCAACAGAGGTTCACTGACTAGAATTTCAGTTAAAATTCACAAGGCTTGTAGATCATTGTTATAGTTGTTATCTTCATAACTTGTCTCATTTTATTTTAAGAAAGGAGAATGCTTGTGTGGCTAACTAAAGTTAAGACAATTTGTATCTCAGCAGGGGCAAACCCTTGATTGCATGGATTTATACTTCATGTTTTCCTAATGGCAAGACGCAATTTCCACTAAACTGAAACAAGAAATGTAGTGTATAGAGAACATAAAGAAGAAAATGCTGAATTTATCAATGTAAAACTAGAATTTGGTGTGCAAGAGAATAAATAATATAACAATTTTCATTTCTTTGAAAAATATTTATATATTCATATTGTAAGTAAATGTTCTGTACAAACTACATTAAGTTTAGGTGTTTTTCTGAAATTATCTGGTCTGGGATCTCTTATCTCTTTAGAAGCATAGTATAATTTATCTTAGCATAACTGCTTATTGCCTTTTTAATTTCTCTTAACTTCTGAAGTTAAGGTAGCTGGAAAGTTCTTGAGGGGGGTTCTTACTTTAGTTTGTCAATAGTTGGACAGTTTAACTGAAACTACCTTTAACATATTTGATTTTAGGGGGACTGTGAACTAATAATGAAAAGTACTATGAGATTATACATTCTGTTTAGAAGTTATGAATTTTGTAGACAAATGTTTTACAAGGTTTCAAAGTCTCATAATAATACGATATCTATCAGATATGACATGTTATTAGCTTGCTTTCTTAATCTTATTTTCCAGGAAATTTAATGGTCTACACAGGTTCATTATCACACTGTATTTTCAAGGTATCAGAATTTATCTAAATTCAGATTGGCTGGAAAAATTTATCTTTGCAGTACTTATATCATCAAATACATGATGTATGCCATTTTGATTGAAACCTGGGGAAAACAGGAAGAAACGTTTTTATTTTATTTCCATTAAGCTGTTTTATACTGGTTGTTTCTCCTCCAGATCCAGGACGCGAACCCAGGGTATGTGATTTTCATCTTTCAGAGGTGATTGACTTAACCTCTGCCCCACCAGGGTATGCTCTGTATTATTTCTTAACAAATATCTGAAATTAAGCAAAATTTCCCCCTTGGGACATACATTCAGACATATTCTCTTTTATTACCTGTGGATATTTTCCATATTTCAAATAAGATAAAATTATAATTTATTTTATGCACTTAGTATATACCTTATAAAATGAAATGATTTAAAAAACCTCTAATACAAATCCTCTTTTACTTTCTAGTTATAAGGCATAAGATACTCTGTTCTGACATAAACTAAGGCAGAAATCCAACTTTTATAAAGTTTGCTAATTCAGTTTCATTAGGAAATTGTCAAGTGATTTGGGAAGATTTTCCTCATATGCTTTACAAGTGTGGAAAATAATGCAATCCAATTTTCTTTTCAACTTCTATTCTTAGTGTTCTTTATTTCACCATCTCCTCTCAACTACTATTTTCTTATGATTTTCCTTTTATTCTATTCTGATTGTTTTTCTCCATTGCAATTCTATTTTTCAAAATGTTCTCAGAGAAATATATTGGTTGGATCTCAGAGAACTCAAAATGCCCCTGAGGGAATTAAAATTCATGGATGTGAATATAAGTGGTCGATTTTCCAAGTAACTGAAAGGAAAAATTTTTACAAGATATGTTTTGGAATAAGAGCTTTCTTTTCTCCATATAGATTTTCTCATAGGCTAAAGGTGGAGAACACATATCAGAGGACATCTGAGGCCAAATGCATTTGCTTAACCCCAAGGTACATTTTTTTCTGTAGTTTTAGACTGATAATTGAAAAATATCACTTTTGTTTTTAATATACTTCTTACAGCTAATTTGTTTATTCACATATTTTAAAATGGGGGCTATGCAGTGTATATCTGACACTCAAATTAGCATATCTGCTGGAAAGGAAGTGATTACTCTTTTCCAAAGAAAAGAAGAGGGAGTCTGACATTTTTTCTTAAGGTCTATGGCATTAGACAGAAATTTATATTAATATCAAACTACTGTAGCTCTAAAAGACTTCCAATCCCACCTTCCTTTTAGAAAAGACATTGTCAGTTTAAAATTAATTACTAAAATGTGAAACAAATCAAAAGACAAAACAAATCAGGCTGTTAAGATAAACATTAAAAATCAAATTATGCTCTCAAAATAGGCAATTTACAGCTTGGAAGGGTAATTGGTGAACCTGAAATGCATACAAATAGTTGAAATTACTGACTCAAGTGGTATATTACCTATTGGAGGGTATAATTTGACAATGACTCTTGAAAAAGGAGAGAGATTCTATCATTTTTCATGATTTAACAACAAAATATGGTATTACCCTCTGTCTAAAAGAGTTTGAAGGAGGATTAAATTGAAGAAAGAGCTTTTGCTGAAAGAGAAACGGGTATTGAAGCTATGTCAGGAAGAAGTGTGGATTGCTTTTAAAGTTTTACAGTCCTATGTTAAATGAATACATTTTCTAGAGGCAACCACTGACCACAGTGTTTCAATAAATCGTTTGAATAGGTTTACTTTACTGGTTAGAATGACACCCAGTCTGGCAACAGAGCTATCAAATGTGAAGCTGAGAATCATCTCAGGAATAAAGTTCCTTGAACTTATACACCTTTATTTGCCAAACGCTGCCTCAAATTCCAAAACAAAGTAGGATTTGAACTATACAAAGCCAGACATTTTCATATTGCAAATATATTTCTTTGAATATTCGAGGAAAAACAACTGTTCTCTTTAAATGACAATTCTTACCATTTTGATAGCAGTAAGGTAGGGCAAGAGACAGCAAAGATGGCACCAAGGATAATTTTTATTGGCAGAACAACGGATATTGTCAGGTTCTCGGTTGCTGTTTACTTTCCCTGAGGACTCCCTCTTCTGTAGCTTATTAGCTACAGTCCACTAGTACTTCTACTATTGGTGTTCTTTTTAACTGCGTGTTTGCTACTCTCTTCTCATGGCATGTCTTTTCTCTCCTCTGCAGATTCAGTCACAACCAAATTTTCTCAGCTTGAACAATCGACATACTTATGACTAGGTAGGCAAACAGGAAGAGAGAGGAGGAAGAAATACATATTTTGTTTATTTTAGTTATTTATATTATTTATTGATTTTAGTTGTTCATCTTTAGTTGAGTCCTTGGCCCAAAGTCTTGAACCTGGGTCCTGGAGATATATGTGTATTATGTCTGGTGACCTTATCTGCTAGGCCACCAAGATGTGCCTGCTGTGTAATTTTTTGACTCTGTTTTACAAGTTTCCTAAGAATGTACACAGCAGAATTAATTCCTAATGTCAATAATAAAAAAAGATAATGTGTATATTTATAGAATTTTCACCCTTCCTTGCTTACTTTTCCCATTCCTTCACTTTTTCTTTCTGGATCAATCCCAAATAAACTACCTAAATGTAAAGACTGGTCTTAAATTCTATTTTGGTGACCACACAAAATTCATGAATGAATTACTGGCACTATTCTGAAAAGCTGCCAAACCCCGAGTAATGAATGAAGTATTTCATTCTTTGGCAATAAAATAATTAAGTGCATAGAAAGTTCTATTGCTGTGAAAATGAACCCTAATGCTATGAATTAAAATCTAGCCTACTTCAATTTTATAATATTGAATTTAGACAAAATTGAAAACAATTTGTTATAAAAACTGTGATGCTTAAAATATTTTATTTGTATTTAATTTCTCTGTATGTGAACACATTTCATATACTTTAATAAAATGGAAATTGAAAAATTTAACATGTGGACATTTTTTGAAACATATTCTTTGACCATTCATTATATGTGTTTAAATGCATTGTATTTATTATTGGTTCCAAATATAAAAACCCAAATATTTTAAGTTTTAAAATAATAGTGGACTATAAGACTTAGAACAAAATTCTGTTGGGTGTAAAAATTCTATATTGTTACTTATTTAATTTCTCCATAGACAAGATGTTAAGCAAATTGTATAGATACAAATTTTCAAAAAAGATGGATTAAAAGAACATTGAAATGAATAGGTAACAGATGGAGTACATATTAATACTTACTATCTGAAGTACTGTTTAAATGTGCAATACCTATTATGTCTCTTAAGTTTTCAAAGATGTATGTCCTATTATAAAGCCAACATAATTTTTTCTGTTTTGGTTTTCTTAAAGAGATAGCATCTGATTTGTTGTGTCATCAGCCCATCCTATAAGATAGTTATGCTCCTCAAATAGGGATTTTAACCTATTTACACCCAAGGTCTTCTAGCTTAACTATAACTATTGATTTCTTTTTTTATTACTGTTGTTTTGCTTATTATACATTCTTTTTTATTTAGTTGGATAATATTGTCATTGATTTGTTCACTCCTCAGTTTTTTCAATTATTTTTATGCACTTTGGGTTTAATCAATTAATTTTCCAAGCTGTAAATTATCCATTTTGAGCTTGTAATTTGTTTTTAATGTATGTCTTAACACCATGATTTGTTTCATGTTTGTAATTAATTTTGAGCTTTGAAAATAAAACTGCATGACAAATCATTATATCATTATGGGCAATGCCACTGCCATAGACAGCAAAGATGAAATTTGTCATATAAGCAATTTTTAAAATTTTTGATGCTTTTAAGGAAAATTTTAACAGTTAAAAATGAATGACATCAAGACATGGAAGCCCTGAAATATGACAAGGACATTTTAACATTAAAGCAACACTTCTGTAATTAAATAATTATAATATATGCCATATTAGTTATCTATAACTTCATGACAAACCATTTCAAAATGTACATGCTTAAAGCAATAAAAAATATATTATTTCTCATAAGTATGGTTCAGATGGACTATTGTGTTGATCTGAGCCAGGTCTGGTTGATCCTGACTTTATTCATGCATCTATGTTTAGCTGACAGGTCAGGTAGTCGGCTCTGCTTCTGAGAGTTGACTGGTTGTTAGTTAAGATGATGGGGCTACTTGAATAAATTTCTCTTAACATCTGGAAGGCTATTCAGGGCCCCTCATATGGCAGTTTCAGGACTCAAAGGGCAAGACTAGACTCATGGAAAACCCCTATCAGGTAAGACTGATAATTTCCACCACATTTTATTGGTCAAATAAGGTTAAGAAATACAGATAAAAGGGATGAAGAAATGAACTCTTCTTGATGAAAAAATTACTTTGCAAGGATTCAGATTCAGGGAGGGGAAAACGTAACCATTTTTTCAATTTGTTCTTTTCAAATATCTAATCTCTTAGCCAACCTTTACGCTTTTAAGCTTTACATCAGGACGAGTCTTCTTTTTCTATCCTTTGCCTCTCTTAACCATAGGTGTATCTCTGAAAATACCTTGTTCCTACAGATGTATTATTATTTTTCATTATTCTAGAGTTCCTATATCATTCAGTTGGCTATATTTTCCTTTTGAAAATTATGGCAATCTCCCATGCTCTGCTGGAGTAGTGGTTAGGTCAATCATCTCCAAAGGAGCAAGTCACTTACACCTGGGCTAGAGTCCCGGACCAGGTGAGAAACAACCAGTGTGAACAACTAAATAAAATAAAATGAAGATGTTTCTTTCTCCTCTCTCTTCCTGCCTACTGCCTGATTGCTTTCATTCCTGCCTGTACCTTTCCTTTAAAAAAGAAGAAAAAGGGAAGTTATGGCAATCAGGGAAGTTTGTAACAAAAGAGTTTAAACAAACTTTGTGACCTTTTCAGATTTACAAACATAAGTTACTATCTACTGTGGAATCAAATTTGTCACACAAACCCGAGACTCTTTTAATTTTATTTTTTGTTGCGCTTTGTCTTTGTTGTTTATTATATTAATTAATTTTTAATTGAGGTAACATTGGTTTACAGCATTGCATATGTTTTAGAAACACAGGTTCACACTACTTCAAATATATGATACCGCACCATGCTCACCACCAAAGTTCTAAGGACTCTCCAACACTGTTCATTGTTTCTCCTCTACTCCTTCCTCTCATTTCCTTACACCTTTCATCTCTGTCCTGTTGTCAGAATCCATGGGTTTATTTTTGTTTTGTATGCTCATTTGCTTTGTTTCTCTATAATAATTTGATATTTATTTTTCTCCTTCTGACTTGTCACTTAGCATAATCCCTTTGAGTCCCAAATCTATTTTCACAAATGGCAAGATTTCATCTTTATCTTTAAAAAAAATCACTTTATAATATTCCATTTTGTATGTATACCACATTTTTTATAATGAAAGCTTCAGACGGGAATGAAGGCAAGCAGGCAGGCAGGCAGGCAGGCAGTCAGGAGGAGAGTAGAGGAAGTATTCTTTCTTCATTTTATTTTAGTTGATCATCTTGTTTGCTCCCTTGATCCCGAGATGAAAACCACGATGTCTGGGATATATGTGGACTGCACTCAGTCAGAGGTTGCAAGCCAAACCACTACACCACAGGAGCACACCAATATCACATCTTCTTTATCCAACCAGCCATCAATAGGCCCATAGGTGGTTTTTATGTCTTGGCTATTATAAATCATACTTCAACAAATACAGGAATGCATATATCATTTTGAACTAGTGTTTTCGTATTCTTTGGATAAACATCTAGAAGTGGAATTGCTGGATCTCAAGGTAACCTCTTTTTAATTTTTTGAGGACAACTGCATTCAGTTTCTTAGTGTGTCCACACCAATTTACAATCCCACCAACAGTGTATGATGGTGTTTTTTTCTCGTAGTCTGGTCAACGCTTGTTGCTGAAACTCTAGGGTTAGACATGCTCACTTTCAGTTTAGATTTAATTTATTTAAATGACAATTCTATCACTTACTGAGTGTGACCTTGGGTAAGTTACCTTTCTGACTAAATTTTTTTTTCTGAAAATTAGAGTAATAATATGTATCTTAAAATTTTAATAATTTTAATAATTTAATGAGGTATATACATAAAGCACTTAGAACAGTACCTGACAAAGGAGAAATACTTAATATATGACAGATATTATTTCAATTATTGATCAAAGGATATTGTTAACTACCAGCTGACCATCTCTTATCCTAAATTTTGTCATCTTGATTGCAGAATGTAGCTCACAGTGGAGGAAATATGTCGGAATTCAGTAGATAGTATTGACTGGGAAAAATAGACACAAAAAATGTTCAGTTTATATTTCAGCTGAAATGAAAATAATTAAATTTAGTGCAACAGATTTCTGATCACCTCCTGCTGTGTTAGTACTTGTTATAGTTGCTGCTAACATAAGGAGGAGTCAGACATGGTCTCAAGTTCTAAAGCAATAGAAGTTTCTCCATAATTGATTATCTTTTCCTAGGGTACCAGATTCAGTATAATATTTCTTCCTACAGTGGTTTCTGGGCATATTTCATGGTAATAGATAAACAGCATTATTTTAATTTACTTTTTTCCTGTTGCCAATTAGAGAGAAAGAGGACACTACAATATCTGAGATAGGTTGTATTGTGGGTTTATGTTAAAGAAATTGAAAATACACTTTTTGATCCTTTGAAGAATGCTCCCCCAATCTTTGGAGTATATGACAACTGAAAGAAGGGATTTAAATGGGAGAAAACAAAACAATCAGTTAACCAGAGCGCAGTGGGAGAGAAAGAGTGAGAAT
The DNA here is from genome assembly GCA_004363575.1 of Solenodon paradoxus. Lineage (NCBI taxonomy): Eukaryota > Metazoa > Chordata > Mammalia > Eulipotyphla > Solenodontidae > Solenodon > Solenodon paradoxus. The sequence goes on along the minus strand of RJWH01001227.1, from coordinate 280,121 downwards.
AACATTTGAACTGGAGTTGTCTAAGAAGGGAGGAGAAAGAATTGTCATTGATAATGAAGATGAGTTCTAGCATTAGGACCTGAAGGGAGAACTGTTGATTACTGACATTTATCTATATGTTAACTGTAGAAAAACTACAGAATGTTCCCAAGAAAATGTAGAAAAGCAAAGGATTAAACAAGCTGTTACGCTAGAAAAAGAAAAAATTATTAAGAACACTTTCGAGGCTTCCTAAATTCTTTAAAACATTGACCTTCCCAACTATTCATTTAGTAATTATTATTATTGACCTTCCCAACTATTCATTTAGTAATTATTATTAAGCACAATGACAATTTGTTATTTATATAATTAATTGAAATAATACATCAAAAATTTTTATTAGAAATTAAACATTAAATGTACAGTATCTCAATGTGATAATAACCCTAGGCTGTTTCCCAATAGATTAGATGGGAAAATCCCCACAGAAAAACTACTTGTTGCCTTTGTTTGGAGAAGGTGCCCTGGCCAACAATTAAAAGTTTAGAAAAAACACAAACGTGTGTTTTATGATAGATAACCATTTCCCCAAAACAGATGTTATTCTTTTTTGACAAAATTCACAAGCAAAAGAAAACAGGATATTATACCTATTTTGATATGTGAAAGCATTGCAATATACATATTTTTCTTGTTTTTACTATATGCTATGCTTTGATAATAAACTTAAGAAACAAAAATTCCATCATAAGACACTAAACAGAAGTTAGCTCATTTTGTCATTTGTGAAAATATTAACTGTTTTAATCAGTCAGAATTTTATCTAAATCATTTAAATTATTTTTATTGTGAAAGTTTGATAAAGTATACATAAATAACTGGTGGTAACATATTTGGGGACATTAGAAGCTAATTTTTAGTAAGATATTTGGTAGCAGCATATACACATTTATTTGACTGGTAGCATATTTGGGGACATCAGAAGGCGATTTTTAATAGGATCTATGCTATTATGTTAATGCTTACTAAGATTTCATTTAGAAAACATTTAAAAAATAAATGGGAAGGTAGGTGAAAAGGGAAGGAGATATAGATAGAAAGAGGCTGGCTTCTAATCTTAGCTCTTAGATACACCATGTATAGTTTTATTTTGATAAAATGCCATCTTTAGTACTCAATTTTTCTTTCAACAACAACCAAAGATAGTGTTCACTTTGCTATACTTCTCTCCACTTGCCTTATCTATGTATCTTTCTCTACCACACATTTATGTTAGGCAGCTTAGACTAACTACAAAATAGAAATACATTTCTTAGCAGCTGCTACCATAATTCTAAAAATACACAGTTTTTTTTTTCTTACAGGATTTCAAACCTTTTGGGCTTCTTCCCAGTGCTAAATCCTGTCGACTGGATATACTAGGATGAAGAGAGAAAGAAGTGTTATATTTTGAGATAATTTCTTTTCTAAGCACCCAGAAAGGTAATATTTCTGGCATTTTACAAAGCATGTCAATTAGCTTCCTTAATGCTTTCTCCCAAATGTTTGCTTTCCAGTTTTGTCTTAACCTTTGCCTTCTTGCTTATTCATTATTTAATCATTGGGAATCATGAATTCACTGCAAATAATATATTCAGAGCTAGAGAGCTGTGTATGTCTGCACAGGGCAACTCTGAGCAGCACTGTTACTGATGCTTGGTGTTGGTTAAACTGATCTTCCAATTATGCTCCCAAAAGAGGGAGTAACTTCTGTCCAGAAAAGGTTTGGCTTGTCGTGGAATTTGATGTTATACTATCAAGCCTAGTATATTGCTTCACATTTCCAAAATAGCAAGTGTGTTACCAATTACCTAATTATGATGTAATGAAAACTACTAGTGAAATGACATCCTTCTGGAGAGTTTGTGGGCAAACATGCACTATGACAGTACTGTAGAGAAGTGATAAAAGACACTTATGTCACCCTATTCCAACACACGACACACAGACACACGCACATACACAGCCCCTCTACCCTTTGATTACTGATGGTGTGTATCTATATTCAAATTCTATTCTTAGTGGACACAAATAATTGAATTCTGCTAAGAACTTTCCTTTTTCTCCTCTACTCCCTATGAGTTAATCTGAGCTTTTTTTGTTTTGCTAAGGGAGATAAAGAAAAATGATTTCTCAGTTCTATTTTATCACTGGCAAGCCAGCTTTGGAGAAGACTGCCAAAAACTCGACCTAGTTACTGCTCCTTTTTGTGGCATCTTACCGCGTGGTTTGTGGCACTTTGGAACACAAATTCACAGTTACCAGAAGTTAGGTTTATCGCTGTCGCAAAGCCACTGAGTTCTGATCCAGAATCTCACAAATTGGTGCGTGCCCACACAGATCTAGCCTGTCCAGACAGACTGAACAGGAGGAAAAACACAACGCCAAGAAGGAAGAAACTGGTCCTAATTAATCAGAAACAAATAAGTCATTTTAATGGTGATGTTGAAGGAGATAGAAATGTATTCTTAAGAGAACCCTCTGTTCCACCAGGATGACACTGTGAAATTCTTCTATTGCCAGTTATTGTCACTAAGTTGTGGAATACTTAAAAACAAATGAGTCATTTGGAGAGTGTTCTTATTTTTTTGTTTTTACATTTTAATACCCTTCAAGATGAAACACAGCTTCGTGATCTTTTTATTTTCTTTTTCTCTTACATTCATTTTCAAAATGATCCCATTAGCAGATGAATGGATATGGAAATACCTACTTCATAAGCAGATTTAATAATACATCAGTTGTTTAATGGTGACAAGATACTCTCAACTCTAAAAAAGTTCGAGACTTTAAGAGTGGGGAAATCCAATCCATTGGCAAGAAAAAAAAATTTTGATTGTCACTAGAACAATTTTATTCAGTAAATATTTATTAACCATTTCCACTTTTCTATATCTGTTGCTTATTTCATTCATTCTACCATTTTGGATTCTACCTTTGAATGTTAGAATTTTGTGTTCTTAAAGTGCGTTGAATTTAGTAGTGGCTCAAGAAAACGTTATGTTAAATTATAATCAATGTACGTACTATTTCTAGTTTCCCATCACCTTGTTGTTCACTCTGGCATGCTCAGAGGGAATTAAATATTTTCCTTGCAAACAGTTTAAAATTTGCATTTTTAATGAATCAGGAACTGGTGGAATTGTGACAGGACGTGAAATTACTTCTTGAGTTCAGAATGAACCTATTCATAACTTGTCAGATAATTTATTCTGAAGTGGGTTAAGAGCTTCACTAAATAGTTGAGAATGTTCAAACAAGCAGTATTAGGTAATATGACCTCTGATGGGCTAGAAATCACAACCATCAGAAAGCTTTAGAATGAAGAATTTACCCAGATGGTAAGAGAATCTCAGTGTCTCTCCCTTTCCTTCTCACTGTGTTCTGGGATCTGGAATTGCTCATTTAATTTTTTCTTTTATTGGTTTTTTTTTTTTTTCGTCAGGAGAACGAGTCCACAATATTGGAGAATCTGTGGAGATCTCTTGAACTTTTACCCTTTTCATTTATCAGTAAAGAACTTGTATTTGCTTTCAGAGTCTTTAAAAGAAAATATAACTTTTCAGGAAAAAAATGAAAGAATTCTCTTCAATCTTGAAGAAAGATTACAGAAATTCTCTTAAATAGGAGGATAAAGAGAATGGAAAATCTTAAAACTGGGCAAGTTTGTTCAGGATGAAAAAAGTGATAACTGGATCTTCTTTAGGTTTGGTTGATAGAAATTTATTGTGAGTTCCTTAAAATAGAGCTGCAGAAAGGACATTAATTGGCTTCAGCTTAATAAATATTCTCAATCATTGAATAGAGTCTAAGAATAATTTCTCTTTTAAAGTTTCCATAATATTTATAAATTTTGACAACTCTATTGCAAGGCTTACAAATAGTTGCTATATAATGAGATAAATATGTAAAAATAAAAAAAATATTTTAAGGTAAGCTCCCTGTTCTCAATACCTACATTGCGTTATCACCTTATCATGTTTATTTTTACATATTCATTTCTGTATTTATTTTTATAGATCTTCCATTCTATATCTATATTTAGCTCTCTCTTTATAGCATGCTCAATATACAAGGCAGATGCCATGTTCCAGCACATTTTCTGTCATAAAAATGTGCTCAATAAATGTAAATTAAGTAAATTAGCAAATATTGAGGAATGTTAAGGATAGACAGAACTGAATACAGTTTCATTTCAGAAGTTGAGTTGTGTTAAAATGCATAATATGTGAGATTACAGGTGACAGTTTCCATTTTTCATATAAATAAATACTTGTTTAGTAACAACTTTTAAGGGACATTAAAGAACAGTGTTTTACTTAGTATTATTTATTAAAATGAATAAATTAAAATCTAAAGAGGAAACTGCATGGATTGAATATTAACCCTCCATCTTGTTTCCTTATTTCTGATTTAATCATCGAATGGTTTAAAGAATACCACAAGGCATCTCTCCACTTTTGTTGCTCTCCTGAATAGACTTTTTCAACTATCTTGGCAACTATCTTCTCTACTAGAGTGGCAGGTATTCTTACATTCATTGAAAAATAATCATGTAATTTTACTCCAACTATGAGACATCTGTTACTGCAGTCACAGAGTAAAGACTACAATTTAATGATCAATAACCAGGAAAGAAAAAAATTTAAACCTCCAACTAAATGATCTAGTAAATGGAAGAAGAAGCAAAAAGGTGACAAAATAAACCCCAGGATAACTTTCAATTAAAAGATAAAATGAACAAGCCTCAAGAGGTACATGTAAGCCTAGGTTAGGTGTTTGAAGGTGTTTGTAAAGACCTCACTTCCTTCTGCTTTGGGGCATATCATTGGCCTTGGAATGACTATCCTATTATGTTTTCAATACAGGTACATAGCAACACAGAGATGACATTATATTGACTTAGCAGTGTATCTTTTTTCTTTTTATAGCAGATTACTGTGCATGTGGCATAGCAGGTTTAGGATTCCAACAGGACCTGTAGCGCTGGGCATTAATGGACAAGGAAAATTTACACAAGAGTTTTTTCCTGACTTTTATGCAACTTCTTCCTCAAAACTGAGACAAAGTATCTTAACTGTGAATTAGTAAAGAATATGAATACTCTTAAGATATAAAACCTTTCATATGCCCACAAGTGAACCCTGCAGAAGTAATAGAGTTTGCAGTGTTTTTCTTTGCCTAACTTCTCTGATCAGGGCACCTGATTGTGTCCCCAGATCGAGTGTGGTTCAGAACAAATCACTCAGACTGAAATGAATTAATTGCATACACATTACGGACAGATACACCAGTTGCGCTAGAACTGGTTAGTTGCACAGGAGCCACGGGATGCAGAAAATCCAGAGTTCGAATAAAAGCATGACAAAATGTCATAGATACTAATTATTGGGTGAAGAGAAATCCTAAATAAGGCACCACTGCTGTGGCTCAAAAATGAGTTTTCATAGACTGACTTAAAACAATGCTATTACATCTACAGAAAAAAAAGGACAAAGTATATCTGGATAAATCTTTCCTGAATATTCTGACTAGAAAGGAGTGTTAGTCTTTAGCCACAGATTGCTGACCTTTATAAGAAACTAATATTGGGAGTGCTTTGTTATGCTAGGTCCCTGACATTTTCTATTCAGTTTTCTGGGGGAAACTTGCTCATGGTGATTTGAGATATACCTTGTTCTTTGTTTTTTTTTCTTCTGTGTAGAGTGTGTATGTATGTGTGTTTGTGTAGCATTAGTGAGAATACAATAGCACGATATAAATAAATGGATAATATGAACATATAAACATGTACATGCAGAACACCTCTTTGCCTGTTGTCTGACCTTCAGATGATCAATGGTATATACTTGAATTGACCAAGAAGTAAGTGACCAGGGTCATTCCAAGACTACAATTAGTTCTATAAAAGAGAAAATATAATTTATATAACACCATGTGTTGGAATTCCCAGGATAAAGACTGTGTCTTTGAATACAGGTCCTGCTATCAGCGCTTCATTTCTTTTGTCCCTCGTTTAAGTAACTGTAACATTTCAACCTATTTACCCTTGACATGAGTTCGGAGGTGACTTTCATTTCACAGACTGCCTTACAAGTTCTTCATAGGAGTTAATCTTGCATTAAATCATGTAAAATAACAGCAACCGTACTTAATCTCTACCTTTAGGTGGTTACTCTTTGCTGGGATCAGTTTTATTGCAGTTTCAATGCAAATATCAGGCTGTGTGTGTGTGTGTATGTGTGTGTGTGTGTGTGTGTGTGTGGTGTCAAATATGAATATATTAAGCAAATCTGTCATTTAAAAAGCACTGATAGGACATTTGATGAAGTATTTCAATTTCAATATTTAAAAGATATTGAACAGTTTTTCTAGATCTTATTAAAAGTATAACTCTTAGTTGCCAAAACAATAAAGATATACTAGTCTCTATCAACATATTTTCCTTGCTCCACATTGCTTGCCTGTGGGAATAAATAGCTTCTCCCAAACAGAGCAGGTAATTTAAATTGGAAGAAAGAGGCAGACACAGTCATGAGATATGGCTTACATAAAGGGGTTCTCAATACCAGAACTGGTGAACAGAGACTGGGTTGAGGAAATATTTATGCTACCCTTAAATTAGAGCATCTTACTCTACATTTATCTTATTGCTTAACTAAGTAAAAGATGAATGCAAAATTCTTGACCCTATATCCTGGGGCTAGACCTCAGAGCCTTTGTCTTTCCAGAGATGAAACAGGTTTGAGAGTACATGGAGGAATGAGTCAAAAGTTCCAGAAACTTGATAGTTCAGTCATTTCACTTTATACATGCATTATCCAAGCAGTGGGCTATATGTTGGGGCTTGGAAGAAGTATCCTGTGTTGAACTGGAAGCTGTAATAATTTTTTAAAATAAGAGTATAATTGATATCCAAGCAATTGAAGATTTCTATATAGACACAAGATAAGTCTGATAATCATATAAGCAAAGGATAATCTAGATTCCTTTCATACAAATACTCTTTATTTTTTATGAACGTATCTTCACAATGACAAGGATTTTTTTGCTAGTAGTGCAACTGGTAAAGACATTACATACTTATTTTCTACCTGAATTATTTGCACTTCATTGTCCCTCCCACTACTTTATTGATTGCATTTTGAATGTTCTCTTATCAGAATCAACATTCTCTGAGGTCTCACTATAATGTATAATCCTGACCTTTTACCATCTATTTCTGTAATAATTGTCTTCATTCATCACTTAGAGAGAGGCCAGGTGAGTCTCTCTGTCCTTCAGGCTACTGTGCGATACTGCCTGTACTTTCCAATCTTCAATGGATCATATACTATTCTTAATTTTTCAGAAAATTTCACATATTCCATTTTTGTTCAGAATTCCCATGCTACAAACAAGAGAAATATCTTAAGAGAGAAGCTGCAGTCTAAAACATTTAAAAGAACAAGGTTACCAACTAATTAGTAGAAAATAATATAATAAAAATCAAAAAGAGTTATTCTGAATGGAGTAAACATCATTCCACTATTTTATCACTTGTCTCTTAGCAATTGTTTTTCCCTGGGTAGGGAACAAAGACTTTAAAAAAATTATTTTGATGCTACACATATACCAATTTGTTCAAAAATTCTATCTATGGAGGGCGAGTAACTAGGCAAAGTTGTGTCTATTCCCTCAGTAATCAATCAGTCTAGGTGATATACCAAGATTATCTTTAATGCAAATATTTAAACGTGCCGTATTTACACAGTAGATTCATAACAAAGATCTGAAAAGTTAATCGTTGAAATCATCTAGTGAAATGAAATGATTGATTTAAACAAGAGTAGTCTTTCATATGCTTTCAGAATTATTCTTGAGACCCAGGAATAGAGTTTTATTGAATTTCCCAGTAGGCATAATTACCATGTGCTTAAGGTAGTAACAAAGTAGAGGCACCAACCATATTTTAAGATTTAGTATTAGGTATTTCAAAAGACAGGAAAAATAGAGCTTTATGGTAGGGAAGCAGAATGTTTCTTCACACACATTTTATGGTTTGGTGTTAGTTTGGTGTTAGTTAGTTTTTTAATTAACTGCTTTGTGGTGAGTCGTACTCTGTGGTCTTCCATTTTCTGCTTTTCTAAAAGTCTTAATAGAGACCTGACAAATAGTGTGGACCCGTAAGACTTAGGGAAGACATCAGTCACCTGGAAGAGTCCCCGAATACTCAAACATGTGCAAGAGTAGAGAAGTAGGACACAGAAGTAGGGAGAAATGATAGTAAATAGTTTCTGGTCAAAAATGGATACATGGGAAAGGACTCTGACAAGACCAATCTCCATTTTTAATTCCCAACTTTATCAAATACTTGTGCTGTGACTTTAAGAATCTGACTTCCATCCTTCCATGTTTAAAATCAGAAATAATTTGAAGAGTCAAGTTAAATGATTCATTCTTGGGACATAGTAAATGCTCAGTGCTGCTTATCTACTAAGTTTACCATTATTCAGGCCTTCCACATTCTATCCCTGCCATCTTCCATGGCTCGTAAAAGACAGTCTTTGTTGTTAATTAAATAAAACCCTCCTGAGTTGGAACCAAAACCTCACAAGTTGCCTTCTATCAGCAATAGTTTAATTGAAATTTGATTACCTTATCATCTGCTTATTTTATGTGTAAATGTGCACATTCTGCCATTTTCACCTATGAAATTCTTATCCATGGAAATGGGAGCCTAAATGATTATTGAAAGTATGAAATACACAATCCTTACTTTAGTTTTAATCTCATTTCCCCAATTATATCTTTTGGAGGATATAACCCTTATCAAAACAGTATAGTTTCTGCCTACACAGAGTTTATATTAGAGTTAAATAAAAACCCTTATATCAAATTTTACCTTAGCCACGAGCAGACATAGTTTGCAGGTTTTCAAAAGTGAGTATGAAAAAGAGCACCTATTGGAAATATTCAGGTTCAAGTTCAGTTTTCTAATTATTTTTACAATTCATATTTTCAAAATGTAGAAAAGTTAACACAATTTCAGAGTCCCCTCTTTTCCTTTCCTCTAGAAATCTTTTCTGGCAGTTACAAGTTCAGAATGCTTCTGTGCATTTCAAGCAGTCTTGCCCAGATTCTGCCACCTGTTCCATCATTCTGGGTATATTTAGGGTATAGTTCTTTTCCATATGGGCAGTGTAATTCCATTAAGTAGCAATCCAGCACAGTTACTTTTTTTTTTTTAACGTTAAACCTCTAGAGTTAATCGTCCATCTGTGTGTAATCATCGATTCCATTAAGCCTTATGGCCTTGTCCGATTATCCAACATTTTAAACAGTACTCCTTCTTTCACAGGAAACACATTTGATAATTAAGGGCATGATGGAATCTAAGTTTTTTAGTCTGACTCCAAGATCCCCCAGTGACTTATGTTAATCCTGGGTCAAGCTTCATCTCTCTAGATCACTGAGCTTTTACTATGACAAGAGACTCAGTGACACTTATCGATCTAGTTCATCCGGATTTCTGAACAAGCAGGATAAGATATTCAAATGCGAAACACAAATCAAATGTCTCACAGATTTTGTTTTCACCTATATGTTTTTTTTTCAAATTCATGATTATGATGACTGAATCACAATGGGTATTGATGAGAACTGTCTTCAGCCATAAGTTGTTTATGAACTAGTTCTTGAACTTTGTCTCTTTTTTAAAAAAAAATATTGTGTTCTGTCTCATTTTATTCTATCAGAGACTAGATTTTTAAAGTTCAGACTCTCATTGAGGACAGTCTTCACTGAGGAACTTCATAAATAGTGAAGGTAGACTTCACGTCAACTTAAATTTGAAGTTTGATTTTATCTTTATGAAGTGACAAATAGTAATTGTCCACAAAAATTGTCTACTTTGAGCTTTTTATCCTCATTTTGTTAATCAAGCATGGATGAGAATGAGTCAAGTAAACAGAGCTCAGGGAAATTGAAATAAAGACTTCCACACTTTAGGTTACAACATGCAATAGTGATGTATGGTTAGGATTACAAGAGGGTTGTTTTCCCATGTCCTTAATATTAAACCATTCTAATATAGTTATTAAAGAAAGTGACTATAACACTTATGATCAGCATGTTAAAAATAATAATACAATTAAAGCACTGTGCCTAGGTCACAGGAAATAATAATGCTATATTGTTTGCTTTTTTTTTTAATCAAAATAGAAAATTGTTTTCTTCTATAGTCTAAATCCTTGAAACTCTCTACTTTTGTGTTTACTTCACTTATTTGCATGTAAAATTGAAGTGCTTCTGGTACTGGTCTACCACAATCCAAACAATTCAATTTATATTGGAATTGTATATTATATTTCCTAAGACAACACAAAGACTTTCTCATCATTTTGGAGGATGTCTGAGCACAGGCAAAGCAGGATTCGCATGGTCTGCTGGCAGGAGGACTAGGTACATGGAGGGAGAATCTAGGCCTCTGTGGAACAGCAGGTCTGGACAGCCTTGTCCGCTGCATAGCCAACTTAGAAGCCCTTCCGGAGCAATCTGGTCCAGAAGGCTGCACATATTTTTGCCTGGATAGACCCCTTCATGTTCAACAGGAGCCTCTGCTGCGATGATGAGGTCCTCCATATTGCTTACATGGAGTTACAGTATGGGACAGGAAATCTGGCTCTTTAACCCTCTGGCTGCTGCACATGACTATTTGGCTAGCAAAACAGAAAAATGTCGACAGCCTAAGGTTTAAATGATTAGTAACAGGTTTTTGAGTGATTTTCCCAGAATGTGCTAGTATAAATAGAGGACTGTGAAAGTGTGGTTTGAGGGATTTTTTTATTCCTTTTGGTATTGTGATTTGTTTGTTTCCGTTTTTTTTTTTCATGACACATTTCCTTTTATGACAGTATACACCCAAGCCAAATTCCCAAATGCTGGCTGAAAGGAAAGGTGTTCACTTTCAAATGCTTCCTAATCAGGTGTCTACATCCCAAGTGCAAATATAATTTTCAGTCCCCTAAAATATATAAAGAATTTGGAGCAATTTCTTTCATGTTGTAGCCAAGATTTTGGTACAGTCTAGAAGATTCAGAAAAGATTGTTAGATTATTAGTATTTAGTGTAAGATTTGAGAATGTTGCCTTTAAAATGAATAAAAGGCCATTTATTTAAAAACTAATACTTTCCTTAAGAATGGTGTACTTTCCTTTTTAAATTTTTTCCACATTTTTGTTATTGCTTAATGAAACTGAAAAATTCAGGCTCTCAGTGTGGCATGTTACTTGCATGTTGTAATGAAAGGGTTAAAAATGGCATCTAATCAGTAGAACTATTACCAACTAATTCAAAGCTTTGAGTTAGGTTTCTTGAAATATATCAAATTATCTTAACTCCAGGTAACACAGTTATCTTAAAATGGATCATGACAACTATCTGTTGAAAATGCACTTCTGTTCAGTAATAAAGCAGTTTTTCCAAACAAACTATTGTAAAAGTATGTGAATGAGCCAACCATTAGCTTCTATTCATGCTATAGATGAAGACATAAAGAATGCCTTACCATGGCTGAGGATACTTGCTTGGTGAAAAACCAACTATTCTACATTTTGTGTAAAAATAAAAGGAAGTATCACCTATGAGAAAGTTCTAGGACTTATACAAGTGAATAAAAGAGATCATCAGCTCTCTAATTCATACTTATCAAGTGTTTTTACCTACCTGGCATTTTGTGTTGACTCAATTTCTATGAGACTCCTATCACAGTAAAAAGCACTATCTTAAACAATGAAGGACAGGAAAAATCCATGCTTTCTCTTGGCACATATATGAGCGCCATTCTTCTCAACTTGAGAAGAAACCCTCTTTCTAGCCTGTATCCTATGGAGGTAGACCAATTCCCACTTCTCTCTATAGGTAACCTTGAAAGAGAAATCCAGTTCGCTGACTTCACTTTCTCACACCTACACAGTCTCTCCTAGACTCATCCCCACGCTAGTAAAGTGATTCAAACCAAAGTCATCTAAGACCTTCAGATCATTAAATCATACAGATGTGTTGATCTCTCTTGTCCATTTAATGAAACCGCACCTTATCTCATTCCACCTTTCTTGACACTGCCTTTGCTTTTTTTCTTCCATATTACTCTTTATGAGGCCCCTTAATTAACCTTACCTAGGTTTCTGTATGTGTGTGGTTCTCTCCTTCCATCTACTTCTAATTTTCAGATTTCTTCTGATTATTCCACTTTGGTCTTTTTCTCTTCTACTATGCTCTAATAATAGCTATTCCCACATTTTGAATTAGGACTCAGTGAAACAACTGAATTACTTAAGGATCTCAAATACAAATGAAATAAATAGAATACATATAAGCATATGGCACAAAATTGAAAATTTATTGGCTCACATTATTAAAACATTCAGAGAAGGTTAATGAAAGACTTCCTTTGCAGTCTTGACTTATATGAAGACAATATATTGGTCATCAGTTACTCTAGGCTTCCTTGTTCTTGCAACTAACAAACCCACGGAAAGAGCATGCCCTGCTTTTTTCCAACATTTTTGCCAGTAGGTACATAGCTTCATTTTCTTATTGACTTGGCTTGGGTTCTGTATCCTTAACTTAAAATGGAAGGCAAGTCCCCTTGATCAAGAGTAAAACCAAAATTAGTAACTTAGAAGTAGGATACACTCAAGAAGGAAGAGAAGATTTAAAACAAACCAACCAACAAAACCTCATTACAAGTACCAAATATATACCTTTCTTCTTGTATCCTTTATTCTAAAATTCAGGCCAAAATACTTATCATCATGAATATAGGTATTTCAAAATTTTGTACATGAAACTAAAATCAGGATTCATTCATCTTCCACCCCAAAATGTATTTCTTTTTCTATGTCTAGTGATACTGTCTCTACTTATATCTTCATACAATGAAGGAACATAACTCTTAAACTTCTGCCTACCAATTCTTTAAATACTCTTGAAATTCATTGTTACTACATTATTTCAGGTCTATACTATCTTTAAACAGAAGAATCTCCTTACTGACTTTAGCTTCTTCTAATCAACTTTCCATATTGCTACTTCATTATCTTTCTGTATGTAAACATAACATTTTACTTAATCCACTTTAAGCCAACTCATCGATAGGACGAGTTATTCCCTAAATTTGTTCTCTCACTCCATGCTCAAAGCCACAACTTAAGCCAAATCAAGCTAGAGTTTTACAAATGTGTCATCTAATTTTGTCTGAGTGTTTTTGAACATAGAATTCCTTTGTCCTAGAATAACCTTTCTCTCCATTCTTTTTAAATGTGTCTCATGAGATCTATTTTAAGTATTTTCAAACTGATCGAAACTTCCCCTTTTCAACCATGAACCTTGTATGTGATTCTCTTATTGTGTATGTAAAAATATGTTTACTCATGTATTGATCTCTATTAAGACTGAACTCCCAAGGAGAAATGTGTTTTATTAAAACGACTGGATTTTTAAGGGTTTGTTGAATTCTATCCAAGGATAATCACAATGTCTGGAATACAGTGAAAATAATTTGTGTTGAATGAATGCAGGCAGGCAAAAGTGAGTGGATGAATGAATGCTATATAAATTTTTATAATCTGAAATTATGAAAATAATGACTTGCCTAAAAGGTAATGAGGAGTTTCATTCTTAGGCAAATTTTCAAGCAAAAGCTATTATTTCTGATATTAATACTTTCAATGGCATTTATAGCTTAGAATTTATATAAATGCAAGCACTTATTAATATAATACAAGCACTTTCACATTGAAAGCTTTCTTTGTCTTTGCATGAGTATCCCGAATAGATATCACTGACAAATTTACTGCAATGCTTACTTGATGAAATTGAGTGTCAGAGTGTGTGTGTCCATCCCAGGGTCATGGAGAGATCTGTTTCCCCAATCATTTAAAAGCATAAGTGAGAATTGTTCTCCAGGATCAACTGAGAAGGCCAACGCATGTTATTTAATCAATTATAAAAATTCTCCTTCTCCAATCAAAGAAAGGTATTAGTGAAATGAATGAGAGTAATTAAATCTGATTTAGTCATGCAAATGAGTTTAATTAAAAGAAATCTACTCTTTAATAACTTCAGGGGAAAATGCAGTTCCTTATGGAGTTTGAAATTTAGTTAAGCTCACAAGACACAATAGCTGAACTGATGAGACCACACTGTTGTAATCTGCTTGTGTAAATATTGACACATGTAGCATTTAGTTTGTCTCACAGTGATAATACTTGCTCTAGGCTTCTGATGAAATCTGGCATTTATAATTATTAAAGAATGCTTGTTAAAAATGCTCTTATCCATCATGCTAATTCTACAAAAGAGATTGCTAACACATTGACCTCCAGAAAAATATCTTTTTCTCAAAGCTAGAGTTTTAGAAAATGAATATAAATTTAAAAACCTCCACACTGCAGAAATTATTGAGTCAGGTAAAAAACAGGTCAGCATGGGGCAAAGACAGATGGTATGGTCCCTGTCCTAAGGATGCTTAGAGTCTAATATCAATAATGCCTTTTGCAATAATACAGTCCTTATTGCTCAGAATAAAAGTACAGCCTGGATGTTATAATTGAGGATTAAGCAAAATCCCATAGGAGAACAAAAAATGGAACAATGACTTGATATGACTAGGAGGAAGTAGCGAAGGGGAAAAACAAAGGAGAATATGAGTTAGATTTAGTAATAGTTGAAGATTTTGACAACTGAAAATATGGTGAAGAGAGAGAAGGAACCATCAAACACAGAACTTAATAGAACAAGATCCAAAAGAAGAGACAGCACATGCTTTGTTTTTAGGGCTTTACTAGTCTGCTGGGTTTTTATCACAGGTTACATCAGAATAGTTTTAGACAATTAGACTCCCCAGTTAGGGAGACTAGGGAAGATTTTGAATGCCCATGCTTAGTATCAGGGCAGTTTCTGTAGCGAGCACAGAGGTGCAAAAGGTTTTGAAAAAGGGAGTTTCGTATCTATCATTTTCATTTGGAATCAAATCTCTGATTAAGCATGAAGAATTAATAATGATGCAGGCCCAGCAAGCAAGGAAAGGGGACACCAAAACTTTCTCAGGAAGCAAAGTTTATTCTTTCTGCCAGCAGGGCTCAGTGGATTTGCATCCAAAGGCTGAGCCCCGATTTACGCTGAGGCTCTGTCTTTTATACCTGCCGGTTAGCGCAGCACAACATTTTTTCCATAGATGGTTACAAAGGATTTCACTGGTTACATTGCCTATAGAACTCCTCCTTGCCACATCACCTCTGCATGTTTTCAAATCCCTCCTATCACAATAATGGAGAAAGAATGAACACAAAGAGTCTGTGTAAGAACTTGTTCTATAGTTTGAATGAGAGATGAGGAGTGGTGATGAGAATAAAACAAGGAAGAGTCCAAAGGTTTAGCAATCTTATAAATTTAAACTTGACTGTGAGGGTGGGCAGTGATGTCATCAACGAAATGAAGGAGCATAGAAAGATTGGAAAGATGCTAATGAAACTTACCCCTGTCACTATATATACCTTACTTTTCCCAGTCCCCTGACTTTATCAATTTTTCTTTTTTCTATGCTTCTATTACTATTGATAGGACAAGATCTCAAAAGGGCTTGGGTGACACTGTGAGGGAAAAGACCTGCCTGTGGCTTCCCAGCAGCCGTAAAAACCACTTGAGCTAACAGCCGTAAACTTACTGGAATACTGCATGCAACTGAAGTTACCAACAAAGAACTTTCCATACTTGAAATCCCCCACTATAATTTGCATCTCTCTCTTCCTACGCTTGCTCTCGCCTATATAATTGTGCTCTCGATTGACATCTATGCTCAGCCTTTGGGGAAGGATCCCTACTGAGCCTATGCATAATAAATCTGTCTAAAATACTTCCAGAGAATTCCCTCTTGGTTTGTCCCAAGGAGAGCCATAACAAACCATGTTCTAGGAGCTCTGTTGTGTGTGAGATTTGGCAGGGAATCTCCATTGTATTGTCTTTGCTTCCTGGTGGCTGGAAGGACAGGCCTTAGACCCTTTTCTTACTCTTTCCTGATAAGAATGCTCATTGTTTTGGTTAATGTCTCATATTAACCTTTTAATGGACTTCTTGGTGGATTAATGTCTTGTATGAACATTTTAATAGATTTCTTAACAGACTCTTTGTCCCAACAGTCACAGGAAGATTCTCAGGACTCTTGAGTGAATTGTAGGGGTACAAGGCCCTGAATGAGAAAACCCACCTGCCTCAAAGATACAGCTGTCTCACCCCCCCTATAAAATAGCCTAGAACCCTTCCCCTTGTGCTGGTTTTACTCCTTTAGTGAGCCAGCCAACTTTGGAAGTTCCAAAATAAACTCTTGGATATTTGAAGCTTTTCTCTGGATCACTCCTTTCCATGCTCCCAAACTGAACACCAAAGTCCCCCAAATCTTTGGGGAAACCTAACAACTATATAACTTACTTTTTTTTTTATTAAAGGAAAGGTACAGACAGGAATGAAGATGACCAGGCAAGCAGACTGGGAGAGAGAGGAGGAGGAAGCACTTCATTTATTTTTATTTAGTTGTTCACATTAGTTGTTCCTCCAGGCCCAGGTTTTGTACCCAGGACCTTGGGATGTATGTGGGACTACTTCCAGGTGTACTAGACCACTGGCCCACCAGGATGTGCCCAGTAACTTACATTTTTTCTTAGGTATATTGCTTTCTTAAATACAAGTTCCACAGAACAAGGAAAGTTTTGCTCTATTGTTTCATGATAAATCTTGAAAGTTTACCACATAGCAGAGTTTAGAACATAGTTCCAGAAAAATATTTGCTGAGTGAACAGTGAAAGACTATAGCTTTGAAACCAAATTGTGAAGTGAAAATCTAAAATAAAAAACATAGTTTATAAGATCATGAAACCATCTACTCCTGTTTTGTTTTTTATTTTACTGTTTTCCCCTGGCATTTCATGCTACAATTATACTAACCTTTTAACTCTATGACTCTCTTGTGTTGTTGAAGTATATCCAAAGACAATAATGATGATTATCTCCAGGCCTTTTCAGGTGTTTTTCACTTCCTTATGAATACCCTTCCTACTTCTATCTCCCTTTCTCCTGCTCAGTCAACTCCTCCCCACCCTTAAGGGATCAACCCTTCTCAAAGCTTTTCTGGCTTCTCTTAGTCTGGTGTAAATGCCTCTGATTTGTCCTTCTACACTATCCCATATCCCCTAGTGGAATAGCTTTCACACTGGATTATCACTAATTGTGAAATACTTGTCTATTTCCCATCAAACTGTGTATTCATAAAGGACAGCATCCATCTCTTTCACCAAAGTTTACCCTTCATGTATCACATGACTTGACATGTGGACACTTGGGTTTGTATTCAAAGAATAAACAGTGACGTTTAGACTTTAGAAGTTAGCTTTGAACATTCTGGAAGTTTTAAAAATACTGGAAACAACAAACGTTGTTGAAGATGTATAGATACAATGGAATGCTACACTGCCCTAAAAAAGATCAAACCCTGTCATTTGAGACAACATGGATGGAACTATGCTAGATGAAAAGTCAGAATAAGAAAGACAAATAATGGATGGTCTCACTTCTATGTGGAATATAAAGAAACAAACAAATGAACATAAAAAACATAAAGCGACTCTTGGACTTCGATAACAGAACTGAGTTTACCAGTGGGGAGTGGTGGGAAGCAAGTGGTGTTGGGAATTCAACAGTGAGTGGTGGAGGACTTCTGGTAATTTGGTGGTGGGAGTGATTTGTTATCATATATTTAATGAATAAAGAACCTGTACATATGGGTTTATATTTTTGTGTTAATGAAAGCTACCTTAATAGATAATAAAAATAATTCTAGCATAGCAAAAAAAAGAATATGTAAAACACTATTGTAGAATACTAGTATTCTCAATTAGGAGAGAAAAAAATTGAAGATCCTATTTTATTGTGCTATTTGTCTCATCTAAGTAATATAGGAAACTGCTCTTAGTGACAAAGATGGAAGAGTGTAGGTTTAAGAGTAAATTGAAAGTAGATGCTACTTAGAATAATTACTTAAGGAAACTAGGTAGAGAGAGCACCTAAACAGAGATAGCATAAAAAGTGACATAAACAGATAAATGATAGATAGATAGATGGATGAATAAATACTAATTGGTATCAAAAGGCTTAGCTAAGGATGAAAATTATTTATTTTCAATGGAATTGTTCTCTGATAAAATAATTTAACTTTGAAAATATTACAAATAAGCATTTTACAAGGCAAGAATTATAGATAACAATTGGTTTAATTATATTTAGGAAAAAAGTATACATTGCTTTGTAGCATAAACTTAGAAAATCTGGCATTTATGGTGGGGATATGGGGACCGTATAGGGCAATACTGTGGTTACTGATTTTAATGGGTAGTAAATGCGTGCGTACTCAGTCACTGCTTATAGATGTGCTGCTTATGGCTCACACAGAGACTCCCACGCTGCAAAACAGTTCTTATTCTGCTTGCCAAGCCAAGTGTTTGATGTGGGTCTACATCTGCCGGGAAGAAGGGACTTATTTTTCTTACTACTCACCATAGCTCTGACTGTCTGCCAAGCTTCACAACCACAGGACTGCCTTCTCTTAGAGAGGAGAACTTTTTCTGTTCCCCCAAAGACACAAGATGAACTGGCAGCAGAGCCTTAGTTGAAGTTTAACGTCTAAATGTTAAAATATAAATTTTGTATCCAGGTTACAAATGCTTTAATATACTTGCCATCAATTTTAGGATATGGCAATAATCTTGCAAACTAATGGAAACGAGACAGTATTAACATCAACTTACCTAGAACTGCTTTAATGGAGTGATGTTAGCACAATGTCACCTCAAATCTATTTTTAAAAAGAGATGGAAAAGATTGAATAAATAAGTATTTTACAAGGCAAGAATTAAAGTTCATCATCTGTTTTTTTTCCTTTAAGGAAGAGACATAATGCCTTGGAATAGTCAGATCTGGGATTGGGGGCTTTTGAGGGAGATATATGCAGAGAATAAGAGATAAACTTATGGATATAACTTTATATTTTTCTGTTAAAGTTTATGACAACAATTTTCTTTCAGTTTCTCTCTCGTATTCTTGTGGTTTGAGTGATGAGGACTTAGGAGGAGGATTGGAAGTGGGTACACTTCCATTCTAGATTACTTTGCATTTCCAAGTAAATTTGTATTAGTTTTAGTGTCCTCACTTTTTTTAATGAACTCTTCTAAGAGAATTCAAGGAAAAGTACTGAAAAGCACTTTAGCTCTTCATTCCATATGAAATGAAGAATTTTATCCAGTCCATAATTGCAGTTTGTCTTAAGTATCTTAAAAACTTCTAGTCAAAATATTCAAAGTATACTTTATTTAAAATTACAATTTTTTTTAGTTGTGACGTAGAGAAGTTTTTCAGTCATGTATTTATTTCTTGTAGAAAAGTTATTAAGCAGATTCAATTAAATTTATTACAATAGATTATATACCCAAACACATGATAAGAGATATAAAATGAATCAGGCTTTCTCGTATTCAATTCAGGTTCTCACTTACAATCTATTTTTTGTTCTACAAAGAAGTAGAAAATAAGAGGAAATGTAGTTTAAAATGAACCCCAAATAATGCTTCTAAGCTGGAAATGCTGATCTTCTATCCTGATTACTTTTCATTGTAAGATGTATCATTGTCTTATTTTTTGGCTTTTGAACCATTTCTTTCATAGGCAAAACTCTTCCAAGTTCTTTTGCGATACAATCATGTTCAATTGTTAATCACATTTCAGTTTTCTATGATAAAGAAAAAAATAAAGAGACTAGATATGTGTGATTATTAACTACCAATTGGTAAAAATGACAATGCTTGAGCTTCCAATAGTTCAAGATGATGGAGAGAGTGTTCATGAATCTAAAAAGTTCAACAGTTAACAATACATTTGGTGGTTTGTACACAGGTAAAAAAAAATACTGCAGCCATTACTATCCTAGGAAAGAAGCTCTAGGAAAAGTTTCTTCAGAAGAAGGGAAGAGCATAGTGGTTAATTAGGAAAGTACAGGTTGAATATTGTTGAACCATTATTTATCATGCTCTCTTTTGCTGGCACTGAGTTGACTGACAGTATAGCATTTTAAGAAAGAACATAATCTTTAGAGTCAACTTATTTGATTAGAAGATATTTTCATTATTTTAAATTGATTTCATCTGAAAAATACAGGTGACACATTGTTATATCTATTTTACAAGGTGATATTAATTGCTTATACTAGTTAGGATGTGATCAGTAAAACTGAATTCATCATAGGTGTTGGATATACAGGGTATCCAAGTAGAGACTGATGATTGTTGACTATTAAGTCCTGGAAGCTGATTGAAAAGTCAGAGAAGTTATCACTGTCACTCTCAGAATAAAGCACCAAAATGTGCAGTCCTCACCACAGTTCTCAGGGAAGTTTATGCAGTTCTCAAGACTGAGAATTTTTCATCAGTTGTCTGTCTGCAGCAAAAAGGCAGGTGATTCTCAAGGTTTCTCCAAGAAGTGCATAAGTATAATATTAACTGTCTATAGAGAATGCGATATTCTCCTTTACTTGTATCATCCTGATTACTTGCAATTTCATATCAGGAATTTCACAGAAAGGAGGATTCTGTGAAACAAATTTCCAAGTTTCACTATTGCAGTGCAAAGGAGGTCTTAGAAGAGGGTGACGATGACGACAAATAGATGTTAGACACACAGTATATATTCAAAGGCTGCATGGTGAATAATAAGCACTTGGCAAATGTGACATATTACTCATTGCATTTACTAAATGTTGATTGAATTTGCATAAGAAATCTAAATCTGTGATAACATTCAAGAAGTGAATGTTTCAATACACAAAAACTTCTTGAATGTTATTTCTCAGTATTTCTCTTTTTCTTCACCTTTTTTTCTTAGTAAAGTTTCATTGAAAATAAAACAATTTATGATTTACATGAATGATGTCAGAGAAGGAGTATCTACAACCCTATGAAGATGACCAGAAAAATACATTTCTCTGAGGTTAGTTATGGTGATACAATAGAACGATTCAATTCCTTAATCAAAGAAAACTATGGTGAATAAAATCAGGACTATGCATATTGCTGTTCTCCCTACCACAGTCCTCTCTATCATGATTGATTTCAGAAGTAGCAAATGGCTCTTGTAGCTTCTCACAACATTTGGCCATAAAATTTCATCTATACTTCTAAATTTCAGAGGGTAGGAGTATGTGTATGTGTAGGGTTCAGGGGAGGGGAAAGAGACCAGATATTAAGAATGCAGAATATTTTCCTCATTTTAAACTTATAAAATTTAAACTGTATATGCAATTTAAATATTATTAAATAATGAATGTCATTAATGACTTCTTTAATGAGCTGGAATTTTATACTATACCTTTTATTAACAAATGTGGATTTTGCATTCCTATAGCCTAAGAATATTAAAGCTGGCAAATTACCTATAATTCTCTATGATAGTTGAGCTGGTAACATCAAAATTTTGGAGATTTTAATATATTTTCCTTTTGTAGTTTGAGCAATAATTTTACCCATAGTCTATCTACTGGTAATAGAGACATTTTTAAAAAACATGAAATATCTTTGTAAGTAAAAAATCACTGACATCATTCCATGAGATTTTACTTTCAGATAACTTAACTGTTTTCTTCATCTGCATTCCTGAAGTGACTGTATGGCAAAGATTATTAATAATCACTAGTATCCATTTCCCCTTTCTTCTTTTTGGGCATATAGTTAAGCCACATTTTCTGCCTACTTTACAGTTATATTAAGGTTATGTAATCCAATTTTATACAATGAATATAGTAGAAATTATATAATTTCAAGGTCTGTTCCATAAAAATCTCTCACATGAAACTTGTCATTTTCTTCCTCTTTCTGCAGTGATTCTGGGGACTTGTAAATCTGGAGGCATTAAGATAGAATCTTGTGTCTCTGAATGACTGCATGGAGCAGATTCCACCACTTTGCCTCCTCTCCCTATCTTACCAATATCAATAGACTATTAAATAAGTAAGCATTGAGGTTTTACTATATTTACTGAAATTTCAGGCTTTATTTGTTACTGCAGCATAGCTTAACTGAATTAATGAAACCTGGCACAGTCCTGAGCATGAAATAAGTAACAGTTGCCAAATTGAATCACAGAAAGAACTTTTACCACAAATATCCTCAGGTCTGCAAATCTTGGATTGTATTCAGTTGGTTTCCACATCCCAGTGGTGAGTCGGTGAAGTTTAGGTTTTCTGATTTGTTCAGGTGACCCCAGTCTGCATGTGTTTTTAGGCATCTTCTGCATGGAAGGAAATACTCATCAAGTTTAACGGAATTGTCTTGTGATTCATAGCTTGTCTTTTGGGAAGAGTGAAGAAATTGTGTAATTTATCATAGGTAATTCCAATATGGCTCATACTATCAATCTCTCTGACAATCTCCTCAACAACTCAAAGTCCAATTTGTGGCTGGAAACTGTCCAGGTGAAAAGCATCAGGATGCTGTGGGCCAGGACTGCTACAACACCTGCTCTAAAATCAGATGTACCATCTGCAGGGAATGTAGCCCAACTTATGAAAAGAAACCCAGCAGTGCAGCAATGTTACAACATGCAAGTAAGCTGGGACTTGGTGGTGTCTAAGTGAATTCAAAACCTTATTTTGAACCAAGCAATTATGCAATGATGGGAATAATCATTCTCTTCATAACACATGCAGAAAAGCCGAACCAATTTTTGGCAAATTAAAATTTCATGTTCTTGGTAGATAAGCTTAGAGATGGAAATCCATGCATTATGAATAGCTTATCCCAGCCTTAGACAAATCTCAAATATTTAAAATATTTTTTCTAGTGTCCACAATTTGATAAATAAAAATGAGCTTTTAATTTTAAATGATTCAGGAACTTTGTTCATTCAGTTTTTATTTGAAATCACTGCCTCTCTCCTGTTTCTGGTTTTAATCTCATTTAACAAGTATCCATTTTCTCTTTATATGACTGAATTTCTTATCAGTTTTTGCTTAAGGAATCACCACTTACCTTAATCTGAGCCAGTCATACCACACTGAACCTTTAGCCATAGCGATTGATATAGGGTTAGCCACATGGCTGAAGCTAGTTAATTAAAACTCTCTCCCATGTTTTTAAAATTTGAGCCAATAGAAAATATTTTTTTTTCCTGGTCAGAAAGATGTAAAAACTCAAGTTCAGGAGCTATCAGCTGGCTTTTTCCACCATCTTTGTAAGACTCTAGCTCAAGGGGTGTGCACCCCTGAATCTAGTTCACAGGGCGAGATGCTGGTTTTCACATCACAAAAATCCCAAGGAACCAGGGTCAAGACCCAGAGCCAGGGTGGAAAACCAAAAATGATCAATAAATAATAAAGATTTCTCTTTTTTACTTCTTTAAATGCCTCTTCCTCCCTTCCTTCCTTCCTATCTGCTAACAATATTTTTTTAAAAAAAGGAAAAAGAATCCAGTTCAGTAAGTAGAGATACTCCTGAAAGAGAAATGGAGAACTATGTTTGCATTTGGATTCCTGGTTCTTGTTTAATTTGACATAGGCTTCCCTTTGGCTTTTACTATAGTCTGGTTTTGTGAACTGTACATTTGGTCACATGATCCAATAAATATCTTTTTTGCTCAGCTCATTTTTTTTAACCTTTTTTTTTTTTAATGAAAAGGTTCAGGCAGGATTAAAGTCGAGTAGGCAGGCAGGCAGGCAGGAAGAGAGGAGGATAAGCAACTCCATTTTATTTATTTTTTTCTTTATTCACACTGGCTCTTTCCTCCCCACCTGGGACTCAATCCCAGGGGTATGTTCCTGCTCATTTGGAGGTTATTGAGCTAACCAGTGCTCCACCAGGAGGCATCTGTTGCTCAAATTTAAGATGCATTTAGTCTCTTGAAAGAGAAGTCTTATAAATACAATTGTGGAGGTTTTTGTTGTTTTATAAATTAACTGTTTTCTTTAAATCAATTTTGCTGGGGTATAATTTAAATAAAATTAAATGTGTACATTTTAAGTATATATTTAAATATGTTTAGCCAGTTTATGTACCCATGTAAATTTCACCACATTTAAAATATAGAAATATATGGCAATCCCATTAGGAAGCTTGCCAATAATTTGCTATAGACGCAGTGCCTATTGCTTACCCCTCTGGCTCACAGGCACCCCCAACACTTTACTCGTGTCACATATACTCTTTCACACCACATTTGGCTTCCTAGGCATGCCCAAGGGTGGTAAGAGCAAACCTTTGTAGAGAGATAGAGAGCACATGGAGAAAATTTGCTTGACTCTGTGTCATCATCAACACAGTGATGGTTTTCTACCATCTTCCCCTCAAACTATACCAATTTTCATGATCACAGACGAGAAGGACTGTGAGAGTTTGGGAGTCCAGCAATGAGGTTCTTGCACACTGTTAGAATAAAAACAATCCATGACTGAAAGCATGGAAGAAAGCAAGAGAAACAGATTTCACTTTATCTGCATCATTCTTCTCCCACAGTGCCACAGCTCAGTGCAAACAGAGACCTTCTCAACCCATGATTCCTCCCAAGGGGGAGTGCAAGAGCATTGGAGTGAGTGCCTGACTTGTCAGCTATGGAGAATGCTATCAAAGAGGCCTATTACTTTGTTGACCAGTTCAGAGTATTGAGTCATGAGCTGCATGAACAGGGGGTATTGAGTGGCTGGGAGAACAGTCAGGACTTGTAACAGAACATATCAAAGGGAGGTGAGTACAATATTATTAAATGCTTCACAGATCTCATTAGGAAGCTTGACAATTAGTGGCTAAAGATGCAGTGTCCACGGATGTCCCCCGCTGGCACACAGGTACCCCCAACAACTTACATGCCTCACCCACAAACACTCCCACCCTATATCTTGCTCCCTACGCATGCTGGGAGGGTGGTGACCGCAAACTTTTGCAGATAGCTAGTGAGCACATGGAGAAAGCTTGCCTGACTCTGAAAATTGCAGAGTAAGCACACATATCTGAGCACTTTGCACTGCCTTAGGGAAAACAAGAGAGCGATTTTCAGTGCTCAACCTGGTTTTGCAGACATATAATCTTAAGAGTGAACAAGAAGTGTGGATAAAGTGTGTCCATAGGAAAAAATCTGAGAAAAGCTCAGAAATTTGATTGGGACTGAATAAGAGTATGTCTCCCCGAAAAGTAAGTCTATGAAAATTGGAGGAGGTAGCTATTTCCTTAGGTTTGAAGACAGCAATGAAAGCCTCTAAGGAACATAAAAAAATCCAGGAAATGTGACATTGAAGGCACACAATTTTTTGATAATAGACCCTAAGGAAACAGAGACCTATGGTTATCCCAATACAGAATTCAAAATAGTTACTGTAAGGAAATTCAATGAGCTACAGGAAAATACAGAAACACAATTCAATGGAATCACATAAGCAATAGATGAAAAAAATGAGTTTAGCATAAATATATAAATCATAAAAAAGAACCAAGCAGAAACTCCAGAACTGAAGAATACAAAGAATGAAGAAAAAATGCAATAAAGAGCATCAACAATAGACTAAATCAAAAAGAAAAGAATTTGTGGAATAGATAATAAATATGATTTGATCCATTTCGTCTAGTTTTGAGAATTCTACATGTACAATATATAAATTTGATGTAGCTTGGGTAATAAATGTAATTATTGGGAGGATGGAGAATTTAAATTTCTGAGTATCATAGGACATATAATCCTCAATTGAGATTAGGCAGATAAAGGAACTTTGAGGATACTGAAAAATGTATTTTTAATTATCACATTTAGCTCTCAGGATGTCAGACTGGCAGTTTAGTCAAGACTGAGATTCTTCCAACTGGGTACAATGAGAGTGAGTAAGGTAGTTGAAGATGTGTACTACATACAAAAGAGTAATATTAATTCATGATGGATTGTGACTACTAACTAATTAAAGGGAGGAATTATAAAAAGTTTGTAAGACAAATAACTATAAATCCTAGTGGCGCTGTTAAGACGGTGAACTGGAATATATGAAGGTGGGGACTAGAAATATTGGACTGATGATTAGAGTGGCATGCTTGAAACTGAGAAAGCAGGGGAAGTACACTTCCTGTTATTGACAAGACCTAGGGTTTGACCTTGGAGTACATTGTTGATGTAGGGTAAAGACAAGACTATTGGAAAGCAGAAGGCCAAGAAAATAAAAACTTAGTATTTTCAGTTCCCTCATATCCTCATTCAGTAGTCCTCCTCTTTAGTGACACTTTCCCTGGACACTTAAATTTCAAATTTCCACTACCTCCATCTCCAAATACATACATGTTACGTATCTTGATTCTCTGGTTTATTCTTATCTTATTCTTAGTACTCATCATATATGAAATACTGTATTTTATTAATTGTATTTATTGTCTCCACTTGAATGTCAACTTAAAAGCAGTAATTTTGATTTTTGCTTTCCTGCTACATCTTCTTTCCTTAGACCACTGCTGTCTGACATATTTTAAGTCGTCAATTAATGTTAATTAGTTATGTGTGATTATGTTATTAATACATTCTCTTCATGAATATTAAAATAAGCCAGAGTTGTGCAGCCAAAACATAGGAAACAATGATAGCAGAGAAAAAATCTCTAAAGAATGTGAGGAAGTGAGTTAAAGGTCTACAGATGCGTTTGGGTGGGTAAGAATGAAATATTCTGATGGTATAAGTTCCAAAGCTATGGGCTTTGAGAGAGGAAGAAAATATAATTGTCTAGACTAGCCATGAGGAGCAAGATGACAGTTACTACTCCTCGATGGTCATGGTGATGAGGGTAAATACAAAGAACGATCTGATAAAAGTGAGTGTCTGTCCAGAAGAGCTGGATTTTCAGTTAGAGTTAAAGGAAGAAGAAAACTCTAAGAAGAAAGAATATAGATAAACACTCAGATACAGAGAAGAAAGTATTGGAGAGGTCAGTATGTAACTTAACTGAAAAAGGATAAGCTATAACTAGTAATTACATGAGTTTTTAATAATAATTGTACTATTTCTCTAGTTTGCAACGCTTATTAATTTTAGGATATTGACATTGAATCTAAGCATGTAAATATTTCAGACCACACCTGACACCAGTGTCCTCTAGTGTCCTTTACCCCACCTTGTTCCCTCTCTCCTTCCTACCCCTCATCGCTGCCGTCCTCCTGGGTCCTCCTTCCCTTCCCCTCCTAAATTCTCATCGTTGCCATCCTGGGTCCTACGAATTTGTTGGGATTTGTTTTATTTCACTGTATTCCATATATGAGTAAAAACATCCCTCATTTCTTTTTTTCTTTCTCATTATTTCACCTACCATCCCCTCCAGTTCCTTCCAGATTGCCACAAAGGTTACAGTTTCAGTTTTAGTAGCTGTAAAGGTTTCCATTATGTATATGTATGTATGTATACCATGTGTTTGTTGTTTTTTTTTTTTTTTTAATTCCAGTTATTTGTTGATGGGCATTTAGGCTGTTTACATATCTTGGCTATTGTAAACACCACTGCTATGATCATAGGAGCACAGATATTTTTTCCGATTAGAGATCTTGTAGTCGCTGGGTGTATGCCTAGGAGTGGGATTGCTGGATCAAATGGTAGAGTCATCACTACTTTTCTGAGGACTCTCCAAACTGTTTTCCAGAGAGGTTTCATTAATTTGCATCCACACTAAGTGTATAGGAGGGTTCCTTTTTCTCTGCACTCCTTCCAACAATTGTTTCAGTCTTTTTGACATAGACCATTCTTATTGTTGTGCAGTGGTATCTCACTGTGGTTTTTATATGCATTTTTCTGGTTATTAGTAATGTAGGTCATTTTTTTCATGTTTCTGTAGGTCATCTGTGTATCTTCCTTACATAATGACTATTCAGTTCTTCTGCCCATTTTTTGAGTGGGCCAGTTTTTTTTTTTATTGTTGAAATGTATGAGCTCCTTATATATTTTTGGAAATTAAGCTCTTGTCTGGTGTTTGTTATATGAATATATTCTCTAATTCAGTGCGTTGACTTTCTTTTCTAGTGGTGATTTTCTTCATTATGTAGAAGATTTTTAGTTTGATGTGCTTCCAATTATTTACTTTTACTTTGGCTTCTTTTGCCATAGATGTTTCTTCCCCTAAGAATTCTTTGTATTTGAAGTTGTGGAGCATTTTCCCACATTTTCTTCAATGTATTTTATGTTTTAAGGTCTCATGTCCATATCTTTTATATTTTGAGTAAACTTTGGTGTATGGCACTAATGAGTAATCAAGTTTCTTTTTGTTTGCTGGTATCTGTGCAGTTTTCCCAAGACCATTTGTTGCGGAGATTTACCTTTCTTTATTTTACGATCTTGACTCGTTGCCAAAAATTGACTGTCTATATATGTCTGCCTTTATTTCTGGGCTCTTAATTTTGATTCCATTGATTTGTGTATCTGTTCTTGTGCCAGTACCATACTACTGTGATGATGATCACCTTATAATATAGTTTGAAGTCAGGGAGTATAATTCCTCCACTATTCTCACCACCACCCCTTCTTCCAGGATAACTGTGGCTATCCTAAGCCTTTTGTGCTTCCAAACAAGTTTCAGTATTGTTCACTCAATTTCCTTGACAAAATGGCTCCAGAATTTTGATGGGAATTGCACTTAAGCTATATATTGCTTCAGGTAGAATGGCTATTTAAATTAAATTCATTCTTCCAGTCGTGAGCATGGAATATTCTTCTGTCTCTTTTTGTCTTCTTCTATTTTGTTAAGGTATTGTAATTTTCATTGCGGAGGTCTTGCCTCCCCTTTGTTAGGTTTATTCCCAGGGATTTCATCTTTTCTTGGTGCTATTAAGAATTGGATTTCTTTCTTAATTTCTTTTTCATTATTTGCATTGTTTGTATATAAGAATGTACTGATTTTTGTGTGCTGATTTTATTACCTTCCACTTTACTGAATACATTTATTGTTTCCAGCAATATTTTGGTTGAGTCTTTAGGATTTTCTAGGTATAATATCATGTCATCTGCAAATAATGATAGTTTTATTTCTTTATTTATATTCTGTATTTCTTTAATAGGTTTTTCTTGCCTTATTACTTTGGCCAAGAATTATAGGACTATGTTGAATACTAGTTGTGAGAGTAAGAATCTTGCTCCAGATCTTAGAAGAAAGATTTTCAGTTTTTTAGCATGGCGCCTGATGTTGGCTATGGGTGTGTCATATATAGATTTTATTATATTGAAATACATTCCTTTATCCCTATTTTGGTGATGATTTGAGTGAGTGATGAAGCTCATCAAATCATTTTTCTGCATCTACTTATATGATCACATAGTTTTTTATTTTATCATATTAATTTATTCAGGTGGTGTACTACATTGATTGATTTCTGTATGTTGACCCATCCTTGCATCCCTGGAATAAATCCCACTTGATCATGGCATATTATGTTTATAATGTGCTGTCAAGTTTGGTTTGCCAGGATTTGGCGAGGATTTTGAATCTGTATTCACCAGTGATATTGGTCTATATATTTTTTGGTACTGTCTCTGTCTAGTTTGGGGATTGGGTAACACTGACTTCAGAAATTGAATTTGAGAGTTTTTTCTCTTAAATTTTGTGAAAGAATTTAAGGAGGATGGGAATTAGCTCTTCTTCAAATGTTTGGTCAAAATAACTAGTGAAGAAGTTGGATATTGGGCTCTTTTTGGGGGGGTGAAATTTTTGATTACTCCTTGAATTTCTATGTGTGTGATTGTTCTATTCAAGTTGTCCATATCTTTCCGTTCAGTTTTAAAGGTTATAGGAGTCTAGAAATCTGTTTATTTCCTCCTGATTAATGACTTGTCATAAATTGCTCATAATAGTCTATCATGATTCTTTGTATTGTTGTGATGTCAATTGTAGTACCACCTCTTTCATTTCTGATCCTTGTTATTATGGTTTTCTTTCTCTTCTTTGTGAGTCTATCAACAAAGTCCATCAATTTTGTTCATGTTTTTCAAAGAACCAACTCTTGTTTTCACTGATCTTTTGGCAGATGCTTTTGTTTTCTATTTCCTTTATTTCTGCTTTTTCATTATTTCCTGTTTTGTTGATTTTTGGTTTTGATTTTTCATCTTTTTCTAGTCCCCCAATGTTTGAGATTAGGGATCTAATTTGGGTTCTCTTTTGGTTTTTGATGTGCACTTTTAGGGTCAAAAACTTTCCTCTCAGAACTGCTTTTGCCAGATCCAATATGTTCTGAAAATATCTTCATTTTCATTTGTTTCCAGATAGATCTTAATTTCACTTAAAGTTCATTGGTGATCCGTGAGCTGTTCAGAGGCTTGTTGTTCAATCACCACATCTTTGTGGTTCTTGAAACTTTGCTCTTCTGATCCATTCTAGTTTTACCATTATTAGAGAGATGCTTCTATAATTTCAATTCTGCTAAATAAACTGAGACTAGTTTTATGTCTCATGATTTGATCTATCATTGAAAATATTCCATGTACACTTGACAAAACTATATTCTTTTTTGTTGGAGTAGAATACACTGTATATATCTGTTAAGTCCATGTGATCTATTCCTTCATTTTGGGTCTTTATTTCTTTGTTGATTTTCTGCCTGGATGACCTACCTATTGATGTAACTAGAATATTGAAATTCCCTTCTATTATTGTGGTATGGTCAATGCCTGCTTTTAGCTCTGTCAGCATTTGTTTCATATATTTAGATGGTCCAGTCCTGGGTGACTATACATTAACTGTAGTTATTTCTTCTTGATGAATTGTGCCCTCGACCAAAATGAAGTGCCCTTCCTTGCCTTTTTAGGCAGAAATTTATCTTGTCTGAAATTAATACTGTAGTCCCGATTTATTTTTATTGCTATTGCTTTGATATAGTTTTTCCACAGCCTTTGACTTTCAACCTGTGTTTGGTTTTGGACCTGATTCGAGTTTCTTTCAAGCATAATTTTGATGAATCCTGCTTTCTCATCCCACCAGAAACTCTGTTTCCTTTGATTGTTGTGTTCAGTCAATTCCTATTTAGGTTGATAGATGATATTTCTAGGACTTATCTAGGACTTTATTGCTGTGATCTGAGTCTTTATTTTCTGTGTCTGTTGCTTTGTTTCCATTTGTTTTTATTTACCTTCTCTTCTCTATGGTTTTTAGTGTTGGTTCTTTCAGGTTCATCTGCTTCTCAGCTATGTCTTTTTAGGATTTGTTTTTGCTTCTTCATATGGATTATCACTCTATTGACAGCTCTATGATAGTATTTTATAAACTTTTATGATTTTCTTTCCTACTTAAGTGGTTTTTGGTTCTCTGCTCTTGGTCCTGTCTTTGTTTCTGTTTTGTTTTCCTATTTATTACCATCCTTGATTGTTGATGGATCTTTGTTTTGCTATTAGTGAGTATCTTTATTTCTTTGTCTCCTTATTTTGCTAATTTTGTTATGATGTGTCTGGGATAGGTCTTTTTATATTTAGAATTTTTGGTGTTTTATCTTCTTCTGGAATCTCCATGGTTTCTTTTTATGACAGATGTGGGAAGTTCTCTGCTATTAATTGTTTAAGTAAGTTTTCTGTTTTGTTTTCCCTCTCCTCTCCTTCTGGGGTAACTGTCATCCTTACGCTTAATCTCATCATGTCTGATATTTCTTGTAGATTTTCTTCATTTTCCCTTAAGCTTTTTCTCTCTTCTCTTCTGTGAGGGTCACCTCTGTGGTCCTGTCTTCAGTTTCCAACATTTGTTCCTCTGCATGATTGAGTCTGTTTATGTAGCTTTCTGTGTTTATTTTTAATTCCTCGATAGTACCTTTTACCTCTAGAATTTCGTCTAGGACTTTCTCCATGGCCTCAATCTCCTTGGCAAAGTATTCCCTTTCATCTATCACTTCTTTTTTGATGTCTTTCAAGTGCCTTGGTGTAGTTGCATGTGCCTTCTGCAACACTTTCAGCTTATTTATAACTATTATTTGAAATTATTTATCTGTTAGTTGTTCCAATTAATATCAGTGGAGTTCTTTGGGGAGGTCATAGAATCTTCTTCCCTTTGGGAAATTTGCATTTTTAGGGATGACTTAGATTTTGACCTGACTTTTTTCTCTGATTTGAATTTAGCACTGTGGTTTTCTTTTTCTTTTACTTAAGATTTCTTCCTGAATTAGGATTTTTGGGTCCTGGTGTGCCTGGTGCCAGTCACTTGGCTTCAGTAGGGTCAGGATCAAGTCTACTCTCTAGAATTCTCTCTTGTAGTGGGCCACTAATGCTGTTCCAGTTGTGTATACTGGCTTCTGTGTGGATCATGGGAAGTTCCTCTCCTGTGGGACATTGAGAGGAAACTCCCCAATCCAAGAACAAATTCATCCCCAGTATTCTTAGTTGAACAATGGGGCAGCAGGCAGCTTCTGGTTGTTGGTTTTCTTGTGATGAGCTTCACTCACTCCAGTACAGAAAGGTCCACAGGCATGTCCTGTATATTTTTCTGATCTCAGAGACTGAAGCTTCTTGTGATGGTAGAGGCAGGACTCTCCTCAATAATTATAAATCTAAACCCAGGGATTCTCTGTGCTTTATTCCCCCAGAGATTTTGTCTTCTTTGTTGAGTCTCATTTGCTTTTGTTTTCATTGAACAAGCCTGATGTATTCTTATTTTAGAACTTTTAGAAGTAGTCATCCTCTAGGTACTGTAAAAACTTATCTTTCACCTCCGTTGTAAGTGTTCACTCTTAGATCATAACTCCTATATTTCTAACCCTTTTCTTTAAGAATTTCAAATTCTACAGAATTTCATTTGAACTCATATCTAAAATGTATTGATTTGTCAGCTTTTTATTGCTTCTCACTTTTCATGTGCTTACTTACCTTCTCATTTAGTTAATGCTATTAGAAAAACATGAAAATTATTTCCTTGTATATACTTTCAACTATCTTGCCCTACCCTTCTTCAATTGCAATACTCTCCATCATCTATCCATAAATTTTCTTTCTTATTGTTTCTGAGCTTTGTTCAGTAATCAACATTTCCAGACCACCCTGTTTCTTCTCACTTACATCCAAATTGGCATCCCCAGTTTTCTTATTCTACTCTCTTTTCCCATAGATTTTACCATTTAATCCTCTAAGTAATTTGCTTATATAATAGGTTATTTTTTATTGTTTATCTCTCTGCTATCTTCAGAGACTATAAGTTCTGTAAGAACAGGTATTTTTATTGTTTTATTCACTACTATATCCCTAGTCTTTAAAACATTACTGGTCAGTTTTCAAAAAAATATTTATTGAATGACCGAAACTAAACAATATATGATAGTAAACATATCAAGGGTGACGTTGAATCAAGAGTGAGGTTATATTATAGATTCTTTGCACATGTGCCAAAGCATGAGAACAGTACAAAGGAATATCTAAGTAAAAATTAAGTATCACCAAGAAATACCAGCTTCTGAACTAAATGGTTAAGATTAAGGCATAAATGGTAGATAGGCAATGAGTTTGGGAACAAGTATGTGATGTCAGTGAAGCTTTCAGGCACCACTTTTGCCAACCATGGACACAGGGAAGGAGGGCTTTTGCTTTTGTTATTTTTGCCAAATGTGACACATAGTGAAGGCTTCTCTGAAAAGGTACTACAATTTTTATGTCCATAATATAGAAAATATAACTGCTTTTTTTTTATCATCAAATGACTTGAAACCATTATAATATTCTATGCCAGGACTGAGCTGACTTAACCAGGATATCAGTTGGCTGGGAAGTCAGGTTGATTTTTATTAATCCCTTGCATTTATGAATAAAACTTAGTATATAGTTTAAGCATATTAACATATTTGTCATAAAATTTTGATAGTAATAATAGTATTAGAATCAATAATCTTTTATAATGGATCTGGTTTGATAAGAATATTAAAAAATTCAAAAAATATTTAATCAGACATTATCATTAACTTTTATTATTAACTGAAATGTTTTCCCACAGGGAAAAAAAGTAGTAATAATACTGTAAATAAGGGGCTAAAGCGATGGGTAATGTATTCCTAGAATTGTTGGAAGAATTATTAAACCTTCATTTCATTTTATAATAACATCATTCTTTCACTTTTTAGAAAAAATTAAAAAGTTGAAATGTCTTAACCTTTTCCAGAAAAGCTAGAGAAAAAAAACAAGGCTCCATTAGGTTTAACATTTTGCGCAGTTTCCTGACTAGAAAAAAGAAGGTTCAAGATTTTTTTCCAGGTCAACTGAAATATGACAGTCCTCCTTCCTGCTACTACATTTCAAACAGGAAACAGATACAGTAGTTGCTGTGCTAAATTTGAGTCTAAATACAGCTCCTTTGAGAGGATTGGATTAGAAGCTAGTAAAATTAAATAAAGTTTGAGGTAGCATAGTTGGCTAATATTGAGTCAAAGGACTAGATTTATTCCAGGAGATGAAAATGATCTATGTTTGAAAGTAGATATCCCCATTCCTAGACTTTTTTGGAATCCATTCATATCTTTCTGGAATCTTTTTCATCTAAGTCAATCTTAATTTCTCTAAAACTGGAGAAATTACTATCATTTTTCAATCTTTTCTCTCTATCAGTGAAGAGTTCTACATCTTATAACCTATCGTAGGTCCCTATCAAGATGCTTATATCCTCAGAATATTTGTTTAGGGACAGCTCAGTCTTATCATTACAAAATACTTTTTCTCTCCTTTCCTAGGTCAGGAATAATATCACTTCTTTACTTCTTTCAGTCTTCCTTTAGAAGTTTAACATTTTTCTATTGCCTAGAAATCCCAAGGACTTATGCTTACAGGTCCTTAAACTGGCATTATCATCTTTGCTATTTATTTACACTGTGCTTAGGCATACAATATAGCATCTCATTAATTGGTATAGGAGTGGAAAATATATAATATAGTTTAACATTTGTTTTATTTTGAAGCTTCCAATTTTTCAAAGAAAATATTAATCATTGTGTTATATGTATTTATTCATATATGTACAAATAAATTTATATATAATTTATAAGTGATACATATAATTAAATAAGATTTTCTAAGCATTAATATTAAGATTTTCATTCTTCTTTCCTTTATGTCTGCTATCCAAGTTATGCAATACTACCTTCCATATTTTAAATTTTGCAAACAACACTGTTCATTTCATAGAATTAGTTAAGTCTTTCCAGATGTGGATTTGATTAATAGAAGCTTACTAACTGTGGCTAATTACTGATAATGATGGTATCACAAGACAACTTCCTCACCAAAGTCACCTTGGTCTCTCTAATTGCTATAGTGGATAGAATCTCCACACATACCCCTCCTCCAAACAAAACGTACAAGAGTAATCCTAAAACTTTGATTGGTTTGGTAATTAATGTATGTGTTGCAGTACTAACCCTTTAGTATAAGACAAATGATCATTTAGAGAAGTTATTAGGATTTAAAGTCTCCACATCCTGATATTATAATGTGGATGGATGACTCTTGTAGAAATTGTTTGTGATATTTAGACCGATGGCTAGCGAATTATCCCTTTTTGTTGCCCTGGAGCTTAGATCTACATTTTAATTATTCCTATCACCAGTAAACAATGAAACATAGCTCATATGGTATAATTAGATATTAAAATCTCTTATTCACTTCCTACAGAAGTGTGACTCTCTAGTATCATAGATGTTCTTAAAGGTTTTCCTTTTATAAAGATCATGTAGTGGGTTATATACTGTTTCTAAATGAAATGATATTGAAAGTGAAATTTTTCCTTCCCTTCTGGTAACCACAAGTTTGTTCTTATAGTCTAATGTTTGTTTGCTTTTTGTTCATTCATTTGTTTATTTTCTTTATCTACCACATAGGAAAGAAATCATACTGTATTTGTCTTTTTCCCTCTGACTATGTTCTCTAGGCACATCCATTTTGCTGCAAATGACAATATTTCATCTTGTTAGTAGTATATAATGGAATACTTTATCCAATAAGTCATTAATAGGCACTTAGGTTGTTTCCAACTCAGCTATTATAAATAATACTGCAATGAGTATAGGGGTTCATACAATACTTCAGATTAATATTTTCATGTTCTTAAGATAAATACCCCACAGTAAGATAGCTGGAACATGTAGTATTTCTATTTTTAAGTTTTTGAGCAATTTCCATACTGTTTATCATAATTGCTGCACTGTTCTACATTCCTACCAACAACATGTCTGAAGATTACCTTTTCTACACATCTTCACCAACATTTTTTGCTTCTTTAGATCACTTTAGTGCATTAGTATTTATAAGGTTATAACACGATTAAAAAGAGACTAGTGTTGCCATATGGTCACCGGTCAGGACTACCAGAAATCTTAAGAAATCATATGTACCTCAGTGATACAGAAAAGTATTGACTCCTTATACAAAGGAAACTTTGAAGAGCATTACCTTCAAGAATAATATGTATTATGTGTTACGTGTGCTAAAATGATAGGTCTGCATAAGGTTTTTAGATACAAGTATGATACCCACTCTTCCGGTTCTTCTGGAAGATGCAGACTTTAGTGAAAAAGGTATATGAGAACATTGAAACTGTCCATTCACGGTGAGGTTTCACATTTAAAATGTACTCATTCACTCACACAGTTTCCTGCTCATTTATGCAAACAACAAATATCAATCAAGTCGTAGTCTCAGGTAGGTATTAAGATAATGAAGGACCCAGTTGTCCATTTGAAGGAGCTCTCACACACTAACCAGAGTCATTCAGTGTAGTAAATTTTTTAAAGCTAATGGAGGAAGGAGCTATACAAAGGAGAAAGAGACAGCATAAAATAGAAACTAACCTAAACAAGGATGTTTGGCTACAAGTGACCTAGTATTTAAAGTGACATTTGAAGGACGAGTATGAATTTTCCAATGAGGCCACAGGTTTGGGGATTGGAGATGGTATGATGAGATTCCAATCAAATAAAATGGTAAAACAAGGAGAACTAACAGAGCATAGCTTGTTTTAAGAATTACACTCTGTTTTACAGATTAATGTACAAGGAAGGTATATAAAATGAGGTTAACAAATTAGATAAGAATTTGCTAAACTGTATTATAAAACTTAAAAAAATCAAATCAACAGATGGAAGGCTGTATAAATATTGTTTCATTTCATGCATCTTTCCTTTCTTCACTATTTGAATTGCCTTTGAACAAAAAGATTCCAAACAAAGGTTCTGCTAGACCAGCCTACTTGAATTTATAGATGTCATTCATTAGTTTACGAAAATTTACCAATTCAAAAGAGTTGGTTTTCTTGTAGGTTAATTATACCCTTTTGCTTAAAGAATACTTCTTCAAATACAGGGCAGAGTTTGTAGGGCAAAGTTGTTGGCCTAACCCGGTACAGACAATTACAAATTCAATTGTAATTTCAGCTGAGTCAACGAAACTGCTCTAGGCTGTAACGCAATCTAAACAAGGATTCAGAAGAAAGCTAATAAGCGAACTTCATTTAGACGATTCTTGCAGAAGAAGTGCTTTTCAAACTTAAGTGTGCATATGAATCACCTGTAAATTCATTAACAATTCAGATTTTGACCTAGGAGGTCTGAGTTTAGGTCTGAAATGATGAACTTCTAAGAAGCTCACAGGTGATGCTAATGCTGGTGGTCCATGGACCATGCTTCCAGTAAGAAGGTTAGAACATTTCCTGATCAGAAATTCTTCTCTATTCCTTAGAATAAGAGAAATGAGACATCTTAGAAAAACTCTAGGATATCAATGTCATACTTCTCTTGGGGAATCAGCCTTCATCTATCGAAAATCCTCATTTGATGTCATCAATAGGTTTTTAGAAATTGTCATTAAGCAAAACAACATATAACAAAATCAAAGAATAATTGATAGAAATGTTTACCATATGCTAATTGATAGAAACAAGTGTTAATTTCCTACAACAATAATGACCAAACTTCTAAATAAAAACCCCAAATACCTCTCATATTAAACTATTATTTGTATTCATTCATTCATTTATTCACTCACTCACTCATCCATTTTTTTCACTGACTTTTTCCAGCTCGGGGTCTTGGATGACTGGATCCTATTTTAGTTGCTCAGGGTGCAAAGTGGATCCATTCCTGCACAGGACACCCTGAACAGGGTGCACACACACAGACACACACACACAAACACACACACTCTCACTCCCTCTCTCTCTCCCCCTCCCTCCAAGTGGGACAACTGAGACACATCTATGAACCTAACATGTATATCTTTGGGATATGGGAGAAAATCAGAATACCCAGAGAACACCAATATAGACAGGCAGACAACACAAAAATGCCACACAGACAGTTCCGGGCCAGAAATTTATTTTTTTCCTCATTGGTCTTAGAGTGAAATGACATTGAATGAAACAACATTATTGGAGGACATGCTGTACTTGTGATCATCATTCATCTATGTATAATGAAAGATAAACGTAGTTAAGTCTTCAGAGGGTAATCACAACACTTTCCAAAATAGCTTCTAGATATTTACATTTACATCTAAAACCAAAACACTTGCACATACAGGGTAATCAGTTTGTCAGGAAGACTGTCCTGTTTTTAGTACTGAACAGCCTATGCCCCAGAACTGTCTCAGGCCTAGTCAAACTGAGATGGTTAACCATCATTCAGGAAGCACATATTGCATCATGAGAATTGACATGATCTATTTAAAATGTCCTCTTATTGTCTATGAACATCATTAAAAATGGGAATTTTTTTTTAGAAATTATTTTGTAATTTAGGAGAAAAAAAGGAAAATTCATCTTTTTTTAAATCATAGTATGACCTAAAATGTCACTGCTGAGATAATCTGTTAACTATGTGCTATATCTTGCTCTTTTAGTTTTTAAAAACAGGCTAAAGAGAAAACATAGAAATTAAAATAGAAAGTGGACCTTATTTTTGAGTAATCTATTTATCTTTGTTTTACACTGTCTATCTCTCAGGTGTCCCACATTGTTTTCTGATACATTATTGTAATTATTCAAAATATTAATGGAACAGAATATCTTCTTTTAAGTTATGAATGCAATCAATTTTTAAGTCTTTAATTGTAATTTTTTTTCCATAAAATTCTTTTAATTTAGCCTAATATAATGGCACATCAACCAGTAATAGGTACATTAAATTGAATCATGGTGCTCATATACACATTTTATGACACAATCAAATATCCTAATGCATTAATTCATATCAATCAGTTAATAAAATCAAGTAGGAAACATTTTCAATTGGTGCTAACTGTATTGATACTATTCACTAGACAAGAAGTCTGAAAAATCTCAACAGTTTAATTCTCAGGACTTCTCTGCTTAGATGGCTGGAATTTGACTATTACTCTAGCTTTTACTACTTGATAAGCAGGTGGATAAACTAAGAAAATGCCTAAAATTCTACTTTATACTTCAGATTTCCTTGAAGTGAACCCATTCTTGCAGCACATGAAATAATACCAGTATTGTGCCCAATATGAAGGGAAAGTTATAATGGCTCCCTAGAGATACCTGACATTTTGTCTATTATTGGAACACTATTAGTAAGTCACTATTTTCAGTGCAATAAGTTGTAAACTTTCAAAATCTTGAAAAAAATTAGGAGTTGTCAAAAAATTATTTAATCAATTAACCAGTAAATAATTTTCCTTTCCTCAAAGAGCCAAAGATTGTAGAAAAGTAAAACTAATACACCTGAAACCCAAGGAGATAAGTACTTACCTACAAAAACTATAAGCCCAGAAGAATTTTGTGCTCAGTGCATTGCCTTTTTCCCTCATTTTTATTTATTTAATTTTTAAACCTATCGTGTTTGGTGCTAAACCATGTATATTACATTTTCCTCTAGTCAGAGACCCAAGTCAAATTAGCTTAAGATAAGGAGGGAATTGAAAGAAAACTGTAGAATATAATGACACTGAGAAAGATTTGACTAGATAAATTGCAGTAAGGTAAAGGATTCAGCTGAATCTCAGGAATAAAATTAGTGACCTGAACGGCATCAGGACTGCTCTCATCTCTCAGTGTGCCAGCTCTATTTTGTCATATTGCAGACCACTTTCCTCCATATGGTAGAGAACATGGCTGCTGCGAGTTCTTTAGTTTCATATTTTGTGAGTATTTTGCCACTTGCTAATGTCTTTCCTTATTTAAAGGCAAAACATCACTAT
Source organism: Solenodon paradoxus (assembly GCA_004363575.1). NCBI lineage: Eukaryota > Metazoa > Chordata > Mammalia > Eulipotyphla > Solenodontidae > Solenodon > Solenodon paradoxus. The sequence continues at coordinate 239,870 of RJWH01001227.1, read as the reverse complement.
AAAAAACACAGACTGATTTAACAAGGCAGGTACCTCCCATACTCATATTGACGACATATGGTCAAGTAACCTGAATCATATAGAAATATAGCAATACTAAGCAGAATTAAAATCAAGAATGGAAGATGAACCATTCTCATGAGGGAATACTAGTCTCAACTAAAGGAAGTCAATCATTTTCATTTAAAACTTCCAATACGCTTACAACTAATACTTTCATTTTATTAAAAATTGTGTTCATTTTATATATTTAAAAGTGATTGTACTCTTCCACACATTATGCTATGCTAACTTTCTGAATTCAAGGTATCCAACTGGTAGCTTTATTAATTTAGCTTTTTGATTGTGCCCATTATGAAGCCTGCCTATGGGGCCAACTTCTGAGACAAGCTGAGAGCATTTGTAGACCCTAGCCTCATCTGAATTCCAAAACATGACTATGTCTTCCTTCTCAGTAATTTTTCTTGATTTCTCCATCTGAGGTCATGGTAAATGCATATACCTCTTCTCAATAAAGAACTACTCTCCCCAGAATCCTCACCTCGCATTGAGTTCTCCATATGTACTATGCAGGGTGTCAACTGCCCAACTCCTGAGAGTGTCATTATCCAAATGAATGGAGACTTCTGGAGTTGTGTAATATGAAGGACCCATCTCAGACCCGTGCATTATATTAACCATTCCAACTTTCGGTATTGTCCTACTACAGTTTGTAATTTCCTCCCTTCCATTGTCGAGATTTGTCTTCCCAAGGTGAAGTTTTCCTGGTGTATTTCATATAATGAGGAAAATTAATTGGATATGAAGTTATAAAGGATATCTTATCCAATATACAGTGAACTCATAAAGTCAATACAGAAGGTTCTAATACAACCTTCTTAATTATTCAAATACACCCTCTAATTGCAGCCACCTGGTTAACCTGGCATCTTTTCTTTGCCTTTGGACAACAATGGCTCAGCTGTGTAGACCATTTGCTATCACTCAGGGCTTCCTATAAATTCTATTCCCAAGTTCTGAGGGACTAGTGAATTATTATATATGTGGTCAGGCCTAAAACATACTCATTACTGACTATAGCGATATTTATAAATGGGCCATTTTTTCCCTTTTCTCAATAGATAGACTTTGTAAATTTAAATCACTAATGCTGCTTTTTTTTAATCTCACCGTTATTACCATAAAAATATTGAAACATAATAAATGGCTTGCTTATGTATCATTGTTATTAAAAAAGTCAGAAACAGATTATAAACAGTTTTCTGCTTTTATTTAGCTGAAACGAATTCAGTTTCTATAGCTTCCTTTTTATGCAGATGAGGATGCTACTCTTTTTGCAGACATTATTATGGAGAGGTATCATTGATCATGTCCTCAGGGTAATAAATAATTACTCTACTAACGTATTGCTCTGAAAGAAACTGACATGAAGTAGTTTCAAATTAACCACTGCTAATTGCATGCATTGTTTCATACTTATTACTGCAATCTGATTAACATGCTACTGAACAGAAGTGGCAGGAAAGGTTCTTTTGCCTTTATGTTAACCGGCTTTAGTTCGAAACTTGACTAATAATGGAATTTACATTGACTTAGAAGTTGAGAATTGGAGAAATGGAGTGCTGAGGACAACAGGACCATGATGAGCTTGACCACTGCCAGACTTTTTTATTTTCATGAGTTTATGCTTGGAAACGGGAGGTTTTAAAATTTCTTTTTTTTAAATGAAAGGTATAGGCAGGAATGAAGGTGAATAGGAAGACAGACAGGAAGAGTGAGGGGGAAGAAATATTTAAATTTTTTAGATTTGTATTTAGTTGCTCACACTGGTTGTCCCTGGCAAACTCCTATACTCAGCATCCTGATTCAGGACTCAAACCTAGGGATATGTGGTCTATACTCCTTTGGGGGTGACTGATCTAACCACTACTCCACTAAAGCACGCTATACTTTAAGATTTCTGATGAGGAAACGTACCCTTTATTATACTCATAATATACTCTGATATAGATTTAAAAGTCATACACTAATCTATTTAACATAATTTTTTAACAATTTAAAATGGATTTTCTTTGCTGGAATATAAAATAAATATTGACATTTTATTTAGTTTGGATGAAAATCTGCATAACTATAAAATAGAATGTTTTAAATGTTGTGTATTTGTCATTATAATTATTATTTCCAGTTATCTTCACAAATTATTGGGATAATATTAAAAGGGCAAGTAAAGTTAAATTATTCTTATAAACGTGAAGTTTATCTGTTACCACAATGATCATTTTTTAAATCATGTCTATCTAGTGTTTTCTTCTGAATTCAAAAGCAATTTGTATATTGACAACAATGTTTTGATAATAGTTTTTAATCATGTATGTTTGTTTCATAAACATTTAAACAGCACTCTCAATGCAATACGTAGGTATTGTTCTGCACACTTTACAGTTACAGATATTAAAATGACCCGTGGAATAGGTACTATTAATATCCCTATTTCAACAGAAAAACTGAGTCACAAAGCGGCTAAGTACCTTTCTCAAGATGAGAGAATTAATATATGGCAGGACATGATTCAAATCCATTGAGTCTGGCTCCAGAAACCATGCACTTTGCATATTATGCTGCCTCACCATGTGGCCCTGGAACTTCTGAGCTCATGTCAATTGACAAGATAAAACGTATTTTTTGTGAACAATGGCATTGAAACTGATTCTTATATTATAATATCAAAATACTGGCCTGAGTTCTGATTTATAGTTGATACTGTTTCCCAAATAGTGATAGCTGGTCTACTCCTGGACTTCTGGACTTCAATTAGAATTTTGCAACTATCATCCATTCTAGGATCCAGAATTTACTCAGCAATTTTAATCCTAGAAGTTCACCTACAATGTGTGGTATGCTTTAGGCCCCTCACACTAGCTTCCACTTTGCATATATCCTTTTCCTACTCTGAGTTTAATAGCCTCACGTAGACAGCTCGAAATCAGCTATGGTAGAAGTATTTACACTGTGCAAACCAGCAAATGCTTTCTTCCCTCCTTTGCCCATCCCTTTGGAGATCTAATTTTGTTCTACAACACTGCCTACAATCTCCTACTGTGAAGTCTCAGTATAAGCATACCTAAAACACTGAGATTTTCATACATCTTTACTTCATGCTTCCATATGGTATTTGGAAGTCAACATCTGTGAGAATGAACTCATCCTAGATCTCACATATGAACTGAAAATGACAAAATCTCAACAATGGGACTCTAAAGTAGTCCTTTTATTTAAGTGGGAGCATTGTATGACACTCTATGTGCTCCCCATTACAGGTCTGCATTTATGGGAGACATTACTAATCGATCATGATATGACGGAGCCTGGCCAGAGGCCCAAATCCTCTTTATCTAGACTCCTTATCTAGAGCCTAGACAGCCACTGCAAATTTGGTGGTATAGGTCCTACAGACATCAGATTTGGTAAAGGAAATGAAGTTATTTACCATCTCTTATAGAATGAGAAATCCTCACTTATCCCTGTATTACTGTCCTTATAATTGATGACTCCTCCCTAAATTATAGAAACATTTTGAATATGATAACAACAAAGGGAATTTTTAAGTCATTTTAAAATTTTAAATATGTACTGTCTAGCTGTTATTCTGACTAATTAATTATATAGTATTCTTCAAAGTATTTTGCCATTATGATTTTACTATAGATTCCTTACTTATGAACTGACATTTACTCATGGCTAAATTATATGCTTGATATTAATATGCACTAGTCAATTAAAATGTATTTGTTTTTTCTTAATGAAAAACAGCCTACTCTTAATAATCTCTATATTGGTGAACAAAAAAAAGAGAACTTTGTCTTGCTACAGAGATCAAAATCTTATCATTAAAACATCCGAAAACAGGGCAGTCTAAAAAAGTTTAAATACCACTCATTTTCTCCTCCTTTTCATTTCCATGCAAAGATCAAAGTTAAAAAAAAACTTCACTTTTTATGATTTAGAAAAGGAAATGACAGTAATACATTACAGTAACACATTATTTCTTGGTATGTTATTTTTAGAGCTAGAGTAGTTTTGAGGTAGGGAAGAGTCATTTACCTGTCAATAAAGTGAAAGCCATCTGTAAGTGATGAGATTGTATAGTCTATATATGATAGGGATCTATCTATTACCTATCTATCATCTGTCATCTATCATCTGTCAAGATAGTTCATGATCTCAAATAATTATTATCCAGTCATTTGAAAATGAGATAAGCATTTGCAAAAATTCCCAAATAATAGAAGATTATGTATAACTGCAAAATGCAAGGGTTAAAACAGTATCTGTGAGGAAAGCAGAAAAATCTCAAGGTAAATGGATAAAGTCTCAGGAGCAAGGTCCTAAATAAAGAATCAGATGGGCAAAGAAAAGTAAGAATAGGGATTATGAGAGAAAGACATGAGCAAAAACTCATAGGAGGAAGGAAGAATTAACGTCTTAATGAACAAAAACACGTTAGATTACAGGCATCTGAAATGGGGATCATGTTCATAAAGAGTATGCAGATGACTTTGCTTGCCCAGCAAAGGAGTGGGACTTAGTTTAGAATCATGTATTGAGATTAGTCTTATCTCGTCTATGAAGCTATTATTTTTATATCATGTTTCGTACGTGGAGTTATACTGATCTAGATATGAATACCTTACTATTCAAGAGTAAATGTCTGTTATAAAAATTGTTAAACAAGCACAAAGTTTAGAGTTACAAAGAATAGGATTTGAATTTGGGCATCACATAATTACCCATGATTTGTGTATGTTTAATGTCTCTGATGTTTATTTCTCCAAATAAAGATACTTTTGCATAGCTGCTTAGTCTAGAGAGGATAGTTGCAATTAATCATGATTCTTCTTTCTCTTCCAGTTTAATAAGCAATTGAAATGTAAAGAATTTGAAGAGTAGGTCATCAAAATACCAACAGCACTAGCAATATTATTGGATTGTAAACAAGGTTCAGATCTTTGGCAAACTGGAATTTTCTAGTCTTAATCCAAAATGGCAATGGTTTCTAGGAGTTATAATTTGGGAGTTTACTCCTTTATTATATTTGACAGACATCTTCTGGAAATAACCAAAAACATTTAGGTGATGATAAGAGGCATTTTAAGGGTTTGGTTTTGGTGAGAGTAATGGGATACGGTTAAGACGTAGCATATTGCTATCAACTTTACCTGGAATGAAGAGTGACCAGGAAAGGTGTTATAGACGCTGGTTCAAGAGGTAAAGAAAAGCATAGGATCATTCCCTTCTATGTCTTTTAAGAACATGCAAATGAATTCGTGGATCTGACTGTGAGCAAATAGATGAGTAATAACTGAGGATCAGCTGGATGCAGAAGGTTCCACAAACAATAGGTGAAAACCAATGATTTCACTACAACAATCAGCAAGATGGTTAAACAGTTGATTCAACTGGCAGCTCGGCAAGTTTTTAACTATATCATGAAAACTGGCCTTGGGGTGCAGCCCGAGATTGTTTTCATACAGCCAGAAATTCCCTTTTTGTTACAAATTTCAGCCCCAATGGAGTTTTCAGAATTTTGGCATTTTCATTATGGATCAGTGTATCAGCTAGCCTACAGGCCAAAGTAAGAGAGAGAGAAAAAAATAAAACCTCCCCAATAAAAGTCAACTCAGTTAGGATGTCTTCATCTATTTTTTCAGTTGGAGAAAAATACAGCTGGGCTCAGGAACTTCTATCAAAAGCAAACATCACTACTTGGACTTTTTTTTTTTTGTACTTTCAAGTTTTGGAGCCATAATAAAGACAGTCTCAGTAGCATCACTTCGAAGATTTAGTTATTTTCCAAAACTTGGATAGTGACACTTCTGCAAAATGCACAAGCACATGAGCAAACACAGAGATGTGTGAATTCAGGAAAGCAGCCAAATGCACATCAGAGCTGAGGGATGTCACAGTGAAATGAAGAAAACTTGTAAACACCTATCAGTATTTTTAGGTAGAGAATGTTCTAACATATTGCTAGTGGGTGCTGCCTATGTGTTCATTTCCCTGAGCTTAAAAATCAACTGATATTAAAGGTGATTTGAAAACAATGAAAAATGACAGCTTTATTAATCTAGATGGGGGGGGAGAGAGAGAGAGAGAGAGAGAGAGAGAGAGAGAGAGAGAGAGAGAGAGAGAGAGAGAGAGAGAGAGAGAGAGATGAGAGATTGCACATTGTATGGTGACTGGCTGCATGTACACACCATGCATTTATAATGTAGGTCTTGTACAGACGAGGGAGCCCTCTACTGATTAGAAACTGTATTAGATGTAAACAGTAGAGGTTTGCTTTTAGTGCATTGCTTGTGCATCCTCCAAAAAGCCAGACATTTTGCTTATTGCTTTTTCAAATTATGAGGCTATATTTTCTAAGGAACTTAGAGATCCATAATCATATGCATATAGTTAATGCAATTCCTTCTATTTAAAGTAAAATCCTTCAATTAATTTTAAAAGCATGTCTGCACTCACTCTAACTTTGTAATATAAAGGTGCTTGAGCTCTAACACAGCAAAACCACAAATGACTATGTGACTGTAATGAAAATGGGTGAAGGGTTCACAAAAGCATTTGTTTGTTGCTTTGATTTACACTTTACTTTCCCCTAGAATATGTATTATTTATTTTATATGTTTTTCCCAGAGAAAGAACATTTTAAGGATGACAATTTGAACCTATAGGAGCATACTAAACAGACTATATTTTAATATCGATATTCAAATCACACTGTTCTCTTTAGCTAATATACCTAATAACCCCTAGACAAAGTATAATACATAGCTCTTATATATAATACCTGATATTTAACTTCATATTTTACGAAATAATTAAAATTTGACTCTTCATTTATCAATCCCTGGAGGAAAATAATATGTAATAAAAATACAGTTCAGTTATTTTCAACATGGCTAACCTAACAATAATATAGGTAGTCTTTCTTACTCCCAAAATGTTGCTTAATGGATTGCTTATTATCAGAATGCTAATAATTCTGGTCCTAACAAAGAATAATCATTTTTCTTGGAAGCAAGCTGTCAGCTTGGCACCGTGTTGTTAAAGAGTTAACATCTGCAGCTAACATGACAAGACTACTCAGAGGCAAGAGGGCTGCAGCTCTAACATCCATTACCTTTTGACCACCAGCTTTGATTTTGCTCTGAAGGTGAGGTCCCCTTCCTCTCTCACTAATCCATCCCTTCTGTGGGGCCTACATTAAAAAATAGCTTTTGCCTTTCTTTAATGGAGAATAAAAGGTAAAAGGATATGTGAAGGAAATCTAAAACAAAAACACCATTTATGGAATGCCTACCTGTCTTAATTCTTTTTCAAAAAATAGCCCATATCTTATCAGAAAACTGCTGTACAAATGTTTGTTAGTTGGTATCCTTTTGTTTGCAAATAGCAACTTCTATTCAAACTAAGTGAAGCAGAAAGAGAATTGCTTTACAAAGACAGTGGTCATCTTACAGAGTCCAAAGGTCAGGTGTTGCTTGTTTCATAGATTCATTGTAAGTTAACCAGGGTGAAAAACAAAACAACAACCCCACCCCCAAATATTCCAGTCTGTATTTCAGTGTATTAAACTACAATGAGTTTGGATATTCCATTAATTTCCAACCCCGATTTCTATTTTCTTTAAGACAAAATCTTTTGTGCTGATATTTTTCCTCAGATTTTTCACATACATGAGTAAAAATCAATGTCAAATCTACTTACAAACAAAATAATTTTCATAAAACTACTATATGGTTTGCAATGCTTTCAAACTGAATAAGTGCTCAGTATTCAACGCTAACAAATGCTATAGAGTTTCACATTCATTTTTTATTTCTGTCACTTGTCTGATTCCTCAGCAAAGCAATGCTCCCTGGTACCCCTGCGCATCCCATGAGGGTGCGCGTCCATGCAGTGACGAGGAAAATGGCCACAGAATTGGCATGACTGCCACAGCAGAGGCCACTGTACCGTGAGCAAAGCATCTCTTTACCTTGCTGACAGCAAATGGTGACTGAATCTTAAATACTCTTAATACTGATTAATTTGGCATCATCCCTGGAATCTACCTTTCAATCAAGCTTGTTTCCTGAACTGTGCTTTGAGATTCTGCTCCAATCTCCACTTTTACATAAGAATTCTTTGTATACCAATTCTGACTGATCATTCTGTCTCCAGATGGAGAACATTCATCAGTGCTCAGTTAGAATTAAACTATTCAGTAGAGAGAGTGAGGATAAGATAAAATAAGATCATTCAGGAAATCTGAGTTTTCTTTACTCCAAAGGAGGTCACTTGTGATGGAGAGACTGTGGTGATGGGGTGCGTGATAAGTGTGTTGGGAAAGGCAGCTTCGTGTATGCAGACTTTCTCTGCTTCCCCTAGATTGCATAAAAATGGACCTGAACACTTCTTTGCCAAGAGCTAAAGAGTCCACAAAGACTATGTTAGGCTTGTGGCCTTGTATAGGGATATCTTCCCTATTTTAATCTCAATATGTGTTTCTTTGTTCTGCTTAAAACTGTGTGTCATATGGCACCTTGATAATTCCATTGCTATATCTGTCCTCCAAGGAGAAGAGATGAGGTCCTCCTAACTATGGCACCAGACAGGTTCAGGTAAGTCAATTGTTGCTAGAAGAGAAGACCTGGTGGTAGGGATGGGGGCGTGGGGGCTGATGACCACGATTAAGACTGATCTTGCGCTGTCTTTGCTCTATGTGAGTATGTGAGTAAATTGCTGTTCTATCCATTACTTTCTGTTTTCCTTGGTGATCTCAATACAAGCATGCAATGAGCTGAAGTGTTTGAACTTCTATTCTTGGTAATTGATCATCAAGGCTGACATAGTGATGAGCTTTGCCATCCTCCATGTAGTTTGAGTTCCCTTCTGGAATTGATAGCAGGGCAAGGTGTTCTTAACAACGTGGTTCTGCATTTCACTTACAGCAAAGACCTGCCTCCCTTAGACTATTCTATTATCAGATGTGAACATTGTGCAATTTTCTGAGAAGTGGGCAATTCACATAGTTTATGTATAGACAACCTCTTAAGAGTAAGATCTCAGTGTATGTGCAGGGAACTGTGCAACAATTTGCCAAAGAAAAAAATTGCTATTACTTGAGTTTACCTGCTACATAACTTGCAATGCTTTATTGGATCACTAGGATCTGTTCCATAATCAGAAATGGATACATAAAATTCAGGCACAGATAGAAAATTTGTACAGGCAGAGGGAATTTAATTCAGACTGAAGAAGCAATGATTGCTTGTCACTTCCTGAAAGAAATCATTTAGTATGGCGCCTTTTTGGTGACGTCCTGTAACTGTCTGGGAAAACATTCCAGGGATTATTGTGCTCATGTACACTAACCAAAGGAATAGTAAAACAGTATTATTTTGATTTAGAAACTGTTACTTCTTTTTATATGTAAGCACTAGGTGAACAAATTATTTCATATTATTCAGCTGCCCGCTGAAAAAAAGTTACCTTGTACCTTCCCAATACATTGACTGTTGTAATAAAATTGAGCTCTAATGCTTTCTCTTGGTTCTTCATAACGGCATTGTTCTGTAATACTTTTTAAAATGCGAAACTTTAAATCTTATAGCTGATCGCCCTGAAAGCACATTGTCTTAGGGATTCAATGGACTAAAAATGTAATTCTAGTTCAAAAACACAGGGATAAAGTGCATCATGCCCAGGAAAGTTCTGGCCTGAGCCATTCAACTGAGCATGTCACAGTGCTAGTCACCTTCCCAGCCTAGAAATGACAAGAACACATTTTCATCTTGCAGCAATTTTGTCTCACTAGTCTCTGTTGGAAAACTCTCGTTTCTTTTGGAAAAATCTTAGACATTTTATTAACATGTGGAGCCTTACTTCATTCCTGAATATGTTTCCTCGAAAGACCAAGTCACTTGAAATTTAAATATAGAGACTTAAAATGTGATACCCAGAGATGTAGAAAACTAACTAAAATGATGTGTATAAATCACATAGTTCGTGCCTGGGATGTAAAAATTTAGTAGATTAGACATGATTGTTATTGTAATTCCTCTAGGTTAGTATTCAAGTGAGATTCTTTTGTCAACTGTTTTTAAATTACACAGAATCCAAATCAGTGTTAAATAAATTTGACTACTTTATATCAGCATAGATTATCATATAATGGCATAAAAATCTTAAATCCAAAGTTAGCAATTACTCTTTCATTTGACTGAATATGTTAATGAACAACTATGAACTTGGTCATCTGTATAGCTCACCTGTGTCAGTGTGCAAGCTACCCTGAGAAGATACAGATTTAAGGTCCCACATTTGAAGTTGGGAACACAGATTCATTCCCAATTCTCCTTCAGTAGCTATATGCTTTGGAGTGTTTCGCAATTGCTGCATGAGCCAGTCCTCTCTCTTTCTGAACTACTCTTACTCTGCAAGGACTCTCCAAAGTCATTTCACATCCAGAAAGCAGAACAAAAGTTTACAAGAAATTTACATCAGACAGGCCTAGTTGCATCCCATTGCTAATATTCTCCAGCTATGTGACCTTGAAAAAGTTCCCTCTCTTTAAAACTCAATCTTTTCATCTGGAAATGGAAAATAAAATTTCTATTAATCTCATAGTTGACTGTGAATATATATACATATGTTCATATCAATTTTATGAGTCATTTGAAAATATTTAGTGCCACTTATTGAAATGATTTCCAAGTTCAGACTTCTTTTTTCTATTTTATTATCAACTGAATTCCATCTAGATTGGAAAATTCAAACAAATAATACGTGTACACAAAAAGAGACACAGATAAATCAGATGTAGGGATTGGTATTGAAATTAGTATGCTCTCATTTCTTGCATGGGCCTTAAATTGAATAATAATTACCTGTCCTTAATTCTTTCCTCTTCCCAAAATATTTTCCAAGAGAGAATGTATCCAGTTCTTTTACCTTAAACTCTGTTCTTACTCCAAGGAACTTTCTATTGTTTAACATTTTTATTGAAGATTATATTTATATTTCCAATATCCACCAGAAGATTCTACCATAATTGAACTATCCTTTCTACCCCTATATGTATATATAATGCATATATATATATATGTATATATGCATTCTATATGTATTCTATATGTATATATATATACATATTCCCATCTTTATATTTCTTATAGTTTTAGATATCCTCTCAGCCAACTAAATCATTGAAAGTAAAAGTCTAGGAAGCATCAGCTTTCCTTTTTCAACAGTCTCCACCTCTCTCAATACTGTCTATTTTATCTCTAAAGTCATTGTTTTATTTCAGTTTTTCCCCATTTATCTTACAGTTCACTATTATCTCTATCTCTGCTGGTATTCTTTCATCTCCTCCAATGTAATCTCATTTATCAAAGTTAAGTTCCATATAGATATAGAGATATAAATATATCTGCTCATATGAGATGCTTAAAATTTTTCTGTGGGTCCTTATAACCCATTAAAAATCCATATTCTTATGCGCCAAGCAAGAACTTTAGTGTTCAGGCCTCATCTTTTCTTTAAAGATTTGAGCTTACAATTGTCCCTGTGTTCATTTTTATATTCCATGTGATGCACTTTATTTGATATTTACTTATTACCCTCAGTTTTAAGTTGATCAGTAATCAGTGATTATCTAAGATTCTTTTCAAATATTTCTGTGAAGCTTTGTATAGTTCTCAGCTCTATTGTTTGTACTTGTTGTATGTGTATGCTTATAACTGCAATTATTCATTTACAACTTTGCATCTACTGCTAAATTAGCTGTAATCTCTTTGAGGAATTTTATCACTTATGTCTTTGAATTTCTGTACTTAACTGATCACATAGTACTTTATCATTATCTATTTTTAATGAATGAATGAATAAATGGGAGACGGAGTAGGTCACCCCCCACAGACTAGATGATGAACCCCTTTTGTAGTTCAGTATAGCTACATCCTGAATACAATCCTTTCGAGTATTGAGAAAGTATAAAAATTAATTCAAGCATTTCTTTTCCAAAATGAATGTTTCTTTATAAATTGCTTCTCCATGTGGCCATTATTGTATGAACATGTCAAATATATTTTAATTACCACACCAGTCACATAGAGGCAAACTGAATTATTTTCGTGGTTGGTAAGAATAGAGCTTGAATTTTCTCCTCAGAACAGTTTTTTACATTCAACAACTATGATCTATGTGAATAGTTTGTTACCTCATTTATGAATCTCTCCTATAAAAATGTTGACTGAATTTAGGTTCCATCTCTAAGAATCATGTGTAACTATGGAAGGAAGACTGGGTTCAAGCTACTGAATAATCAGAGGGATGATTTACCAAGGCAGTGACCATGGTGTGTGTGTGTGTGTGTGTGTGTGTGTGTGTGTGTGTGTGTACTGTGGTCCACTTCCCATATTAATATGACTCACTAAATCTTCTTGGCATATCTTTTTTTGGACCAAAAAGCATTTCATTGATTCTGCCTAAAAATGATTATAAGTTGTTTCTTTTGTATGTTAATGCAGAATGTGATAAATTGGTGAGGTTACTATTACTTAGTTACTTCTCATTTTTCTCTGATCCCCAAATTATGCAATTCAAGTCTATAGCACTTGCTCTTGGTACTTAACTATAAAGTTAAGTATATATCACAACAACAGAGATGTTACCCGCAAGAGATGCTGTCTATTAAAAAATAGATCCTCAATTTTAACACTTGTCAGAAGTATTAGCACTTATCACATTGTACATTACTATTTAAATAAGGCATTTACGTCTGTGTCCATGTAATATAAATGTGACTTGACCCAGAAAACTATTCCTCCTGGAAAATATGTATAGTAACTGCTGAAAAGGCACTTGGATACTCCGCTGTGACAAGACTTATTTCTCCTTTTAGGCAAGATTTGAAACCAAAGCAATGAGCATTTACACTGGTCAATAATTCCCAGACACGTTTTTGGATGAGACACAGAGAATTACCTTCAGTCTCATCCCATTTCCATTTGGCTCATTTTCCTGCACCTGTTAAAACTGTTCTGCATGCCGAGTGACCTCCTTACTCTCTAGATATTTTATCTCAGGCAGCTGAATCTTGTCTCTGTGTATGATTAAAACGTTAATGTATCCCATTAGAGTTTTTACCTTTATTTTTCAGTGCTTTTGGTGCAGAAGTCACAAACTGAGCTAAATACTTGGAGGTGAAGATATGCTATGAAGGGGTGTTGCTTTGATAAAAAAAAGTCTCTGGTGTAATTCTACTTTATTATTTGAATGGCTGCTGTAACAAGATTGAGTTCAGTCACAAATAACAGAATTTCCAAGAGTGGCTTATAAAAAGATTTTATTCTTCTTGCAAACCAACAATTTATGGATAGACAGTTCAGATTGGCACAACAGGGACCCAGAAACTCTTTCCACTGTTTTTAACATATTGTCTTTTGTTCTCATGCTTTTTAGATCATGGTCACCAGATGGCTATTGCTTCTCCAGGCTTCTATTTCCTGTGTTCGAAGCACGAAGAAAGGAAGAGAAAAAACTCAAAATATGTTTCTCCTAGTGTTTCTTTTCTTTTTTAATTAGAAAGAGTCAATCTCCCCTGAGATCTTTGCTTACCTCTCATTGACTGAACTATGATATATACTTAACCCTGTCTTCAAAGAATACTGAGAATTTGAGTAGTTTTTAATCTCAAAATTAGGATTTTTCAGAAAGGCAGATTAGGGAATTTATTTTGGATGGGCACCTAGCCTTGTCTTCTACAGCTACATCATATTCCAGTGTGCCAGACAGTTTTTGTTTGCCTCTCCAGAACTGTTCTCTACCCTCCACTTTTATAGAGTCTGTTATAGATGAACTATAATGATGGATGAGAATTCTGAACAAAAAGTAAAGATGATACTCCATTTATAATTTTTAAATAATATTTCAATATTGAAAAAAATTAAAACAAAATTTAAATGCTGTATAGACTTAGTCATTGCTTTAAGAGGAGGTAAAATTACTCTATAGGTGAGAGTGATTTATATGCTGCATTCAAAATATTTTACAATAATTTCTGTGATAGTGATTTATCATATATGATCCCACTGCAGTGTTTTCGAATGATTTGTAAATTTATGCTTAATTTCTGAATGTGAGGGACACATTTAAAGTGTCATTAAAAAATTCCAGTTGCTACTATTTCAGGAAAATGAAACTTCTCTAAATGGAAATTAATTAAAATGAACTGTCACAGAGGTACAATGCCCTGAGAAAGAATGACTAATCTGTCATTGTTGTAAAATAACTCAAATTACATGAAAATATTGATTATAAAAGTATAATTGTTAACTTTCTTGAAGTGAAGGCAAAAAATTATCAACAACATATAATACTTAGTGAATTATTTATCTTTTTTATTATTTGTTTGAGACTAACAGGTCTAAAGAGAACATTTATACAAGAGCAATAACCTCTCTTTGATATTTTGCTGATTTGCAGTTATATAAAAGACAGTTGTGTCATATATATTTATATGTATATATGTATGCGTATGTATACACACATACATGTATATAGGCTTGACAGCTATTGCTATTATTCTTTAAAGATAAGACAGAACATGTTTTATTTATGAATTATATACCTGAGATAACTTATAAATATTAGACAGGCATTATGTCATTCTTCATCTGTTCTTTTGCTCCATGCTCACAAATATTAGAGGCAGGTTCCTGCCTCTCTCTCTAATCCAAGTATATTTAAACACTTGATCTGTATCAATACTCTGTCCTGGTTAAGCCATTGCAATAATCTTTATGTTTGGTCAGTGTTATTTTAATGATCTTTGGTTTAGGAGTTAGTTATCAAAGCAGTTTCTCTCTTTCAAGGATCTGAATAACGGAAATAATACAATGTTGATTCAGAGCAAAAAATTCAAAATCCAATCTGGGTTTAGAATCTGTCATCATCGTTTATTATTAAGTAGATGAGGGCAATTTAATTAACCTCTTTTATTCTCAATTTCCACCTCTAAAATAAAGATAATTTCATTACTTCTTTGAGTTGTTTTGAAGGCTAGTAGCCTTTAGCCTAGTAAATAGTCATTATATCATAGTTGCTATTATTATGATTGTTGTCATGCCAGCAGAAAAAGACAATGTGCACACACCCCACACCTGCCGGAGCAGCATTCTGGAGGAAAACAAAGAGGAAAGACCAGCGGCTGTTGTGTGGGTCTCTGGTTGCTCTTGTATTATTGGGTAGATCCAGGGATCTAGTAAAGCTAGACTTCCAAACTTGGAAGAGATTTCTGGCCCTCAGGTCAGTACAGAAGTATCCGTCCATTGCCTAGCCTAGGAAGGGACTGGGATGTGGTAACGGGAATTTGGTTTTAGCTTGACTCCGCCAGCTAGTGAGAGAGGGAAGGGAGAACATCAGCCTCTGATGTGATCAGAAGCTGGGTCCCAGACAGCAGAACTGACTGAAAAAACAGGATTGTTTACAGTTTGCCATAGGGGCATTTCTGTTTGGGGAAGGAACACCCTCTCTGGTGTGATGAGGATTTGCTCAAATTGAAAGAGATCAGATGACAGAAGGAGAGGCCACTTGCCAATTTTGTAGGAGATTATGGGGAGGTCACTTCTTCTGGTCATCCTGTTGGAAGCCAATCTCAGACAATACCTTTTTATCCAGGAAATATTTAATACATGTATCAAATTTAATTACAACAAATGAGCTTAAATTTTCATTGACTGCTTCCATTTTTAGAATATCTTTATTCTTGAATAATAATTCTTGCTAATACTCTTATAATCTATTATATAGATTATATATACCTATTATATAGGTATGTGTAAAAAGGATTGACTTGATATTGGGATACACTTCATTTTAAGCTTTAATTGATCTTTAAAAGCGAAACCCAATTTGTGAGTATATGTATTTTAGTTAAAAAATCACAGATATTTATAATAGAAATACCACTGCAAAAAAAGGAGAATTATATCATAGTTATAAATTTATGGTAGAATAAAGAATTATCCTTATATACCTTATTTTGAGATAGATAAATGATATGGTTAAGGAGTTTGCTTTTTGTTCTCTCTGTGAGAGCTCCGTAAAACTAAGTCTTCATATACATAAATACACATGAAATCATTTAAGGGGCTGATCTTTCTGGTGTCAAATTCCATCCCAAATTGCAGGCACTCATCTTATCAATAAGAGCTTATTTTCGAGACTTGAAGAGCCTGCTCATTATTATAATTCTAGCAGGCACCATTAAACTATTAATGATATAGAAGAGAAACGAGAAATAATGGACTTGGAATACTTAATGATATTACATTGCAAACTGACGACAGTTTGTGTTCCCTTAGAGGTATTGATAAAGTTGGCTGAAAATATATGCACATTGTTTTTATGATTTCCCAAAACAGAAGCCTCAGGCCTACATGTTCCTTTCATATGTGAAATTGTTAGTTAACAAGCCTTTTCAATGAGAAAAGCTGAATTTTTGTTGTAGGATACTCAGTCCTGTTTCCCTTAATGCTAACTTTATTTTAATGCTTCAAAGACTAGAGTTAATGTTGGATGATTTTCTCTTTAGGGGATTTGGTTGTATGGTCTTAGGGCCTTATTTCAAGGCAGAGGAATTCTTTTAATGCAGTAATTGAAGATTGTTCCTGGAGCAGCACTGTCTGCCACTGACCAAGGCAGAACTGATATGATGATGTCTTATAGGAATATAATTTATCATACAAGCATACCTTTTGCTTCCCTTGTGTGTTCTATTCTACTGCAGAAATTGTTTGGGAGATACTGTCAGTCTTGGGTAAATGAACAGTAGCAGGCTTTCTGTGGTTCTGCTGCTCCAGTCGGGCCCTTCTGGCCTACATGAGTATACCCCACTGGACCACAGACAGATTGAATGCTGGTGTCTGGGGTCCTATTATTCTGAATAGCTGAGTCTCTCATTTATATATATGTGTTTTTATAAATTATGAGATGTTTAACAAGGGTTAGGTAAATATACAAGTAGAGATAACATAAAGCCTGAGTATTTTCTGTCCCCGTTACAACCTGCCTTATACTAGTAGAAACAGAATAATCTTAAGATCCAGAAATCAGTACTCCACAGCCTTTAAATTCAAATGTTTGGCAGGAATAAATATTAGGAATAATAGTTTTTATGTTTGTTTTCAATAAGTCGAGTATACTGGTTTTAAAGCATGGGCAGCCGTATTATTTACCTTTTATTCATTACAACAATTGACCATTATATTAATGTATATTTTGACATTGAATAAATGATCATTTAAAAAAAAACTGTGAGAAAGAATTTCAAAATAGCATAGGGAACAATCAGCTAGTTACTTGTAT
This sequence comes from Solenodon paradoxus, assembly GCA_004363575.1. Taxonomy (NCBI): domain Eukaryota; kingdom Metazoa; phylum Chordata; class Mammalia; order Eulipotyphla; family Solenodontidae; genus Solenodon; species Solenodon paradoxus. The sequence goes on along the minus strand of RJWH01001227.1, from coordinate 222,455 downwards.
CTTTAAGTTAGCAAGGAGTTACAGGTCCAGAGAGAGGATTCTAAAATAATCAGTACACTGTAAATACTTTAATTATTTTGAATTATTCTGAGACCCATCTTGAATTTAAGAAATCAGGAGACTAGAATTATAAAGATGCCCACAGATTTTTTACTTGAAATAGGAAATAAAGGAAGAAAGATGTTTGAAAACCATATGAAAAGTTTGGGATTATATAATAAAACCAAACTAATTCTCCTGAAGAAGAATTTCCTAATATAGATTAGTTAAAGAATTCTTTAGGTACACTACTATACCTAATATGCATATAAGATGCCACATAATCATCCTTAAGTTTAACTTTTCCATCAATTTTGATAATGATTGTGAACTGAGAAATCATGTCCCCATTTTTCTTTTTTATTTTCAAATGAAAAAAACTGAAGCCCAGACAGATAACTTAACTATCAGACAGGGTATAGTAATAATCAAGACTCAAACTCATGACTGGTCACTCCATGACCTGTGATTAATAACTTTACTCATTTTACTTTGTCAGGTTATCTGCCCTAAATAGTTAAAATTGGAAAGACTGGTCCATATTTAAGTTGTACAAAATTTAATTTAGAATAGGGACAGTCACTGTATTAGCAACATTTGATGGAGAATCTTTTTGATATATTTGCAATAAAATATAATCATATTGCAAATATTTTTTAAAAAGAACACCTAAAATTGTGTGCCAAGGTTTTGGTCTAAATTACACAGGTTAAGTTAAACTTAAATTGTATTCTGTGAATATGAGCATATCTCTGTAATCATCATATGTTGAAGTAGTTTTATGTATTTATCTATTTTCTTTATTTTGATTAGCCAAAACAAATCAAAAAAGGGAGGGGGAAAGTAACATAAAATAAAATGATAACTCTCTCTACCACATGGACCCAACTCACACCCCTTCTCCGTGAACAACCTCAACCTTGCTGTCATAGTCCAAAAGTTTAATTTTATCAGTTTATATGCATTATTTCTCTGTATTTCAATTACAGGTGAGATCAGTCAATATTTATCTTAACTCACCTGACTCAGAAATATACTGTCAAATTTCCTCCATGTTGTCATGACTGGCAAGATTCCATCTATTTGATGGCTTAGTATAGTCCATTGTATGTGCATATATATATAATATATATACACACATATAATTATATACATACAGATATATACATATATAATATACACGCATATATACATATACACTATGGATCTTTTATACATATACATAGAGCTGCAGACATCTTTTTGAGATAATATTTTCATACAGTTTCGATAGATACCTAGAAGTGGAATTGCTGGATTGCATATTTCTATTTTTAAACTTTTATGAAATCTCCATCTGATTTTCCAAAATAGTTGTATTACACTCCCACAAACATGTATGATGATTCATTTCTCTCTACAACCTCTTCAACGCTTGTTGTTTCTTGTCTTTTTGATGTAGGCCATTCTCACTTGTGTAGGTTGATACCTTATTGTGGTTTTGATTTTAATTTCTCTAGCAATAAGTGATGAATAATACTTTTTTAATGTAACTGTTGGTTATCGCCTCCTGCTGTATCTCCTCTCCTCCATGGGGATGTATCTATAAGATCCTCTGCTCATTTTTTGATAGACTCTGTTTCTTCTCTCTCTCTCTCTCTCTCTCTCTCTCTCTCTCTCTCTCTCTCTCTCTCTCTCTCTCTCTCTCTCCCTCTCTCTGTCTGTCTCTCTCTGGTAATTGACCTGTATGACATCTTTAGAAATCTTGGATAGTAACCCCTTATGAGATGTATGTATTGGGTTAACCAATATTCGTGTATTTCAGTAAGTGTAATTATGTTGAAAAAAGTTTTAAAAACCAAAACACAAAAACAAAAAAGGCAGTTAACTGCATCAGTCACATTTAATTCAAAGTATTTGGTGTACATTCGTAATACATAAAAAATAAACCTGATTGAAATATTTTTCATTAAAAATTTAAACCATGTACCAAGTTTTTCATCCCAATTGTATAGGATAAGTTAAACTTGAATTGCATTCTCTTAACCAGTATGTTTCTGTAATCAGATTTATATTTAAATAAAGTTTAAAAAAACAAAAAGAAGTGTAGCTCAGTGACTCCACCCATGCTCCTGCCTCTGCTTCAGAATTATTTGCATCCCATCCCTCCCATGCTGAGGAACTCTACTTAGTAGGATATTTTCTCATTTATGAAACTGAAATTTTTCTTAGGGCATATGCTGGTACATCATATAGCAGACAATGGGATCTAAACATGATTCTTCAATAACCTCAGGACTAAATATAAGAACAATTCTACTTGAGTTACAGCAATACATGCATCTGTAGTGTTATAGAGTGGGCAGAGCATGTGTTCTTTAGAGGCAGAGACCCAGATTCAAATCTTGGTGTTGCATATGAATTGTTTCTGAATTTCTGTTTTCTTATCTAAATGAGGATAACATCTCTTTTTTGCTTAGGGCATTGTGAACAATCACTATGTAGCATAGTCTAAGCACATAGTTGACATTTTATGAAAAGTATCTAATGATATTCAAGGCTAAGAATTTCTCTTATGAGAAATTCATACACAATAATATGAGCTTTCAGAGAGGAAATTTCACTGTTGAGCTCAATCTTTTGATAAACAGCCTCATAGTCTCTTAGAATTCCAACAATTCCTTTCTGTTTTTCAGAAATTCAGAAAATATTTAAGAATAAAGGTAATGAAACATTAAATACATAGACAGAAAGCCACAAATTCACTTGTCATATAGAAAGATTTACACTCGGCAGATACATGAAATAAGTTTTTCATCCTAAATATTTTCATACTGGCATCCAGAAAAGTGGGCATGCGAGGTTCAATAGGACTGCCTTTTGCTTTAGACTCATAGTCTCTTCATTGTTTTGTTGTTTTGGTTTCCACTCGAAGATATCCACACATATCTATGAACAAAGAAAATTACCTACAAGTTAGTAAAATGGTATCTTTGAAGGACTTTAAATTGAGAATATTGGTAATTAAATTTTGTGCATGGGAATCCATACAAGCATAACAGATCATAATATGGCATCTTTGAGTTCATTTTTTCCCTAAGGCCTCCTTTTATCTTAAAATAATAATTCTAGTTAAATTTCTTTATGGTCTCTAACTATAATTCTTTGTAAACAAGACAGGTCTATGATGAACTCACAAAAATTAAGTATTCATTTTAAGCAAAGAAATAGAACTCTAATTGCTACAATGTGTCCCCAGTTTATTAGTGTCATTGGCAAAAATTATACAATTTACATGTTTGTGTTACTCATTAAAATCATGAAACATTAAATACATAAATGTGAATATTCCCAAATCTAAAACTATGCTAAATACCCAAATGCAGTAAATATGTGCAGATTGGGGTTATGACATATACTTTTATGACTCTGGAGATCTAATTTATGAACATTGTTACAAGCTTTTTAATGGAGTGAAAATGAAGTCAGATTAAATTTCTTCCTGGTGATATTAAAGCTCCAATCACAACACATAGACTAATAAACGTTACTTTTTAAGTAATGAATGTCCCATCAAAGCCCCTTTAATTTGAATGAGATTGTAATTGGGAATATTTTGGACACTGAAGAAAATCATAGTATCCCACACTATTGAACACACATCTGGTTCAATATTCAAATTTCGATCATGTAATTTTTGCAGGACACTGCATTCATTAGTAAAGAATATAGATAGGAAGGAATGAGACAGTCTCTAAACTCTATGTATTTCCAAATAACTAAGATAATATCAGTTGTGAGACAGATCATCACCTTATGTAATACAAAGTAGAAATAAACAAAACAAAACCCTGCCAAGCAATTATAAGATATCATTGCATTGAAAAGATACATACCAATTTCACTAGTGTTTAAGTGTGAAGAAACTATCTTAGAATGAATGAAATATCTTAGTTAGGCACTCTAATGCCAACTATACCCTAATAACATATGTAAAGAGGTGCAATATGCCCTGAGAACATAGAGGGAAATATTAGTTTTTGATAGATGACCAGAGAAGTCTTTATAAAGAAGAAACTGTGAGTTCTTGAAAGAAGACTAGAGTTTAAATTTATGTAGATATTTTGGATAAGAGAGTACTTTCAAAAGAGAAAAAAAAAAGTAGTTTAAAAGTTTGAAGAACCATGGAATCATGTAGTTGAACATTAGGTCATGACACGAGAAATAATGATCAATCGAAACAGATAGTAAAATGGAATTGTTGACTGATGCAAGGGGCCGTTCGTTGTTTTGTAACCCAATTGTCTAACCAGCAGAAGATTTGCAAGACACCAGTGTCCTCATGAAAGAAGATGGGAGCTCAGGAGTGGAAACTTGGATCTCTCTATGGGGCTACCAGAATAACTTGCTCTTCTCTCCTGTCAGGGCTCTGTGTTTCTAAGAAGACTCAATCGGTCTTTAGAGCAGGTCCTCTGACACTGACCGTGCTTAACACAAATTATTACTCTTGAGATACCTTGAAAATTCCATATGACTTTCATCTCTTTATTCAAAGAAGGCCTTGGGTGAATGTCGGTGAATGATTATAAATTGAACTCATCTGGAACCTAGTTCTGAGAACTCATGTCAATCAGTAGGGGCTAGAGTTACACATCTGAATCATAAATTGCTAATGTTATTTCACTTAATTAAATATTTTTAAAAGAATGATACATATGTATGTGTAATATATATATATTATATATATACATACTCATATATGTTATAATGAACACAGTAAGGACAGACTATCTTTCCAAAACAAATCTTAGCTCACTCACTCACTAAACTTCTCTGTACCTTTTTTTCTTTGTCTGTGTAATGGGGATAATAATGTTACCTACCTCATCAGCTTTCCATGAAGAAGAAATGTTACTGTGGCATGCACTGTATACATAATTGTTCAAGAAATATTCATGCATGCATGTATAATTACAATACTGTTAAGTTCTGTTTCTTGACCAATAATTACAAGACGACAGTGAGGCTTGCCCTCTCTTTGAAGACTAGAGAATGGCTTAGGGAAAAGGAATCACTCCTGCCCTCTGTTGGTTTAAATCTGAGCCAGTTCTGCTACATGTATGTAGTATATGAATGCCTTAGCCTGAGTGGGGTGAGAGTTAGTCTCATGTCAAAAGGTTGGTGTCTGGAGGGAGAATGCTGCCAGAACACTAATAGTGCTCACCTCCCGCATCCCCATATTGACCAATATATACATGAGTGAGGATGTCTTTTTTGGTGCCCGTCCCTATCCTGAGCCCTGAGTACCACTGGTCTCTCACCAGTCCTCTCCTCTTAGGGTCTGGATTTTATTTACTGTATTTATATTCAGCAGTTTCCTATTATACATAGACAAATGGCCCCTAAACCAGAATGCAAAAGTTAACTCTGAACCTTTCATGCTCTTACTTTTAACTACTCAGAGACATAGAACAGGAGAAAATTCTAGTTGGTCTAGTAGGGGAAGGTGTCTATCAGTGATTGATCCAGACATTTCCAGACAGAGGAAAAAGTCACACAGTATGAACTTTTGTTGGGACTGAAGATTTGGGGGTTGAAAAGCGAATCTAAGAAAAAAATCATCCTTACTGCTGACCTAAATATAGTGTCATGTGTATGAATTAGAAAACACTGCTAATCCCTTATAAAAGTATATTGCTAAATGCTCAGAAATTATTATCCATAATCGAAATAAATGTATAATTTCTATAAATGCAAACAACACTCCTTAGATTTATAAGAAGCTCAAATGTACCTAAAAGGCTTATGTGAAATCTTTCAACTAAGTGAAACCTCAAATAGCTTTCAATATTAAGGTTTACAAAGATAAAGCTATTAGCAGCTGTACTTTTATTTTGAAAATCAATACAGTCAAATATTTCATAAAAGAAAGCTAAGTTTATTGTATGAGATTGTATAGAATGAAATACAAGCTTATCTACAAAACATATATTTTATGAGAAGGACCTCATGTAAGTCTTTCTGTAAAAATGCCTCATATAAGAGTTTCAAATTAGAAGATAATTTCTTTGTTAATTTTTAATTCAAATTGTTCATCACTGGAAGGCATGCTGATCAGAATTAGAAACCTGTTATATCTAAATTTTTATGGGTACAGAGACTATCTCCAGATCACTTAGTGGCTTAATGTCACATCTAACCTCTACCATATTGTCACTCTCTTTCTATAAACCTCTAAATTATGAAGCTTCTTTTCAGAATATCATTTTTATGACTTTTATCCCCTGCTATGGTTTAATCTGAGAGTAGCTTCTTCCTCTTTCTTGGTAGCCAATAGTAGAGTAAATAAGTAACAACATTAATTAATGCCTGGAAAAAATTATGGAATTGAGAAATCAAGGATAGCAAAAAGGAAGATGGTAGCAGATTTAGAATAGTTAATAATAATGCTGAGCAATGGGTAGATTAGATAATTATCAAGGGCTGATATTGTCTTCTGTAAACACAATTCATGATTATACTTTCTTTAAAGGAAATAGAAGCATGCACAACGTCATAACAACCCTTAAGTACAACATAAAGAGAACTGAATGTGAAGATGTGAAGAAGTCACGTGTGAGAATCAGAAAAGAGCCATGAATTGAATTTTGGGTTATAAATTCAAGTAATCCGAATAACCTGTTTTAATAGCTGGTGAATTTGGACAACTCTATCATCTCTGGCTTTGCTCATTTTCTCTGCAGAAGTCATATGGTAGACCAGGCTGATGTTTCTGATGTGCAGACATATATTTGACAGTCTTTATAACATTTCCCTTAAGTGGACTTTACTGATAAAAATTATGGAGTGCCAAGAAATTCCTCAAGCAGTTGGATAGCAATCTTCCACCAATCTGAGAGTGAGAGGGTTAAGTGTTGTGATCATAAGCCATACAGTAATTGCTCTCAGACCTATTAGCAGAATGTCTTGCATAGAGTGTCATCCTGCCATTCCCCATGGGTCCAGTTCACTAACCCCTTGAATTTTGACAGTTATTATCATCCAAGCACAAAACATCATTGCTACAACACAGAGCTATCCGCATAGTAATGTATCAACATCAACATGGTTTCTGAGAAAAATTATTACAATCAGATTTCAATTGGAAGATGGCAAAGGAAAGCCAGGGTTTTGCATTAATTTTTAAAAGATGGCGTCAACAAAATTAATTTCTTTTGAGTCATAAGAAGGACAACTGCATGTATCTCCTTCTGAGGCAAATATTGTCACATTTACAGGAAATCAGGAGTCCTGAGCAAATTTCATATGCACCCACTTTGAAAATAATGCCTGTATATCTAGTTGTCTTTAGGGTTTTGTGACATGTAATTGATACACTGAGAAGTTCTGGGAAAACTGCCATTTTAGTAAAATGTAATGTTTTCCTTTCTAGCTCTTTCACTATGATGCTTACATTACAGAACTGCCCTATCCATCAACATTGCTTATCTCTCATTTATTTCTACAGATTTCTTCATTTGTGTCCTTAAATCTATTGTCCTGTTTTCCACTCCTTAATTTTATTATAGAGAGTAACTGTAATAAACAAAGTGCTTTCTGTTTAGTGAAACTGAATTCTCACTACTTTGTTCATTAAAAAACATTTATTGTACCCAACTTTCAAAATAACTGTTCAGAATTTAATTGCCTTTTTAGCCTTTCTCTTATTTACAGAGTATCTACTATGTTGCAAATATTTCAGAAGCTCTCTTAGGGACTCATGCACAAAGAAAAATGATATGTAGATGGTGATCATGCAATGAATCAGACTGAGGTGAGATCCCATTATAGTCGTCTCATTCATATATCTCTACCTTATCCTGAGAACTAACAACTGTCAATTGCCCATCTTTGAATTAATAAGTGTGTATGGAGTATTAAATACTACAGACATTTTATACTTTATAAAGGAAGAGTTTTTCTGACTTCAAAGTATAACTTACAGCTTAATTTGACTATCCAAACCAATACCACATAACACTTGACCCAAAACTCAATGATTTAAAAAACAGCCACATTTTTGATGGTCACAGGACTTCAGGTTAACTGGGAGGTTCTTCTAATCCCAGCTGGGCTTTCCAGGTGCTAAAAATTCCCTTTCCTTCTCCATGGTATTGAAGTAAATTTGAAAATGTTGCTGTGATCTCAGGCTTTTCAATGTCTATTGAATGTCTCTCTTCTCTCCTTTTGTCCACTTTGAGGGTTTGTGAGAAGAAACTCTTCAACAGTAGTTAGCCTACAGATAGCACTTCACTTTACATTAAAGGAAAATAACATTCCTTAGGAAAATGTTTGATTCTCAGCTCTGAGGCAGAGAAAGTGAAAGATGAGGCTGGAACATCCTGTGGTACTGCAAGTTTAAGAACATACCAAAAGAACTCCAAAGCCCATTTGAAGTAGTTCCCATTGGTCTATCTAATTTTAGCATCAAAATAAAGAATGGTAGTAATAGGTTATTCCATGTATTATTGTCAGTGTACAGAAAAAATTCTCCTTCCTCTCTGAAGTTCTTCATAGGCTGGATGAACAAATCAAATCAGATAAGATTAGTAGGCTGATGGAAAAATAAGGAAAGAGAATACAAATATTTTGCATTTTGTGGAATACTGAAATGGAAGAAAATCTTCAGGCTGGGTATTAAAAAAACTGAAAGAATAAGGGTACTTTACATGAATAGGAGCTTTTTGCTTAGAATAGTGTCTACAGCATAATATGTATTCAATAAATAAATTTTTAACGAATGAATAATTAAATGGGAGACACAAGAATTTCAATGATAAAGTTTGGCTTTCTTTACCATTTGGCCTAAAGTTAGTTTAAATTTCAGTTAATATGTTAGAGTTATTTGGGAGAGTGCTATGAGTGTTATATTGAATTAATTAATTAATTAGTGCTTATTAAGCAATGCTGGTTTCAGTGGGAAAAATTTTAATATATATAAAAATATAAATAAATAAATATTTTATCATATCTATTAATCCTGTACAAATCTTTCTAATGCTACGTGATGAATGCTAATCATGAATAAGAGATGGTAATGATTATTAAAGTGCACTATAATTTGATTTGGCATATCCATAATATTTTTGTCCCCTGATAAAGCTCTTACAATAAATGTCTAATTTTCCTGCCAGAAGATTTCAATGTGACAAACGCAGCAAAAGTCTTCAATGCAGGTCAAGAACGGCTTCCAATGGTGGAACAATTCCCAAAATCTCTGGATAATACAACAGCAAAAACAACAAGGCACTCTTCAGTGGTTGGTGTTTTTATATCCAGTTGTTGATGGCAACAGAAAATATTACCACACAAACCAAACCTCAGAATTGCCATTAGTCTTTATGGATGGAACCCAGATTGTAAGTCTGCCCAGAATCGAGTAGGAATTAATTCTTTCTAGACGCCATGTGTCAACCTAATTTGTGAATTCCTTCCCTCCTGAGTTATTGGCAGAGGAATATATAGTGCCCATTGCATTGTTTTTTTCACCTAATCTGTGGTGAGTTTATACTAGTGTTGACATGAACAAAGACTGGCGTAATGATAGAGAAATGGTGACTATAAGTAAGGATTTCAGGCTACTTAATATCTTTCATTTAAACCTTCTGCTAATGTGATAATATATTTTTATTTATGTGAGGAAATAAACATGTTCTGCTTCTGAATTCTTTTGTTATATCACTAGGTGATTTCTCTTTCCCTGACACACTATAGATTAATAGCTGCACGTCCATTCTTACTGTAATCCTCTGTATAATGTGGGTACTAAATGTGAGCCCATATTTAGTGTTATGTACTTTTCCTATGTTTTTTACACAATGGTCATCAATAAATAGACAACTTCTAACATATTGTTTATCTTAATTGATGGGATCACCAGCTCCCTAAAAACCGAAACTGGAAAGTTAGGTTTTATCCTTAACTTTTCTCTTCCCTAACCTCCCTAACTCACTATACCTCACTTCCAATAATCATGTACTCGATTTCATTTGAAATATTTCTAAAATTTATCTTCTATCCATTCTTACTACCACTATATATCTTTTGACACCACTACCCCTCTCCAGACTATCTCAGATTACTTCAAGAGTATTCTGATTTGTCTCCTTGCATGTCATCTTGGCCCCATCACATCTATCCTCTACTTGACAGCCAGAAATTTTTTAAATCTCCTTTAAAATTCTAAAGTCTATCATCAATAACTCTACAAGGAGGGAAGCCATAGCACTCTTGTTCAGTATTGCATCCCCGGTGCCCAGAACACTGCCTGACATGAAGTGGGTGATCATGACAAACTTCCCTGGGACAAACTTCTTCAAAGCTCACACAAGCCCTCCACTGGGGTCTCTGATAACTTTCTGATCTACAAAACAGTCTATGTTTCTTAGCAATGTGTACCAGAGCCTTCCTAATCTGACTAATGTCTGTAATTCCAGCACCAACTCTTATATATCTTTTTATTTTGTACACTTGAATGATAAATTACTTAGAGCACTGACTACCCCAATTTCAGGTCCTGTCCATTGGAATTATGTTTTTCTTTCTCTTTTTCCTCACCAGCTTCCCCGATGAATCTCCACATGACCATCTCCTCTGTTTACAACTGAAGCAATACACACTTTTTAGACTAAGGAAGTTACTCAGAAAACTCTGTGCATTCAACTGCTGTTGCCATTATCACCTTACTTTGTAACCATCTGTTCAAGCATCATTCATCCTCCCTAGAGTGTCATATTTGGGGATTGGAGACCGTGACTTACTCGCTTTTGCGCCCTTAATACAAAGTACAGGGCTTGGTACAAGCAATATCAGCTTGCTGAATGGATAAATGATGCCCCAATTAGAAAAGCAGTAAAAGTAAGGATTCTGCTATATTTATGCTTCTATTACAATTTTCATTTTACAGTTTAGGTTATTATATTCATCCCATCTTTTGTTCTACTGAGCAATGATAAAAATGTTAAAATTTTAATAGTCAGATCACATCAACATAATATTTTTGCTTTTCTCAGAAAACCTCGCCTTCCTTAACACTTCCTTTGCTGACATCTGTAATCAGGATATTAGCTTTCACCCGTACCAATCAAGTAGTACCAATCCTAACAGAAATGTAAGAAGATTATTGCTTCAATATATGACTAATTTTCAGTGCTAAGATTATTGCATGGTGTTCAATCTTTAGTAAAGAAGTTAGAGAAACTGTGTCTGACCAAGTCACTAACTCCATATTGGAGATGAAATGAGAAGACTTGTTCAGAATTGCTTTTTAGGTGACTGTGAAGTCTGCCATTTAATTAGTATTCCCACCTTTTTTTTTTTGCTAAGCATGTTGTTTTATCCAATTTCTACATTGAAAAAAGAAAGAAATCACAAGTGTGTATCTTGCACATGATAGAAAACATGTCTGAATTCTTTTAATCAAAAGGATGTTGTTAGGTGGGATATCCTAGGAAGATGGGGCAAGAGGCTGGACAAAGCAACAGAGGATAGCCATGTAAATGGTGAGACCAACAATTACCAATCAAAAACAAAAAGCAAAAAAGAACCTAATCAGCTATTGCATTCCTGTGGTGGTCCAAAGGTCAGAAATAAACCCAAAAAAGAAAACATTGCCAATCTGGCTCTCTTGATTGGTAATTAGCTGCCTTTTGGGTTGGGACTGGGAGGAATTACCAGAAAGATTTCCCATAAATATGTGGTGATTGGGCAAGATAGACATTGATGTTCACTCAAACTCAACCTGTTTCTTGTCACCTTGAGAAAAGTACTATCTCTCTTGTTTGTTTAAATAATCTCCAGCTAAACTTTTTTTTTTTTTTGCTTTGCCTTGCATGATAATCTTACATATTACATGCAAGAACCTGGATTGACCTCTAGTTTCTTCTGGAGCTCTCACACTAACATCATGAACTGCTTGCCTTGGACATCCATTGTCACTGCAGAAATTCTGGTGGGCCTAATATTCAAGAGCCGTGGGGCTTGAGAAACTAATGTTGGGACTGAGTCTGAAAATTTAGCTGGATGCAGAATGGCTTTCTGAGAAGCACAGTTACTATTTTTGTTAGATGTAATTATTGGTCAGTTAGGGACTGCTTTTTATCACCTCTGCTCTTGTGAGCCGAGTCTGATGGTCCTCTTGCTATTCCTGGAGCTGCTGCTTTTATGCCCACAGTACTTTTCAATTTATTATTCCATTTAACAAGTGATTGAGTCTTCCTGGAATACGTTTAGTAGATGCTTTGTTGTTCAACTAAGGAAGGCTTAAGATGGAAAAGACAGATACTTATTTTTAATGAGGTCATCCAGTAGCAGGTGAAGCCCTCCACTTTTGGGTCAAACATATATGTCATGCTGAGTGGATGTTTCTATAAAATGAGCAGCTAGTAGAGTTTTTCATACTAAGATTCATCAGTTACCTGTCATTGAAAGTATGCACTGCAAATGGTTTGTAAGCTATACTTGTTGAAAAATGATGGCATGAAACAGTAAGACTGAAGGACAGCAGTTGACTATTTTTTCCAATTTACATATAAATATTTTATCTTTTGGATATCAAACACTGATAGTCCTAGCAATTTGAGCTTCTCTTTGTCTACCACGGGCCAGGACCTGGTAAAATATTGGATTTTCTCTTCATTACACTAAATAGGATTTAGCTTATTTCTGTGATAAATAATCTTTTATTGTGGAATTTATATCTTGAGAATCACTTTTTTTCAAACTTTTTACCTTCAGTACATTAGCAAATATTATTAGCAAAACAAATCAAGGAAAATCAACATTGTCATTCTACCTTTATTGTTAAATACAAGCATTAGATATAAAAAATATTAAAATTTGATTTTAAATTTTTTTCAGTATTTAATTGCAGTAACTTTGCTTTAGAAATTAAACACATATGTGTCAGTTCCCCATATGTGCAGTCCCCACCACCTCGCCTCATCCCATTCCTTATTGATAACCTACTTCTATTCAAGTGTCCTAGGGTTCATTTTGTCTATTCACATTCCACCTATGAGTGAGATTACCTGACATCTATCTTCCTTCTTTTGACCTGTTATTCTTTATTTTAGAAAAAAAGTGCAAATAGCTCATATTGCACATTGATGCATTCTTATTTCTCCTCATTTCCCTATTTTTCAACCAAAAGAATTACTATAATGTAATGCAATATTAAAATTGTTTTCAAAAAAGAATTACTATGTTCATTTCAGTGACTAATAGTATTGAGTATGGTGACTAACAGTACTGAGTATGGTTCTGTTACTAACTGACTAGATTAAGTCTGTGTAAGAATTTACAGGTATGCTCTGGTAACTCACGTGTTAAGCCCACATCAGGGTACAGTGTACATATAGTCTAAGAAAAAGTTTGGGGCTGGGGAAACAACTAAATAAATAAAAAAACTTCTTCCTCTTCTCTCTTCCTGCCTACTGTCAGCCTCCTTATTAAAATTTTTTTTTTTTAACTTAGAGGGAGCTCTCCCACTCAAATCAAAATAAACAACCAAATTTATTTTTCCTCCCATTCCTTTTTCCCCTTAATTGATCTTCCTCCTTTCCCTCTACTCCTCTCTTAAAAAAAATAATTTACAAATTAAAAAATGGAGCAAGATAGTAACTTTCTCATATCCAATTTGAATTTATGAATTTATGATCTGATCTGGGAAGTCAGACCTTTTATTATGTTACTTTATAAAGTGATAGCAAATGCTTCTGCAAAAAGTACAGTATCTAACTTTATTGTCTCTGAAATTCAAAACTTTTTTTCTGTTTCCTTAGGAATTCATTCTCAATAAATAGGCAACTTTAGTGTTGGTCTCAGTCTATTGATAATGTTACCTGCTAGAAATGCCTCAGGGCATCCACCTGTGCCCTGAGTTTCCCATTGACTTTTCTCCTTTGTAAGTCAATAGTCTGAATGAACATCTTCTTGGAATTCTTATTATGATTGCAAGGTGTCCATAAAATCAAGAAAGTTTGAGGAAAAAAAGGGTTACTACTTATAAGACCTGAAAACACAACCCACGTGGGTTGCAGTGAGGATCCAGGGGAAGGGAGGGAGAGAGAGAGAGACAGAAAGAGAGAGAATGAGAAAGAGGAAACTCACTGTTGTTCCACACACACAGAAGCCTGGAATTGTGCTTTTTTTTTTCAGATAGTAGGGTTGTGGTGTGTCTTGTGTTTTGCAGGTTTAGTCTTTATTGATAAATCTTCAGAGCAAAAATCCAAAGAACTTGAAGAGACAAGAAGAAGAAGAAAGAGTAAGAGTAAGAAAGGAAAAAAGAAGAAATGTAAGTCAGTCCCAACCAGTCAGTTCTCTAAACCGACCAGGTGATATAAGACAAGGGGACCTCAACTGGGGGAGGCAGACAGGCTCTTGTCCAGTCTTGAAATTGGCAGTGTGTTTGTCTCTTTGAAGTGATTGCTTCAGAATCGAAGTTTAAACGAGGCAATTACATCACAAAAAGACAAGTTCTGGGTTAAAGGTGTGGGGAGTAGAGTATTTATTGTTAAGAGGCTTCTTAACACTGCGCCTTTCGGCAGCTGTCAGGATATTGCTACACTAGATTCTCCCTGAAGGAGCCCACAGGGCGCACGATTCGAGATCTCCCAAAACAACGTACCAATCACCCCAACACGTAGCCATGAGCATTTCTTTCCTTTAAAAAGAGCCCTTTTTTTTTTTTTTTTTAAAGTTTGGTTATGAGACAAAAACTGTGGGTAGGATGTCCCCCCAAAAGTAGCCTTGCTCATTTCGGGATAGGATCATAAAAACGTAAAAGTAGTTACCACATTCCAGGTTTTGCCTAATAATTGGGAATATAAAAATTCATTAGAAAAGTTGGTGGAAGAATTTTCTAGTTGGTGAGTAAAATCATCTAAAAAGTGTTTTTTAATGCAATGTGGTGGATTCAATGTGAAATCTGCCTTGCAGACAGAGAGAAGGGAGCTTTAAGGCAAATCCTTGGAAGGAAGGCTGGGCTGAGGAATTGAAGCAAGATTTAAGGAAGGATAAAGCCATATTTTGAACAGTATTTAAGAAATTTTCAGCTGGGAAGTAGATCTCAGTGTGTGTGACTGTGTGATACTTGCATATATGTGGATGACTAGGAATTAGGAAGAGCAAACAAGAGGGGGAGGCAAATAGCTGGAATCAAATAAATTTATAGAGAAAAGTTATCTTTTTATTAAATATGGCAATTAAACAGATAGGTGTCATATCTGAGAAAATATCTGATTGGTTGACAATTTTTTCCATCAGTTATTTTGTAATTATATCAACCCAATTACAATCAACTCTGTTAAAGCAAATATGTTAATTTATGAAGATCAAATGACATCTGATTCTGTGACTAAAGCATGATGTGAATTCTTTTGCTTAGAGGCCAAGAGCTAACAATTTGGGGACTGTGTCTGGGGTCTATTGTCTTTCAAGTACTTTTCATTTCTTCAAAAGTATTTCTTTGTATATGTACATAGAAGAAATTTCACTATTTTTAATGTATATTTCTGAGTTTTGACAAATGTTTAGTCACCTGATCACTGTAATCAAAGTACACAGAACAACCTCATTATCTTAAAAAAAACCAAAACCTTATACTGTACATTTGGAATCAAATTCTCTCTTAACCACTAACAACTATTGATCCACTCATTGTCCTTTTCCTTTTGCCCTTTCCAAAATGTAATATAAATAGAATCATATTTTTGTAGCAATTTGTATTTAGCATTTGAGATTCACCTACGTGGTTGTGTGGATCAATAATTATTTTGGGCGAGTGGGTATTTCTGTGTACCATTCACTAGTTTAAGTAAATTTGCATTATTTCCAGCTTTTAGAGATTATAAATAAAGTTGCTATAAACATGCATGTACAGATTTTTCTGTGAATTTAAGTTTTCATTTCTAGAAGTGGGACTGTTGGACCATGTGGTAAGTGTATGTTTAACTTTATGAGAAAATGCCAAATTGCTTTTAAGGCGACTGTAACAATTTGCATCTCCACTAGAAATGTATGAGAGTTCCAATTACTTAAAATCCTCATCAGCATTGGTACTATCAACTTTTTTTTTAATCCTAGCTGATATATGTGCTATAGTATTTCACAGCAATTTTAATTTATACTTCTCTGATAATTAATAATATTGAACATTTTTTCTTATGCTTATTTGCCATTCAGATATCTTCTTTGATCAAACACATATTGAAATCTTTTACGTATTTTTAAATTGGGCTGTATTTTTAACAATTGAATTTTGAGAGGTTTTTCCACATTTTTGATAAAGTCCTTGGTTGAATAGTTGATTCACAAATATTTTCTCCCTTGTCTTTTCATTACCTTTATAGTATCTTTTGCAAAACAAAGAGTTTAATTCTGGCAAAACTATATTTATCATTTTTTATTACACAAATTAGTTTTTGCTCTTGTTTTTCCCATTTAAAATATCTTTAAAATATTTATAGCCATAATGCATGCAATTTTTAATCTTCATGTTTATCAAATAATACATCAGAAGCACCTTTTGGTGTTATTATATACTTTTATTGTTATTATGAAAATAACAGTTTTCTATAGAGATAATAGTAAGTTCTTTCAGACAGCATATGTTTTTAAATGCCAATCATGTGCAGAGCATTACAGTAGCAATCAAAACGATAACACCTCTTTCTTTCATATTGGGCTTACCTTCTAGTACAGCATTCTCCAAAGTTACTTGACCTATTTCTTAAAAATGTAGATTGCCTAATTCTTTTCCTTAAAGGCCTGATTTGATAGTTATGAGGTACAGCCCAAGAATTATTTTGAACAGTATGTATAAGTCAAATTTAAAGAACATTAACCACATAATATTAATAATATTTTACAGTGATTCACAAACATGTAACTATTGAATATATTGCTTTTGTATTTTTTATAATAAATATGTTAATAATGTGCTTTCCTTATTCTTAATATAGTCTACCAACACAAGGTAATACTTAGACATGAACAATAATGAGTTGATAAAGAGACCCACATACATATGTACCTGGTGAAAAAAAATTACATTCTCTTCAGAAAAACCCTTTGGCAACTGATAATACCAATTCACAATTTGCCTGAAGAGTGGATATTATTATCTTGTACCCAACTTGAGTTCACACTGATAGAAATAAAATAACTGTTTCTTTTCATGACTAAGTTGAATGAATAGTATGAATGAAATTTATGTTATTTTCTTGCTGATGTCGTCTGTAATTTTAGAAAGCGAAGGCTATGTGGGAGGAGGAATGAAACTGAAAGATCTATATAATAGAATAATACAGAAAAACTTCTCAGCCAAGAGATTGATGTCTTTTTCAACAGTAGTTGCAGCCCAGTTGCACTATATTTAGTTCTCTGTGCTTGTAACTCTATATTCACTTTCAGGAGGGGCAGAGAAATACCCCAAAAAGATGATAAAATAAACATGATTATTGTGAATGGGTCTAAATATAAGGAGCTGAAAGGACACATTAATGCAGACCTACATCCTTCATGCAAAACTTGAGTCGCTGCATTAGGTTTTGTCAAGATAATACATTATGACTTGATTATCTGCTTCTTGAAACTTCAGACTCTTTAATTGATTTTTAAAAATTAAGGCTATAAAATATAGGAAAAAAATAAAGAAGTTGTAGTCTCTTATTTTACACAAATATGCACAGTAAATATTTCTAGAAAGAAATGAATAAATTCAAAATTTTAGGATTGGTAGAATACAATATTCGAATAAATAATGGATGTGTACAGGTACCTGCTTCTATTCACTATAATCTTTACAAAAGTGTAAAAGTTAGCCATGGTAGGTTTACATAAATAATATGCTTTATTATGAAACAATACATACTTAATGCCTGATTTTCATGCCATAATTACTACATTCTAACATGGTGCAAATTTTTTAACATTATTTTCCTCAAAGTTTAATATAACTTTGAAGTTCAACACTTTGGAAGGTATAAAAATGTCTCCAGACCTTCACCTGAGAATGTCAACCCTTGTACTCATTTTTTCAGGAGCAAAGATCCAGCTCAGTTTTCCAACCTATTCTGAGTAGCTCTTAAAAGTATAAAAGCTACTCAAGCATGAGAAGGAAAAAGAGATAGGAACTAACCTTTACAATATTCTAGGAACAAGCAATTTTGTGTGGTTCCTCTAATTTGACCCTCTCAAAAATCTTTCAAAATTGGAATAAACATTTTGGGTATGACAGAAACTAAGAGAAACCTCAGAGTGAAACTTTTTGTGTTGTCATCTTGCACCTCCCAAGGTAGTGGAAAAATGATTCTTTTTTAAAGGAGTACAATTATGAATGTGTTATTAATTGATGTCTGAAATAAAAGGAACAGCACGTCACATCATTACAATGTTCCTTGTCAACCTTTGGAAAACACAATGGACATGATATATAAGATGCATCTGTCTAAATGGTTGATATAACACTTTAGAAAAGAAATGCAATCTCCTTATTAGAGCATTTAACCACAAATTAATCAATTAATATCTCTTAATTTCAATATTTATCAAGTAAATATCATTAAATTGGTGCTTTAAACCACATTATAATTTTTTAAATGATAAAAAAAAAAACACTTAAAAAGTCCAAACAGAATTTTTTGATTTCTGCTCTCTATATGAGGAAACTAAGGCTAAGAAATATGAAGATGATTCAGGCAGTCAGTGGCAGAGCCAGAATTTTATCTAGATCAGCTTCAAGTCCTTGATGTTGGCTTTGTACAATTTCTTGTCTGGATGGTTAACTAATTGTTCAATCGGTGATGCATGTTGTAACTCTACCTTAAACTCTTACATTTAATCTCAAATAGATATCCAGGCTATTCCACCTGAAGCCTTTTCTTTTCTTGGCTCATCATTTCTCCTCTCCAGGTTGTTATCTGATAAAATATCCCAGTTTTACTTTAATTGGCATTGGCAACATGTGGTCTCTGATAAAAAGCATATTTTCTTTCGATATTGCAGTCATCAGTTGGGCTCATTTTTCTTGGCCCTTCTATCAAGATGAACTTATCTGAAAAAAGAAAAAGCAGCTTGTGGGTTACTAAACGCCAGAGATTTTTTTTTTAATTAAAAAAAAATAGAGAGGAAAAGTCACAGGAAAACAACTTAAAAATTCTTTCAGAACGCCTGCGTGTGTGTGTGTATGTGTGTGTGTGTGTGTACACAGACTTGCATCAATCACTGTTCACATATAATATATATGCAGAACTAGTCTGTGTATGTAAAATTCTTAAAGGGCATAATTTCTACCCATAGCCTATTTATTCCAAACATAGTTAAATGAGGAGGCCAAATATAGAAAGTGATGCTCCAGGGGCCCTATGGCCTATATAGAATTTAAACTCAAATGATTTGCAAAATCACTACTAAGACAGCTTGCTCATACTGTCAGTGTGCCAGCACCAGAAGCTTGTCGTGTATTTTTGTCTTGGCAGATGCACATTCTGTTATAAAGGTCTGTTCATCTGATGCCTTCCTTGTTTTCAGGTAATGCTCAGAGCCTTCTTGCAGGGGGAGGAGTGCTGAGAGCCTGTGTTGCTCCTCCCAGTCCTGTAGGAGAGACAGTCTCCACTAGGTCTCTTACTGGGGCGCTGGGGTCCGGGCACACCTTCATTACAAGTTCATTTCTGCTCCACAGAGCACAGGTCATGGAAGTTCTCATTTCCTCCTTTTTCAATATGCGCCACCAATGTAGGTCTAATGTTTGCCAGGGCCGAGGGAAATAAACCAATGTTAGATAATGTCCACAATGATGATATTTCTTTAAAAGTCACCTTTGCTTTGAGGAATTTCAGCGAGTTTTATTTTTCAGTTTTTTGAAGACTACAACATGGTTTCCCAATCTGATTAGCATAGTTTTTAAGCCGCTCCGAAGTGTTTGTTAGGCTTCCATGCTGGTCTCCATATGCCTCTTTTCAATTACATGTGCCTTCACAAGTATGGCTCAACGAAACGCTTCTTTAAAAACAGAAAGCAAACTGTTAGGCTTTGTGCTGTGTGATGAGTTAGGAGTGTGGTATCTCAGACCGCCCTGGTTTCACCACCAAACTACTGAAAAGTGCTGAGTTCCGAAATAGATGATCTGTGGGATTTAGAAGGGAGGTAGAGGGATTGGAAGGTTTAAAATCCTATGAAATATTGTTGAGATCATAGTTGTTCTAGAGGCTATCTGTGGAACAGATTTTCATTACTGATTATCTTATTTATTAAAAAATATAATAATAGCAGCAATTCTACATAATATTTAATGATCACTCGTAGGTGAGTCAGACAAATCTTCACATTTTGTCAATTAATTAACCCTATTAATCACCAGGACAACTCTAAGGAAAGTATTTTAATTTTACTTATTGAGAAACTGGCAGAGAGATTCAATACTTTTCTTCAAAGCAAGCAGTTAGAATGTGATGGAGGTAAGAGCAAGATCAGAATTGGTATGTTACTTTGAGTTTGCTTAGTGAACAAATGCAAGATTATAGACACCCTTTGTTCATCGGTGCTTGCATTGCTGTACCCTGAGTTATATTACTGGATTGTAAATTATCGGTCATATACCAATACATGAGATTTTTGTATCATGTGGTATTATATTTATGGTTTCTTGAGGAGCCTCCTTACTATTTTCCATGCTGACTACATTCATGTTCTCACCAACAGTGTACCAGGGTTTCCTTTTCTCCACATCATCACTAGTATTTATTATCTCTTGTGTTTTGAATAAAAGTCATTCTAATAGTTGTGAGGTGATATCTCATTGTGGTTTTGATTTGTGTTTCCCTAATGATTCGTGATATTAAGCACTTGTTTCATGTACCTATTAGTTATTTGTATGTCTTCTTTGGAAAAATGTCTATTCAAGTCCCATGCCCATTTTTTAAGAGATTTATGAAAACTTACAACTTCTTTTTTAAATATGGAATTTCCAAAAGGTATAGGGATTTAGCTCTCTTGAAAGTCCCCCATACTTCTACCTCCTGTGATCCAGACTTCCCATTCTGATTTCTTCCTTATAGAGTTCTATTTTAAGCTAATTTTTGTGAGTTATATAAAATATTGGCCAAATTTCTTTTTTTTTTTAATTTAAAGGAAAGGTGCACTCAGGAATGAAGGTAAGTAGAGGCAGGAAGGCAAGAAGAGCAAAGAAGAAGAAATCCTTTATTTTTTTTATTTAATTTTTTTATCTTCATTGTTTCCCCAGATTCTGGGTCCTGAAATGGAGACCTTGGTATTTATGTGGCCACCAGGCCACCAGAGTGGGCTCCAATTTCATTCTTTTGCATGTAGATAACTAATTTTCCCAACATTTATTAAAGAGACTATAATTTCTCCATTGAGTTTTATTCTTTCCCTTGTCAAATTTTGTTGGTTATATATGTATGAATTTATTTCGGGACTCAGTTTTGTTCCATTGGAATCGTATTTTTCATACCTATTCAATACAGTTTTGATTGCTATAGCTTTGTAACATATATTGAAATCAAGAAATGTGATGATTCGAGCTTTATTCTTCTCCAGATTACTTTGACTATGTGAGAGTCTTTTGTGGTTCCATACAAATTTTAGTATCTCTTTGGAAAATGCCACTGGAATTTTGATAGGAATTATGTTGAATCAATAGATGACTTTGGGTAGTACAAACATTTTAATAGTATTAACTTTTATGATCCAGAAACACAGGATATCTCTGCATTTATTTATGTCATCGTCAATTTCTTTTTATTAATGTTGTACAGTTTTTGGTGTATAGCTCTTACATGTCCTTGGCTAATTGCTTTCCTAAGTAATTTATTGATTTTTGTGCTATTGGAAATCAAATTAATTTCTTTGCTTTTTAGATAGCTCATTTTCAAGGTATAGAAACATAACTGTCCTTGTTGTAACACAATAATCTTTTACTAGATGAGAGGCATTATACCCATTAGAAAACACACTACTCTGACAGTCAACTCAAGTTCTAATTCTAGTCCCAAGGGAATTACAAACATCATTTTATTTTATTTATTTATTTAGTTACTTCAATTTGGAATTTATGTTCTGTATTTGTTAAATAAGTGTATTACTTGTAAAATGATTTTAATTCTGATGTCCTACAGAATTATGCTATATCAGTATGGAAAATCTTACTTTTATAAATAATATCAAATTTACATGATCTCTAAGAGAGAAAGAAAGCTATTTTATTTTTTGCAAATAAAGTTAGGGAAGTTGCTTAGAGAATAATGGAAGTTGTTGAATTCAACAAGTTTAGTACATACTAAAATATCTACAAAAGTGGCTATGTAAAATTTATAAATCTTCTACCATATAGTGAAATGCTTTAGAATCACCTCTGTTTATTTGTCCTCTTATGCGATGGTTTGTTTTTCTTAAAATGTTCTATTTATTTAAATCATTATAAAATTAGTAATATTTAAAGCATACAAGAGACACTGATTACTGAGTGAAAATAATATACATAGAGAAGATGCTTTGAAAAAAGAATTTTCAAATGTGGACACATTTAAGTAAATTTCTACTTAGCAAATAAAGTTGGGATCCATAATAATACAAAATTCCCTAGGTCCCATATCTACAGAAAATTCAAGAGCAAGCTGAAGATGGTTTTAGTCATTTCTGGAACAAGATTTTGAATTACAGGTATACCTGGTCACAGGAAAACCAGACACCAGATTTATACATAAGATGAATTATTTTAAGGATTCTCTGAACACCAATGCCATCATCCATCAATGTGAAGCTGCTTCTACAAATGTGCATACATTTCCTGAAAGGATTTATAATACAGCCAATACTGTACATTTTGAATGTGTTACAGAAAGGACAGATTTACAGGAGACAATCTGCCTTCATGATGATTGCATATTGTGGCATTTCTAGTCCATATGGATCAGTAAGACTTGGATAGCAGGCATTTGACCTTCAAAATCATGCAAATATGAAACCAGACTTCTACTCTTACAGTTTGAACGTCAAAGGGACTTCTTCAGCTTATTCTGGAGGCATTGATTAAAACACAATTTGACTTCTAAAAATTGCTGAAATTTTGTTTTAATTCTTATTTTCCCCATGGAGAACGATTTAATCTTTGCTCTCCTCATCCACATTCCCTCTGGCTGACCTTCGCTCATTAGCACCCAGAACTCAAATACTGATCACTTAAGAGTGAACTTGCTATCTCAGAGCCAGAGGCTAACTATAAACAAGACTTCAAACCTTTTTGTTCATGCCATAGTTAATCTCAAGTAATAACTTCTGAAAACCTTTGAAAAGGTCTGAGATTGGCTTTATATCAGAGGTCTTAGGAAATAAACTACATTTCTCACTACAAAACCTTGATCATGCCAGATATAATCAGACTGTTTATCTGGCAATGTTAATTTTCTAGGTTTACAGTATAGCAATTCTCCAAGATTATTTGGAACAGAATCACAAGAAGTTATATTTGTTAATTGGCCAATTTTTTTGCGTTTAAAAATTCAGTGCAAAATGGTATTACATTATCTAAAGTGCAGATAAGACTGAGCCTGAATAAACGTATTTTGCCAAACGAAGAGTTTTAAATATATATATATATATTTGCATTTATATGCATACACATGTAAGTCATGTATATGTATATATACATGTGTATATATGTATATATGTGTGTGTATATATATATATATATATATAGAGAGAGAGAGAGAGAGAGAGAGAGAGAGAGAGAGAGAGAGAGAAACAATTTCAAGTTTTCCTCTTTATGATTTAAGGCTTGAGGATCCTGCAGGGAGAAGCAGACTAGAAGATGTTACAGGCTTCAGTGTGACAACATTCTGCCAAGTGAAGATGACAAGCAAACTCACAAAAGGGGTTAAAACAAGATATGGACAAGATCCCTGCC
The DNA here is from genome assembly GCA_004363575.1 of Solenodon paradoxus. Taxonomy (NCBI): domain Eukaryota; kingdom Metazoa; phylum Chordata; class Mammalia; order Eulipotyphla; family Solenodontidae; genus Solenodon; species Solenodon paradoxus. The sequence continues at coordinate 198,475 of RJWH01001227.1, read as the reverse complement.
TCTGAAAAGCCAAAATGGGATTATCCTTCCCATCCTAGCATCTCCAGCCACTTTAGTTATCCCAAAATCTTCTATAAAGGGATGGCATATAAGCTGCTGGTCTGGACTGGCTTTGGGCTTTGGGCTCTAAACCTTGAATAACTTTTTGTTTGCTATGTGTATTCCTGCTTCAAGATTATTCTTCTAGTGACTCATTCTAAAGTTATGACCTCTTCATTGATAAAGAATAAATTTTTTAATATCACTTGGCTCTTATCTGATAACTCATTTTAACAATTTCTAAATGGAAATTTCTTTCTGTCTGACATTAATCAGCAGATGTAAAGTTTAGTGTCTCCAATTGCTTATTACAAGGGCAAAGTCTCCCATTTGGCATCTGGAAAATGTAAGTGTTCAGTTTACTCAGACTCCAAAACACCTGATTCCAATAGCAGTGAGGATTTATTACGAGAAGCTATTATGTGCCATTATTTCCGTGCATTCTTGCTCACTTATTTCTTATAATAAACACATGAAGTAGATGCTCTGATGGTCTTGATATAACAGTCAAAGAAAATTAATTCTAAGGAAGCTAAGCCATTGCCATATGTCTCTCCCAAACCATTGTTTGAACCCAGGAGTCCTTCCCAAAAGCCAGGACTCGACCATTTACTCATACTGGGAGAAAATGGATGATGTACTGAAACACATTTATTCTTGCTGCTACTGGGTTTGTTTACTTGCTATCATCAATAAAATACTTCACTAAAACTAAAAACCTTTATCAATTATAAATCCACCCTAACAGGTGACATGATAGCTCAGTATCTTTAAAGTATAGATATCAGGATCTAGGAGTATGATAGAAGTGACCAGTAATAGGCAAGTTATATTCTCTTATGAGGTCTGTTATGTAGCTAAGAGCAGAGGGAGGGTGGTAACAAGCACAGGAACAGCCAAGTGGGCAAGAGCAAGGAAGACTCAGGCAGGAAAGGACAGCACAATTCCAGGGCAGGATATCTCGGGTATAGTCAGTGCGGGTGGAGGCAGTTATCATCCTAGGAAGTCCCCCTGTTACATTCAGGTCTGTGCTCAGTGCTCACCTGGTGCGAAGCCCGCTTTCATGCTACCCTACAAGGCCCAAGTTATTCCCTATATAAAATAAACCAGGTAGATAAATTCTACGATGACTTCTGAGTCCACTGTTCTTTGACCTTATGATGATATCTCAATTGTGACTTGGAATATTGTTTTACTTATAAAATGTTTTATATTCAATCATAACTCAGAAAAAGAAAATTATAGATTGCTCATTCTGTGTTAGTTTGGGAAAAAAAGGAAGCCTTATATGGAAGCTTCACTTCTAGCATATGAAAACAACTACAGAATTCAGATAGAACCAAGAAAGGGATCATTTCTACTCTTTATGACACTTTAAAAGGAGTCTTATGAAGAGAAAAGGCAGATTTAGTCTTGTAGGATTTCCCCCCTCCCTTTATTTTATACCTAATAGTCGTATTTACATACTCTAGCAACCCAAAATAGTCTTCTTGCCTGGAATATTTGTTCATTTTACATCCTTCAGAAACTATTTAGGAACTTGTCTCTAAATACATTTTGTGTTTTAAACATCTCTTTAAGAATAGTACATATAAACATAACAGCATACAATGGTGTTCCCAGAAAACAGCGTAGTTCAATCACATAAGCTCTTGCTTGGGAAGCCTTTACTGCCTTCAGAATTTTATAAAGGAGTTTAGTAAAGAGCAAAAAACAATTTAATGTAACTAGAACAAAGGTTTTTCTTCTTGATAGACATCATTAGGTCTTGGATAAGGTTTGGGGATGAGATCCATTGAAATAATATTCAAGATTGTTTTTGCATGTGCATGTGGAAAGAAATTAGCATGTTCTCAAAGGGGTCTTTAATAACACAAAAAAACAAAAGAGGATCTGTTAATAATAATTGTCAGATGGTTGAGGAGAGGCAAGAATCCAGGAAGAGGGTCTTTCTGTTAATAGTTAAAATATTTGCTATATTAAACTTGTGTTACCCCTTACTCTCGCTTCCAATGTCACTGGATACTCCATTCCCCAAATGCTCTTGTCTAACTTACAGCATAGAGTTCTACCAATGCACTTTGGAGAGGAAAAAATCAAAACATAAAAATTAAGACCATTTTCTCTCTATGGGAAGGAAAGTAAACAGGTTTTTAAACATTTTATTGAAGGAACACAAATAAACATAAGTTTACAGTGCAAATCAGAATAAATCAACATCTGTATATAATGCATTAAATTTATCACCAACAGTGCAATTCTTTCCTTCACTATAAAATTGACCCTTTTACTTATATTGTCCACCTACCTCCCCTTTCACATCTGGTAACCTGCAAACTTGATTCTATAGTCTAAAACCAAATTTTGTTTGACTTGGTAAATTTGTTTGTTTAGTTTTTCCATATATCACATTAGTGAAATTATGTGATGTTTGTCTTTCTCTTTCTGACTTAGCTTAATAATTTGTTAGGCAGAATCCTTTAATAAATGAGGTAATTATTGATTAACTTCTCATTTGTTCTCAGATTCATCTTCCTTCCCTGCCTCTGCTTTTCAGTACAATTTAATATTCCAAACTCTTTTTCTCTTGCAAAGCAAGTACTTGACAGAAGAATAGAGGGTGGGAAAAGCAAGTCAAGGTATTTCTCTCATCCAGTCATCTTTGGAATTTCCAGAACTGTCTGGCTTCTCCATGGTCCCAGATTCTGCTGAAGAGTGCTCTCTGAGGTTCTGGGCACATTTTATATGATTCTAGTTCCAACTGAATGACCCTGACTTCCAGTTCTGGGAAAGAAAAAAAAAACACCTCCTTCCTTTGTTCCTCTAGCTCTAGTTATGATATTTTCGCTTGTAACTATTCTCAGTTTGCTCACCATCTCTTATTTGACTTTCAGCTCTTACATAAGTCATGTAATTCTGAAGTAAATTCTTTCATTTGGGAGCTCTACAATGCTTCTGTTTTCCTTGCTGTACTCTGATTATAACTGGTATAAAGGATGTAGATGTGCCATTTCCTGAATGGGAGGCAAAGGGAATGAGGACAAGTGTCTTGGAAATTAAATTGATTAGAAATATTGGATAGTGGTATATAATTTCTGATAAAAGATATGTGTACTTTATTTAAGGACTGTCTAAATAGTTTCCATGATTCACTTTAATCTAATATGTAGAGTATCTGATGCTGCTAGATGTTCTAACTCAAAAACTATTTTCTTGCTGCAATTTACACTATAGAATCTACAAGTCTTTCTATGTCAAGTTACAATACCAGAGTAATTCAAAAACAAATTGTCCAGGGTTGAAAACATGCTTTTAACTGCTTCAAAGTAAAAGGACCATGACATGAGTACAAGTATCACTTTAAAAATGCACAGATTCAGCCAAGGAAGTATGCAGATAAATAGATCTGCAGGTTTTATACATTTTGCTCTGTTAGGTTCAGTGGGCAAGCAGTAGTGTGGAACTCAAAAGCCTTTCAAATAGCCTTTACTCTGTCTCTCATGTTCAATGACCTTTTGTAGGTCACCTAAATTGGAGGCAACTCTGACTCTGCAGGGAATGATCTAGTGCCTGGAACAGCAATCCATTTTAATATAAAACAGACTACGGAGATGTTCCGTTGTAGGAAAACTTAACAAACAAAATGTCATTTGGATGTGTCCATGTGCATAAAGGCCTCTAGAGAGCTCTCTCTATTATTATAATCAGTCATGTTGAGTTATCTATGTTTATGTTCAAACATGGGGATTTATATTTCCAACACCTAGTTCCATTAGCTCCAAAGAGTCCCTGGAGAAAAATTCATTTTATAAATTCAAAACAATTGTTTAACTCCCATTTGAATGAAATTTCCCATCATTTCCCTTTGCAATAAATATCAGCTGGTTAATGCAGAAAACATGGAGACTTAGGTTAAAAGTATTTGCAAACATGTAATTAGGAATTGACTAAAACAGTTGTCTACTTCTGTGTTTGATTAAAGCATCAACTGCCATCTTCAGCATTGCATGCCAGATTTCTTAGCAAAAGGTTACATCCCTCGCTTAATGAAGCATTTTACCCCTGGCCTGACCTTGTTTTTAAGAGAACTGACATTACACTGCTCACTCTGAAAACCTTACAATTTGATCCTAGTATAATCTTATTCAAGTTGCCATTTGAATAAGTAGGTAAAATACTCAACACATGAGTTACCCCTTCTTCTCCTGTGTCCATGACAGACACTAACACTCACTGGTGACACTTTTTCTCACTGAATTCTTCCTAACCCACTGTTTCAGAAAGCCACTACTAATGACTGGAGCTATCATAATTGATAAAATTATTCTTTATGTTGGCTTTGGAAGTATAATGTGAGTTCTTCAATACAGGGTTGACATCAAGTATTTATCTTAAGATGAGGCTTTTAGGCAATTCTAGCAAATCATGTCTTTCAGAAAGTATCGTTGTGGGATTTTTAACTTGATAGATCTGGAAGAGAATACTGTGAAACTTGATGGAAGTAGCTAGTGCTCAAAAATCTAATATGTATACATTTTTTTGGGAATAGAGAAAAAATGGCAGTTGAAAACAATGGGAACAACTGAAATGCTTGTTTTATTGTACAGGGATAGGTTTATGAGCCCTGAAATGTTGCCACTTGGTTATAATATCTAAAGTGGAACTGGGACAAGTATGGTAAGGGAGTATTTTATTATGGCGTGGAGAGAATGTTTTGGTTGGACATAAGCTAAAACTACTCATTTGATTTTTACTTTCTGTGAAATGAGATACTTAAATTTAAAATTACAACCTGACCCTTTGAAAAGTTGTAGCAACCACCTGTTCATAGAATGTATTCAAATAAACATTTATTGAGCAATTGCAGCAAATAAAATACTGAATTTGGTCATTTTATTCCCTATCTATAAAATGGAGATAACAATGCTTACCTTAAAATAACAAATATATATAAAATAACAAATATATATAAAAGTATTATCCAGTGTCAAGTGTCATTTTTATTGTTTATACTTTAATATTATTATATAATAAGGGAAAAATGTGATAAGTACTCGTCCTTAATATGGAAATGAGAGGAAAAGGAATATCAACAGGGGATTGTGTGAGGTCACCAGAACAGCTTGCAATTTTAGGATCATTGTATATATTTTGAGACCTAGCATGATGCTGCTTATAGCTCCTTAGGCAAATGTTGAAAAATGAAGAAATTAACAATTTAAAAAATGGACTTTTTGCCTTTGCCTTACCTGGACTTGTGTCTCTCTAATGTCTTTTTTCATACTACTTGGTCTTTAATGTTTCCATATTTTCTGGAGCTTCATAAACTAAAGTTCTATGAGAGCCAGAAGAGTCACTTTGTTGACCTCTCACTTTCCATCAAATATTTCCACTCCCATGAGCACTTATAGACTTACCTATTATCAGTTTGCAGTATAAACATATTCATCTCTCATCTATCCCCACTGCTTCAATTCCCATTTCTGTGTGAGAGACAATCTAACTTTCTAACCTTGACCCCTATCTTCTGATTGACATTTACAATGATCTGTTGTATATTTCTTCATTTAGATAATTTTGTTAGTTTTGTTTTGTTCTATTTCTAACTCTCTCTTTTCTCTCATCTATTTCTTTTCTTTCTCTCATCAATAATAAAGGCAATAATTCAGTTAAGAAGTTTTCAGTTACTATCATTTTGCTCATCTCTCTGATTTTCCTAACAATCTTCTGCTTACACTTAATGTCCATTTCCCTAATACATAGAACTCTACATCATCATTCCTACAAACACATGCACTCCATTTTATATGCCCATTGTCTATTCTTTGGGACTGAAATTACCTATTTGAACTTTAATCATAATTTTTGAATCATTTTCACCAGACTCCCAAGCTTTACTTGTCACTGTCAAACCTGTTATATACTAAGATTAGTTCTCAGAGACATATCTACTTTAGTAACCTTTCTTGTCATCACAAGGCTCCATCTTAGCTGTGATAGAACCTTCATAGCTCTAAGTTATCTACAGAATAAAGTGAGAATTCCTGAGTCTTCCAAAGTCATGGCAGTTTAACTCCTACCTATCTTTTAGCCTCATCTCTTGGTTCATTTACAGTCACTCTATGCTTCAAGAATTGCAAACAACTTATTTTTCTCAAAGCATATCTTCCATGTATCTTTTTTCCCATGACATTTCATTCACCTGGAATGATTCTCTTTTTCCCTGTATCAAAATCATATATGCCTTTTTATGCTCAGACACATTTTTTTCTTGTTCTTCCCTTTACATTAAAGAAAAAAGTGGCAGCAAATTGTTTATTTCTTGGAATTCTCATTTAACTTTGTTTATTCTTCGGCTGAACAATTTATATCATGCTTTGTATTATTACGTGGAATTATTTGTATGTCACTCCAAAAGGAATGTAAACTCTTAGCACAGATCATATGACCACTGCTCCATCTTTAAATACCTGGTACATGCATAATTTCTCAGTAAATTTTTAATCAGTTGAATTGAAGTTTTTAGGAAAAAAAACTTTAAACACTTATCATTACAAATATATGAAAATTAACTTAATATATTTGCTGTGATGCAAAAATTAATTCATGGAAAAATATTGAGGCAAAATACTTATTAAATGTTTCCACTCATTTTTGTTTCAAGTACACCTATATGTGTAAAAATGTATTAACTATGAATATATTCTTATACTTTCGGATAAGTGATACAAATCAAGTGAAGAAAATGAAATCAGTTAATTTTGAGCAATAGCTATTTGGGAAAAGAAAGATGTTACTCAATGGCAATGATGACTATGCTTAATACCAAACAAGATTTTTATAAGATAAATTGTTTTAGATAAGCTTCTTATAGACCAATTTGTTTGGTATCATTGGTTTACAATACTGTACATGTTTTAGAAATATAGGTTCAACTTCAAATGTATACTACACCACACAATACACCAAACTTCAAATAATCATCCTCTGCTACCCATTGGATCCTCACTCTCCCACCAACCCACTTCCCCTCTGGTAACCTCAGTTCTGTTGTCAGAGTCCACAGATTTGTTTTGTTTTGCTGGTTTCTTTGTTTCTTTATATTCTACATATGAGTGAAATCATCTGCTTGTCTTTCTCCTTTTACTGTATTTCATTTAGCAAAATCCCCTTGAGTTCTACCCTTTTTGTTGTAAAAGGCAAAATTTCATCACTTTTTTATAACTGAATATATTCCCCATATTTTTATTCAGTCATTTATCAAAGGGCACTTAGCCTGTTTTCATTTCTTAGCTATTGTAAATAGTGCTGCAATAAACCTTGAAATGTATATATCTTTTGAATTCGAATCTCCATTTTCTTCAAAAAGATACCAAGGAATGAAGTGTTGAATCATGCAATAATTCTATTTTGATTTTTTGAGGAAATGCTGTACTGTTTTTTAAAGTGACTGTACCAATTTACATTTCCACTAACAGTGTACAAGGGTTCCTTTTCTCGCACTCTCACACGTGTCTAGTCTTATTATGTAGATTATTTTCACTGATGTGAGGTGATATATTAAGTGGTTTTGATTTTCATTTCCCTAATAATAAGAGATGATGACCATATTCTCATATGCCTGTTGTCCATCAGTATGTTTTCTTTAAAGAAATGTCTTTTCTGATCTTCTGTCCAACTTTTTATTGCTTTGTTTGATATTTTTACTCTTGGGTTGTAAAAGCAGAGTTCTTTATCTTCGATATTAAATCCTTTTCAAATATGTGGTAAGTAAATATCTTTTTCCATTTAGTAGGATGTCTTTTTGTTTTCATAGTGGGTTCTTTGGCTATGAAGAAGAGTTCAGTTTGAAGTTGTCCATTTGTTTATTTTTGCTCTTGTTTCACGTGCCAGTGGAGTTGAGTCCCCAAACATATCTCTATGGCTGATGACATCAATATTTTCTTCTAGGAATTTTATGATTTCATGTCTTACAGCAAATTCTCTAAACCATGATGGTTAATTTTTGTGTATGGTGTTATATTGTGATCTGATTTCATTCTTTAACAAGTGATTGCTCAGTATTCTTAACAACATTTATTGAGACTTTCTCTATCATGTGCTCTTGTCTCCTTTGTTAAAAATTAACTGTCAGTGTAGGTGTGAGTTTATTTCTGGGGTCTCAATTCTAAACTGTGCCTGTTTTTATTCTAATATCATACTGTTTTGTTTGCTCTTGCTTTGTTGTGTAGTTTGAAGTCAGAGAACATGATGCCTCTGTACTTCTTTCTCTGAGGCTTGTTTTAATATTCAAGGTCTTTTGAGGTTCGATACAAATTTTAGCATTGTTTGTTCTGTTTCCTTGAAAATGTAGTTGGCATTTTGATAGGGCTTGTATTTAATCTAAGATGGAAATTTTAACCATGTTAATTCTGCCAATCCATGTTCACAGTATAGCTTTCCATCTCTTTGTGTTTTTTTTATTTATTATGACAGTGTCTTACAGTTTTCATTGTATAAGTCTTTCACCTACTTTATTTTTGTTACTAGGTATTTAACTTTTTAATGTATTGTAAAGGAGTTTTAAATTATTTTTTTTCTAGATCATTATTTGAATATAGAAATGCAACAGAATTTCTATTTCTTTTAAGCAATAAAGACATTCATACTAAAGTCAGAACAGTGTTTTCACAATAAAGTAAAAGAAATTTTTTTTCAAAATCAAGTTACTTAAGGAAATTCAATATAAAGGATAGCAAGTGAATTATATTATTTGTGTTAAATTGACTTCAGATTTATGTAGTATTTTACTAGGTTTGCTAAATTACTGGGAAGAAAGTAATTGCTCAGCTCAAAATACTGGTCACTCCAAATATCAAAACATAAATTTCTCCTCACACAAATGTGTGTGTATATGTATGTATGTATATGTATTACTATCAGTATGCAATTCAATTTTAGCTATAAAATAGAAACTAATCCAATTGTTTAAAAATGAGTAAAGTAACAAAAGGTAACACACACTCAAATATGAATAATGAATATGTTTGATCACTAAGTTCACCACAACTTAATTCAATCTAAAAATGTAATACAGAAAAAATTTTAGAAACTATTTAGGAAAATGTTGCTACTGAGATAATTTTTAAATTCTCTTCAACTCAATAAACTCTAGAGATACCTTTTATTGACCAATTTTCCAGAAGAACAATTAAATCAAATTGAGTGGCTGTAATTAGTATAAAAGAACTAAGAAAATAACTTGGTTATTTAGAACTTAAGGTAGAGGAAGTTTCAAAAATTATACTGTCTTTAGTGAAAATTGATTCTGTGAGGGTGATGCTTAACAGGACACGTTCCCTGTCCCTCTGGCTACAGCTTCCTAAATATTCTAATAACTCAAGTAAACTGCTGGGACAAACAACGCGGCTATCAATGTGTCTGGAGAGTCTGCATCTGCCTTCCTTAATCAACTTCCTTTTCTGAATATGAATTGCAATAATGAGTCAATTAACGTCCTCAAATGCCAATGAGATGCAAAAGAGATTGGTAGTGGTGGTGGTGGCAATGCGTTTCGGGAGCTGTTCCAATATCTGGATTTTAACGAGAATCACACACTGAGATCACAACTGATTATTTATCTTATGCAAACGTGACTGGCTGGCACTTTTCCCTGCAGCTTTCCTCATGGTTTCCCAAGAAAGCAGAAATGGCAAATTTAAACTTAGTATTAAGGAAAATATCTCTTTGATTTGAATCCATTACTCCTAAGGCACAACTTCTAACCTTCTTACTTAGATGGAAAGACTTGCTTTTGATGATGTTGATCATTTTCCCTTATGAACCGATACTTTACTCATATTCTGAAATTATGATGTCTTCTAGTACATGGTAAGAAGTGATAGCTAATCTTTTTCAAATCCCAGCCTCTACTTGCTACTCCTCCTCATGTGTTTTTAAATAGTTCACCATAATTTCTTGCCTTCTTCCTGCCAAATGCTTTAAACATAATTACTTTAAATCAAAATACATGTTTTCCAGTTAAGCATCATTATTATTCTTCCCATTTTATAGACATGAAATTGAGGCTTAGAGTGAAGTTTAGAAAACCTGTGACCAGCAGCACTAAGGTTTGAAATCAGGTCTATCAGCCTTCATACCATGTTGTTTATACCACATAACAATGCTCACAGCTGTGTGAGGGTTGATTTCCTTCTTAACTGTTTACATGGAATGTAAGGAAACATTTATTAATTTGAATTTCAGAAGAACAATTCTCTATCTTTTAAATTTATTACAAAATCCTTCCAGTTTAATGAATATTAAATGTTCCAGTGAGATTTACCTCTCAGATTTTACAAAATGGTACATTTTCTCATTTTAAAAGCCTGGACAGCTGGCTGACCACTTGGCAAACACAAGACCCCCAAAGTAAAATGATAACTCTGACCGCATGGCCACTTTTCCCTGACAGATTGGAACCCCTTACTGGCCATATTTTAATGTAAAAACTGAACTACTGAAATTCAGTCATATGCTTTCTTCCCAGGGAGTCGAGAAGTGTCTTTCTGAGGAGCACGTAGGCATCCGTAATAAAATCTGCCATGCTAGAGTGACCAATTTAAAGCTTGTTCTTCTGAAAACTCATCTTTCCTAATTGTAGGGCAAACTAGAGCAGACAGAAAGACATAGTTTGGTGAATTTCAATGAAAGTCAAGTTATTCCCACATTGAGTGAGATTAAAGGAAAAATATATGCATAGATAATGGCACTATTTGTAAAAATTAATGCTATTTTAGCAATGTTTTGTGTGGACTTGTGCCTTGAACATTTTTGACTATTGTTTATTATTCATATCTGACTGAAAAAATTCTTTCATTTTGGAATGAGAATCATTTTCTCCTAATGACCCTTTCTGTAAATGTTGAGTACTTTCTATTTAGCCACAATTTCAGAATGATCATCTCTCATTAAGAACTATCCTGTAAAATAAAACTGCTTTTAAAACACAGTTATGAGATATGTGTCATTATCTATGCTGGCCTTATATATTTGATTATGAAAAAGAGTAAAATATGATGACCTTTCATTCATTAAATGTGTTTTCTATCAAATAAGGACTGATGGAACAGTAATTTATGGCCAAGTCACATTTCCTTACCAGACATAGGAGGATGTGTTAATAAATGTGTAGGGATTGTTCACGCTCTGCATTGTAACAGCTTAGGGACTGAAGATGCTATTTTATTTTTTAATGTTGGAATCATATGATACTGACTTCTTTAAAAACAAAATACCTCATAGGTCTTTAGTTAAATACATTAGGAATTCAATTTTATGGACAGATTATTTACTTGTCATGTACTTAACATTAACTTTAGAAACCCCTGCAGAAGAATTCCAAAACAAGATTACTCATGAATAGTTCTTAAGAAAACAAAATCATTATGCCTTTGGAATTGAATATAAAAATAATTTAGCTATTACTGGGTTTTGCAAAATGATACACATAAAACAGAATTCACAAAAGAATTCCAAAGAAGTCATTGCTGCAAACAAATCACACTTTTTCTTGCTTCAGTTACTTTCAAGATTATATTTTAAATTACAGAGCATAAGCAAAGTAAACTGAAAAAAAATCCTATTGTAGTTCAGAGATGTGGCCTAGTGGTGGTAGCTAAATAAGCTCTTTACACATGTTACTGAATAATCTATAGGCTCAAATAATTAAAAGCAACAACCCCAATTTACTCATAAAAAGTTCTTCCAGAGTCCCCTTCAGAGTAGTTACAGATGTTCCTCTGCTTCTATTCTGAATGAGCTTCAATAAAATGTATTTTACAACCCTCCTTGGTACATTTAGATTCTTAATGAATGTCAAAAAAAATTCCCTTCCTTCAACCTCATTTAAACAAATTAGAAACTAAGTTCTTTACTTTTTTCAGATAATTTACTTCATGTAAGAAAAACTTTTTTATAAAAGCTCATGGCCAATGTATTTTTCTACAGCTCTTAAAATTTGCCTCTGTAGAATATGACTCTAAGCAAGTTTTTTGTTTATAAGATCACATTAAAATTGCTACTGAATGAACCTGAGAGGCGGGGTTAGGGTTGACTAGCATAATGATTTAAAGTACTTTGTGATTTTAATCAAATACCTGTGGGAAACTCTTCCTTGTCAAATTCTGAATTTCAATGTCTGAATTCCTTTGGAATTATTGAACAAACTCGTGATAATATTTACTAAACTAAGAGAGAACATCTCACTGAAATAATGACCAGTGGTTAATTTGAACCAAGTCGTAACAGTTAACTACTGCAGCCATCTTATCTATGTGCTCAGAAAAGTTCAATATGGGACCTTTTGATAATATATTCAGTAGAATCTCACATTCTGCAAACTGGCTTTTTCCCAAATTCTGCCATCTGATCTGTTTTCTGTTGTTGCCTTTTATTCTCTCATAAGGCAGGTGGTCAGAATTGAGTAGACAAGTAGTCACCTCATGGTCAAAAAGACACATATTATGATAAGTTGACCCCAAGATTGCTTGGTGGTTTTCACTATTCTGAAGTACAATTTGACATTTTTTAAAAGTCTGCTAATTAGATGATTAAAGCAATGATTTATTTATTAATAAAGGATATGCACATAGAATCTGATAAGAAAATCATCAAAGAAGAACAAATATTCAGGAGAAAATAATACAAATTTCCATTCTTTTGAGAATCATCAATTGCTCAGCAAAAAAAAGACCCAATACTTGATGTTTTTTAGTGAACTCTGATCTCTGATAATTAATCACTGAAGCAATTAAAGTAAGAAATATTGTTATATTGGTGAGTTTTCCACTCATGGAATTTTCTTGTTTTATAAAAACAAAAGCCTCTTTCATGAATTAAGACTGATGTATCAGTCCTGGATGACAAATTGAAATAATATTCATGTTTTACAAGTCATAGGAAGAATTGACCATTGACTAAAATTACCTGTGGAGACTGGGATATATCTCTAAAAATCTACAAATAGACTATAAACTACTTTAGATATCAAGTATACTATTTTAAACACTCTCAAGATAAACTTCTTTCTTGACGACTATAATTTTTCTGCCACATATAACTAAAGCATACGGTATCATTCACAAAATGTATAATCATTCAGAATTATTGTCTAAAATGTAAAAATATTTAAATTGCAGCAATGTAACTACAATACAACTACAATTGCTTGCCAATGAAGTGCCAGATAATGATTCAGGCAGGCCAGCCTTTCATCATTAATTAAGATTCCTCCATGCCACAGCAGTGATGAAAGATATTTGCGCATCATAATCTAAAAAGTGGTTAATGTCCAATATATATAAAGAACTCACTAAACTCAACAACAGAAAAACAAACAACCCAAGTGAAAAATGGACAGAAGATCTGAATACACACTTCTCCAAAGAAGACAAAAAAACATGACTAACAGGCACATGAAAAGATGTTCCTCATGGTTTGTTATTAAGCAAATGCAAATCAAAACAAAAATGAAGTCTCACCTCACACCTGTGAGAATGTCTACTATCCAACAGACTGAGAACAACAAGTGTTGGCAAGGCTGTGGAAACTTTATTATATACTGTTGGTAGAAGTATAAATTGGTATAGCCATATGGAAAGCAGTATGAAGATATCTCAACAAATTAAAAATATAAATTCCATATGATCCTACTTCTGGGTATTTACCGGGAGGAGCACAAAAACACTAATTTACAGAAATACATGCACCCTCATTTAATTGCTGCATTATTTATAGTACCAAGATTCAGAAACAACCTAAAGGACCATTGATGGATATGTGTGTGTGTGTGTGTGTGTGTGTGTGTGTGTGTGTGCGCGCGCATGAGCACACACATGCATTTGGACAATGGAATACTACTCAGCTATAAAACAATGAAATATTGCCATTTGTAACAAGGTGGATGGATCTAGAGAGAATTATGCTAGTGATATATGTCAGAAAGGGAAAGACATATGATATATGTCAGAAAGGGAAAGACAAGCATCATATGACTTCGCTCATGTGTGACATATAGAGAAACTAAACAAATTCAATCAAACAAAAATAAACTTTTAAAAATAAGACCAAACTGGTGATTACCAAAAAGGAAGAGGTAGGGGGTGGACAAACCATGTGAAAGGGATAAATTATATGCTAAAGGACAGAAATGAGCTGTTTGTAGAGAACTAAATGTAAACAGATGTTGATTTTTGCTGATGCACAACTTAAACCTATATGATATCATAATGCAAGATTACTTTAATAAAATTTTATTCAAACATATAAGAAATTATTTGTCCTAGCAGCACTAAACAAAAAAGTCTTAGGTCTGTTGTTTTCAGCTTATGCCCAGGTGACCTGTAGCTTTCAGAGATAAGTTTGAAAAAGTTCAGGGCACTAGGAGCTTCTTTTGTTCCCATTTACAAATTGGAGTTCCATGAAAGATTTTACCTGAATAAAAAAATCCAGTTACTACTAAGAAAATAAACAGCCACATATCCTTAGTGTTTAATTCTCCATGTGAATTGTACATATCTTTTTAGTTAAGAAAAGAGAAAAAATAAACAGGTTTTATAATGCAGCCCAGTAGAATTTGGGACAGTGATTTGAATGAACATTTATTATTAAACAATAAGCATTATTATTTGTATGCATATAATTTGCACAGGTTGATATTTAATTTACTTTTCATGACTTTAAAGTTACCTTAGAAAGGGCCACACAAGAGCACCTGTTTTTCTGTAAGATCATATTAAAAATGACTACTTCTAGAAATGCATTTTTATCAGAATAGTCCAAGAGTGAAAAAAATCAAAACTTTTAAACTCAATCTGATCAACTAAAATTAATTTTTGTAAGAGAAACAAGGGGAGGCAAATGTTAGCTTAGAATATATTACTCCATTCCTTTGTTCTTTGGGGAAATTAAATGTCACAGCATTATCACTTTTGGGTTTTCGATATAAAAACCTTTTAGAACCATCTGGGATGGATCACTCTGATAATTTCTTGAGCTTCTCACATTTTTCTCAACCACCATAGGCAATACTCTCTCTTCTGGTCATTATTGTACCTATCTCTCATGTCTATGACGGATATGCCAATTTATCAAGACATTCTTCACTGCTGAACCTGGAAAAAGTCTCAGAATTCTTATTAACAGGTAACCATGCCAACTACTCAACATTTTCACATAAGATGAAAGCTAGTTGTACTTGCTGGCACAGTAGGAAAAATAAAGAGTATTGAATTAAAAGATTCAGTTCTAGTAGTAATTCTAATTACTGCATAATTCTGGTTATTTAACATCCCAGTGTTTCAGTTTTATTGCCTATGTAATGAAGATAGTAATTACTTTCACAATGATTGCTTTTTCTAAGTTAAAAGAGGATTGTAAGTAAAGATGAGACTGTGTATGAAAATATTCTCGGAGAAAAATAAAAGCCTCAAGAATATCTATACCAATGTAAACCACCTAAGAATGGAGTGTGCAGTCACCTAAATATGGCGACTCCCCTACCAATGTCCAAATTCAAACTTCTTTTTCTTGTTTCTTTGACATCTAAGATCTCTTTTTTCTTATAGGCTAAGATGTCAATAGAAAACACGCAGAAGGCCTTTTGGCAAAATTCAGTCTTGTTAGTCTTATTGCTATCTTCCTCACTAGCCAGCTCTCTGACCAATGTTAGAAAAGTTATGGTTGAGTTGGTTCTGATCATCAGCATAAATGAGCATATACAGACTACATCTACAAAAAGCCAAGAAGATATCATGTACAGCATGATGACTATAGATAGCAATGCTACTGTATTATGGAACTCCAAAATTACTAAGAAAGTAAATCTTTAAATGTTCTTGCCACATACACAAAAAGTAATTATATGAAATGATACAGTTATTAGCTATCCCTACTATGGTAATCATTTAAAAACGGATCAGTGTATCAAAAAATCATGTGTACAACTGGAACTTCACACTATTCTATGTCAATTACATTTCAACAAAACTGGCAAAAGAGGCATAAAAACCAGAAAGTAAAAATCTGGTGAAGCTTTGAGTTACTCTTCATGGTGATTATAAAATTGGAATCATTGATTTGATGATTCATTCCAGAACAGGTAGAGACAAGAAAGAGGATGTATGGTGAAAAATGGAGATCAGTGATAATTCAGAGGGCTAACACTTGATGACAAAGAAAACACACCATCATCCTAGACAGTGTGTATTGCAGGCTTGCCAACCAGCAGGCACTGTAGTCACTTGCATATATTATCTTATTTATTCCTGTTAACAATCCTAAGAAGCTCTATTTTATAGATAGGAAAATGGAAACTGGGAAAATTTAACCGTTTTACCAATTTCAAAATTTAGAAGTAATGGAACTGGGGTTGAATTCTGGCATAATTCTTTTTCACATAATATGAAAGTCACTCTAGGCAGTCTTTGTGGTTCCTTATGAGTTTTAGAATTGTGCTTTCTATTTCTGTGAGATATGTCATTAGAATTTTGATAGGATTACATAGCTGAAAACTACATATAATTTCGGGTAGTATGGACATTTTAACAGTATTGGCTCTTCTAATCCATGAATATGGGATATCTTTCCATTTCTTTGTGTTCTCTTCAATTTATTTCATTAATGTCTTAGTTTTTAGTGACAGATCTTTAACTTCCTTTGTTGAAACTATTCCTAAATTTTTATGCTTTTAATGCTACTGGGAATTCTTTTTTGTTTAAATCAAATCTGGGGAACATTTTAAAGAGGAAATATGAAAGAAACGGTAAGTGAAGAAGGTTTAACTGTGTAAAATAGGTTCATAGAGACATTTTCTGGTACATATTAAGGGTAAAATTCTTCATCACGTCTAATGCAGACTACCTGATCTCTTTATTTCAGAAGAGAAAAATTCATACAGAATATACAGAAGTTTTCTTACATAAATGATTTTTATAGAAATTTAAAACATTTTAGTTTGGGAGTCTCTGAGAATGTAACAAAAGCTGTAAACTTTTTCTTTAGAAAAAAACTGGCGTAAATAGGCATACTTTTTTCTGAAAGTCAGTGGAAACTCGATTAAAAATTATGACAAAAATTCAAAAGAATATTGCAGAGGTATGTTCTTATGACTCAGGCAATTGAGACACTGGCATGTGGACTATGTAAGGGCCAAGGATCTGGGTTCAAGATGGGGGACCAATGTGAAAATCAAAATGAGCAACTATCTGAATAAAGATGCTTCTTCCTCCCCTTTCACTCTCCCTCCCTGCCTCCTTTCTTTCCTTCCTCCCTCCCTCCCTCCCTCCCTTCCTTCCTCCCTCCCTCCCTCCCTTCCTTTCTTCCTCCCTTCCTCCCTTCCTCCCTCCCTTCCTTCTTCCTTCCTCCTCTTCTTTTCTTCATTCCAAAACAAAACGGCAAAAGAAGCCAGCATGAACAATTAGACAATGTGACTTTAAGTCAGAAAAATATATCTTACACAGTGGTGTGCTAATAATTGCTTAATCACTGTTTCATGGGCTGGTTGGAGAGCCCTGATTTATAGCATGTGCTGATTCTATGGTACAAATACTCCTATTGTGTCTGATTCAAGCCTCCTAGATAGCAGCACTGAACACCAAGTTGGGAAGAAATGTACCGGAATGTGCTATTACACTGTATTCCATGCATAAACATACATAAGCAATAGATATAAAAACACCTCAAGAACACTGATACTACTGAAATATAAAATAATAATTAGGAAATGGTGAGTTTTCAGTATTACTACTTGTTTCAATGTTATATAATTATAAGTTTATTTAATTTTTTAATAAATAAATGGTTATGTTTACCAATATCTTGAAAATTTCCTAAAAATGTAATAAGCTGCTCTCCCTGGTTCACCATGTCACTGACTGACTCCTCATGAAATATGCAAATAATTCTCATAATTATCATAAAAATTGAAGATAGGAAATGTATGTAAAAGTTTAAAAGTTCTGAATAGATCACAAATTATACATTATAACTATTATTATTACTATTAATGAGCAAATTAACTTTATCGGGTGACATGAATGAATTATCTTTATGTGTAACTTTTCTTTTACTATTAAGTAAAGAGGGAAAAAGCGATGTACTTTGTTTCTTCGAGTACCAGAGACATTTTCTGATAGTAAATTCAATTTTGAAGCACACTCACTAGATGATAACTAAATTCAATAATATCACACTATAAATGAACTTGGCGATTTCAATGCCTTATACTTCATATGCCATATACTATGTTAAACTTCCCATGAAATAGTATATGACTTACTTCAAAGTATATCAAGTGTTCACTTGGGCACTAATGTTTATTGATTTATTTACTTTATCTGCACTACTTGCCAATTTTAGCTGCTAAGAGAATAACTGAATTTCAGTTTATATGCTCACATTAGAAGAACAATTCTTACAGCTTTTTTGATCATTAAATAATATATTTTCTTGTCCTTTTATGGATATTCTTTTCTCTTCCTAATTTCAACACAGCTGTTAAGAATGATATTGCTGCTGTTTCTATAGGATACCCAACCATTCATACACAAGAAGAGCAGCAAAATCAGAGAATGCATTTTTTTATATTACATAAGTCACCCCTTTGTTTCTATACTATGTTGATAGATTGCAGACACTGCTTCTTTTTATTACTTTCTGACAGCAGGATGAAACTGCCAGGATCCCTTCTATAAGGTCATCATTTGTGGAAAACCCACAAATGTGATCAATCAAGTCATTCCAATAGAGCAATAGCTGGTATGACCTCAACAGACTTTGGTTTTTGGAGCCAGCTCGCTTTAGTGACAGACATAACCCTGGTGGGTCGGCAGCTTCCTTCACTGCTCACTCTGCCATCTGCCACTGTGGAAACTTCATCATTAAAGGCAGAGTTGTTGCTGGACAAATTTGCAAATGGTTTCCAGAGCATTATTACTGCACAGAATGTTGCCATCTGTAAGTAGGCAAATCTGAATTACAATGTATACCTTCTAACTTTCTTTCTGTATATCTTAATAGAAAATGTACATGCATTAATCTCAAAACTGGGAACATTTTCTTTTGTACTATGGAATTATAGCTCTGCAAAAGGCTTCCAGAGCTTAACTTCTTACTTTTAAAAAATACACATTTAAATCAAGACAGATAGAGATATCACAATAGATAAAGAATATCTATTTCACTTTGCATTAAGTTGTCTGCCCTTATTCACAAAGTACTGTTAACTGATTTTACACATATTATTATAGTATTATTAAATATTTGCATTACATTTATTTATGTATATATTAAACAAAGATTTTATTTCTGTGACATAGCATTACCTGCCTTCTTGCAATTTTCCATGTCATGAAATAAATTACAAAGAATACAAAAACAATACATTTAAAATGTCAAATCATAATTTCTAATTCATAATGCAGGCATTGTTTTATTTATAATTTACACATTTATAAATATATATTTAATTAATATATAAATTACATGTTTATTCATAGTTATCTATATACACAATATAAAATATTTGAATAACTATATAAATATATTTGCATATGTAGATATACTACATATTTATTCATAAACATATATCATATTTATATAAATATACATAGTATATAAATACATGGTGTGTATAGCGTATATTTATAACTTAAATATTCTTTAAATCCTATTATACAGGATTAGGATGATTAGAATTACAATTGTATGCTCAAATAAAATAACATTTATATGTATTTCTGTTATCTCTATTATGCTATTATTATTGTACAGGCAAGGCAACCAATGTACAAAAAGGCAAATGATATTCAGGATCACATAGCTTGGTAAAGTGAGAACTCTGAGTTAAGCGAGCATAGTTTTAGAATATGATATTGGTCTTAGTCTGAATTAGTCTGAAATCTAAGAAGATGTTAATGGATTATTTATAGTGATGATGGAGTAGAGGAAGATGTTTTACAGACATAAAAAGTAGCAGATGGCATTAAAAGGTTTCCAAGGTGACATGTTGGTTCTCACATATGATGTCCATATGTACTTAAACTATGTTTACATCTCTCTGCTGAGTTTCAAAGACAGAAGCAATAGGTGAAATAGATGCAAAGAATTGATTCATTCTTTTTTTTTTAAAGAGGGAAGGAGAAAAGAAGGAAGAGAAGAAACATCTTTATTAATTTTGTTGTTCATTTTTCCTTTCTCATCCCAGCCCTGTGTTTCAACCTGTCTTTGGACTGTAAGTAATCTGCACACCAACCTCTCAGCAGCTTAAGCCACAAGGGCCAGCCTGATTCATTACTAATATAAGGTTACGTTCCCAATACCTGCTTGAGATATTTACTTCAGAGAAAGACCTCAGTAAATCATCTCCTGCATCATACGCTTCATCTGGTACTACTATCCTGTCATGTACTCTAACCAATCAGATGTTTTATCCACCTAGTATCAGGCAGAGGAAACTAAACAGAGAACAAATGGTTGTCTTGCCACCTGGAGTCCAGAGAGTGATGAGTTGGGTATGGAACACAGGAGCCTGTCTCTAAGTCACACTAAGCCTTCCCGTTTGAAAACCTGGCCCAATAATTGTCTCATTGACAAAACAGAAGTTTCCCACTCTCCTCAGTGGAAAGAGCAAGTAATACAGAGAGAGGACAGAAGCAAAACTGAATGTTTCCTCATGTAAGGAATAATGAAAAACCATATACAGACATTCAGAAAACTTCTTTGATACTTAATATAGTTTCTTTTTTGATTTTAACAAAACATAACAAATTCAATGTTTAGAAGTATGTTGTAGTAAATTTAAGCTAATAGGAGTAATGGTTGAAATTTAGTAAAAGTTTATGAAAAATGATTAAATATGGCTAGTTATAAATTATTTGTGTCATGAAAGCCTCTGTTCATCAATGTCATACCAAAATAAGGTATGGCAGCATTTTGACAATGGGAGGGGAAAAAAGGATGAGTAGCCCTAATATGTTTTTCATCCACAGTATAATGAAATCATGTAATATTCATTAAAAATGAATATTTAGTAGATGATGTGATAACCTTACCGAAAGCAATAGATTCATTCCCTTGGTGAACATCAGCCAAAAGACACAAATCAAAGTTTCTTTGAATAGAAAAGATTTATTATTTGTAACAAGTAAGGAGATGCCATGATAAATCACTGCCTGGCCAAGTGTTGTAGTCAGGACTTTTTGAGTGAGTGGTTTCAGTTGAGAGAGTGGTAGTGTCAGCTTTCCTCTTCCCCCGTTACATTTTCACTTGTCTGAAAATAATGGTATAAGGGCACCTTTAAGACAGTCCTAGCATTTCTGTGGGCATTTCAGGACAAGGGTGGGTCAGAACCACTAAGGCTGGCCAACTTTACCTACTTCCCCAAGACATTTATCTATTCTCTAGTCTAGAGCTACTAAATTTTTAGAGGCAGGGCCTCAGGGACTCCATCAGTTTTAAGGGTGACCTCCTGGAGTGTTTTCTTTATATTAGCAGTCTCTTCTAATGCAAGCCAACTAACAACTTTTACAAAGAACTAGGTTAAGGGACTGGGAAATCACATTTTTCCTGGTTAAAAAAAAAGATAATCATGGTACTTTGTGTTATCAACTATAATTCACTTAAAAATGCTATTTTTTCCTTTTCTACTCTGATTGAAAAGCTAGAATCTAACAGAGCCATAGTGTACGGCAAGGCTAAACATGGCTTTTGGCTGAAACTCTCAGAACAGGTGATGTGGGTTATAGAAAAGACATTCCTTCTTGGTGTAAAGAAGATAACTCTATCTGCTATTTGGGGTAAAATAAAGCTGTTGAGACATTGAAAAAACACTCAGGTAAAAAACATACACATAATTTCTAAGAATATAGATGTTCTTAAGCTATTGATTCTATTTACATCTGCAGAGGCGACTAACGTTGTTTTGTCTTAGTCAACTAGAAGTGAATAATGTTGTTTTGTCTTAGTCAACTACAACAAACACCAATACTGGGTTGCTTGAACAACAGACATTTAGTTTTCACAGTTACGGAGAATGGGAAATCTAAGATCAAGGTGCTGAGTACTTGGTTCCTGGTCAGTTATCAATTCCTGGCTTGCAGAAGATTGACTTCTTGTTACATTCTCAAAGTTTGAGGATGCAGCGAACTCTGGTTTCTCTTTTTCTTGTAAGGACACTAATGCTCTCATGAGAACCTCACCCACGGGACCTTACCTAAACCTAATTGATGGGGAGTAAGCGAGTTGAGACACACTAATGAGACACTGAATTTGTCCAGTAAGAATTTAGAGAGTCATTGGCCAGGAACACACAGCATCTTTATTAAAAGCAGAAATAGCCTCTTGAGGTGCCCTGTGGGGCTAGAAAGATTACATCAAGAGAATACACGTGTGTGTGTGTGTGGGACCTAAGCCACCTGCCTCTCACACACAGGCAAGATAGATTCTGTATATAAACATATATGAGGACTAGGGACTTTGGGCATGTCCAGGTTACCTTGAGAAAAACAGTTTGAGTATCTAGAGGTGAGTCCTAGATGCAGGTGGCTGAACTGAGATCTCCTATGGAGTCTTTTTCAGGTTTTGCTGGTTAGTTTACTATTCATACATCTCCATACTGTCCTGTAAATTCCAAGCTATGCTGTCTCCGCATCGCTAATTACCCACCAAAGCCCACCTCCTAATATGAGCACATTGGGGGTCAGAGCTACAATATATGAATTTGGGGTAGGGGGAACATAATAGTTCATAATAAGATTGTTAGAGAGATTAAGTGTTCTAATAAAATGACCTGGGAAGAGTAGGAACTACTTGCAAAAATTCTGGTTGTAACATTTATGCAATTTATATATAACTATAATTACACCTCATTATAATTACACCTCCTTTAATTATGCTATGAGTCGAATCAGGATGTTCAAATTTATACTGGCACTTGAGAATGAAAAATAGGAATTACGGTAACTCTGAATTAGTCTCCTTTAAA
This sequence comes from Solenodon paradoxus, assembly GCA_004363575.1. Taxonomy (NCBI): domain Eukaryota; kingdom Metazoa; phylum Chordata; class Mammalia; order Eulipotyphla; family Solenodontidae; genus Solenodon; species Solenodon paradoxus. Next base: position 175,416 of record RJWH01001227.1, on the reverse strand, counting down.
ATTAATTTGAGAATATCATGCAAATATCTAAAAGAATGAGGAAGTTTTGTATATAGTGATATAGACTGACTAGATATATTAAGTGAAAAACATCAAGATACAAAGTTTTTGCTTTGTTTTGTTTTTTTTAAAGGAAAGGTTCAGGCAAGAATGAAGGCAAGTAGGTAGGTAAGCAGGAAGAGACAGAAGGAAACATCCTCATTTTATCCTTATTTAGTTATTCACATTGATCATTCCCCCCGATCCCCACCCCTGGACCCAGGACTTGAACCCAGGGGTATCTGACTTGCTCCTTTGGAGGTGACTGACCTAGCTGCTATTCCATCAGGGGTGACACAAAGCAGTTTTTAATAGCACATTATGTTTGTATAAAGTGGCAGTGGAATATAAATATAGAATATATATTTGAAAAAAGAAACTTTGAGAGAATAAATCAGCATTATGGAAATAGTTACTTAAATGAGAAAGAGAGAAAAGGATAAAGAAGTCAGTTACAGAACAGGAGACTTCTCCAACTATGTCTTCTTATGAGATTTTCACCTGGGAACAGATGTACTTTTTATACTCAAAAATAAAATTATCCTAAAATAAAAGAAATAGCAATCCTAAAATAATTGACAAAATTGAAATAAATGAGCCAACTGTATATCAAGTTAGTGAAATGAATACATAGATAACATACTTATTGTAGTTGACTTTTACACATGATATTTTGACTGTTATCCTTGATGGAATATATTCTGAATAAAGTGCAAAAAGTCTTACATTTTATTCATTAATCTCATTGTTAGAAATATTATTGATTTTAAAAATGATATGTCTGTGTGTGAGTCTGTGGGTTAGATGATACAAGTAAGAAATTGTGTAGGACCCAATTTAGAACTTCAGCAGACAACTCTTTTTCTTTTTCAGGTCCACTCATGATCATCATTATTGAGTACCTATTATAAGTCACACACTATAACAAGTTTTGAGATACGACAGTTTTTGTGTATGGAATTTGTAATCTCTATCAGATGTCTGGGATCTCTTAAGAGAGTATCTTTATAGGATTAAAAAGTCACAAAATGATTTCTGAAGGAAGCTACACTTGAGTCCTAAAAAGTTCAGTAAAGAACACAAAAAAGATCATTTGAGGCAGAGATAAAGGCATGGGAAAAGACAATAGGCAGGAAAGAAACAAGGCCAGTTCCATACTTAATGCATGACTATCTCCTTAGAACCAAAAGACTGAGTGGAAGGTGGCTGAAGTGGTGACAGAGATTATTGTCAAAAACGACAAAGTCAAGGACCAAATATATGATTCTCAATAGTTTTGATTTTATGAAAATGGGGAAGCATTTGTGATAGTGTCATGATTGTATTTGAGGAAAGAAATAACTTAAAAATATGATGAGTAATACTCTTACTTTGTATTATATTCATATTAAAATAAGACCGTGTAATTTGACTTAAAGATTTGTATTTTGCTTTAATGCAAAAATATTATACTCTGTTATACTGGACTTTTGGCCCTTAACTGCTTAACTGCTATCTTAAGAGAGAGCTCTACTGCTGCCAGACTTCATCTCCAAACAAGGCCCAGCTGTCGTGGACTCTGGGTGAGAAGAGATCTTCCTTGTGTCTACCATGGCAGCAGCCACATAAGTTCCCACGTGCAAGCCTGAGATCGACCAGACCCAAAGACAATCTCCTCTCTGAATTGTGGACTCACACAATATATAGCCTAAGAGAGTATGGGATTTGGTGTCTTTGGTGATTCGTGGAAAGATCCAGACAGCTCATTGAAAATGTAGTTCCATTAATAATTCTTGGGGTAAATGTTTACTAGTGAATTAAGAGTCCTGAGGGAGCCTAAAAATAAGTTTGTGGTAGTCTACCTTTCCTACCCCCTACACCCTGCACTGTTTTAAAACACAATAATTTCTAAAAAGTTGGGTTGGAAGGTTTCCACAGGACTGAATCACTTTCCCTGGCTTAATTCTCTTTACCCTCATTCTACCTGCCTTGTGCTTGCATCTTCTAATAAAACCTTAAGAAATTTCCTTCAAGTTCTGTTTTGTAAATAATCAGGACTAAGAAAACAATTTTTTTAATGCAGCTAGGAAAAAAAAACAAACAGATTTTTCATGTCAGAGATAAAAAGAGGGACAGGTATGAAAACATGGAAGATAAGTTTAAGAAAACCCTTGTAATTTAATTTTAATTAGAAATATTTGTATATACTGGTGAAAGAAAGATACCCCATTTGCCTTGTCCACTGAGAACAATCATAACTTAATAGCCATAAGCATATTTATAACTTAGATTATGGCCTATATTTATATTGCCTGTCTTAAAAAAAAAGCACCTGAAGAATGACTGTTTCTACTAAAGCAGAATATAAGATGACTCTAAAATTCTGGGGGGTCTGCAGCTATCAACAAATGAGTTAGGGCAAAAACCATTCAAGCTAAAAATAGAGAATCAAAACAGCCAAAGATGATGAAGTTTGAGAATCAGAAAGAATAATGAATAAAATTTATTGGAACACATTTACTCTGTAAAAATCCATAAGGTCACGATGAGAAAGGAGAAAGAATATCCACAACAAACAACCAAAATTTAACTCATCACCACTTTATTTAAAAACTAAAAACCTAAGAATAAAAATTAATCCTCCTTCTCATCTATGAAATGAATTTGCAGACAACCAAGAAAGCCTGGAAAATGAAAGAAAATTCTTTAGAAAGAATTCTCATTGATTAATATCAATGGAATATTAGAATTAGAAAAATCATAATTTTGCAACCTTTAATAAAATAGTTGATACTTATTTGGGATGTTATTGAAGCAGATTAGCTAGTGGCACTAAATCACCAGCAGACAAAAGAATGGGGCTCTGGGAGTCTGACTATTTACTGATTTAGAAACTGACTGAGTGATGGAGAACAAAAAAATGCTGAAAAGGGACTGAAGATCACCTGAACCAAACTTGTACCTAATTATCATGAAATCTGAACCTATTCTAATAGAATTACTATATTGGAGTCCCCTTTATCTGTCATGCAAGGGATGCCATCTTGATTCCAGGGACCACACATTAGGTAGAAAAAGTGGTAAAAATCAGGGACTGAGCAAAATCTCCCTTTCCCAGGGGAAGCCTAAGGCATCCTACCCATCCCCTCTCTTCTAGTGAATGAGTCACAAACCCAGTCGTTCATCAAGGTTTACCTCAATATAGACCATCATGCCTCATTCTGGGTTATGCCCACACTCACCCGTGAGTGTGTATTTTCCCTTTCTAATAAACCTTTCTATTCCTGAACCCATTTTCAGACTCTCCTTGCATTCTTTCTTGCTATGGATCAAAAAAAACCTGAAGGCTGGAGATGAGGTTCATATTTTGCTCAGCATTTTAAAGAGAAACCTCTACATTCCATGGTGATATTATCATCATCATTAAGTCAATTTCCAACTACAGCTCTAAGAAGAGAAGCACTTTCTATAATAATGAAATGATTGTGTACATAGATTAGCAAATACTTATTTACAATATGAGACTAGAAATTGTTGTATAACAAACCTTATTTGTGAGAATTTTTATTATATAAAGTATTATTCTACATTTTAAAGTATTTTTTATAGTTTATTTTATTCACTATGTTTGCAACAATTCAGTTACTGATATGACCACACTAATTAAACTCTCAGTATAATGAAATAGTATAAAAGAAAAGTGCAGAATCTTTATTATGTGCAACATTACTAAAATCCATCTCAGAAATGAACGCTTCATAAATTTGTGCCATCCTTGCATAGGAACCAAAATGATCGCTGTGTCAATCAGATTTTTTCACATGTGCTCTTGAAGTCAACACAAAATATTATCTTAAAGGTAGAATAAACAGTGGTTTGGCAGATCAAATTAGAAACTTGAGAGGAGAAGCTCATGGATCAGATCCATGTTCAATGTTTCAGACTTAACCGGCAGCAAACAGGACATATTATGAAAAGGAAATCAGACAAGTGAACTTCAGGGCAAAGAAAATGGACACGAGGACCTGAATTTGAGAGCTGTTCTAAGGGTACAGGTGGAGGTTGAAGAAGAGAAAATGTCAAAAGAAGAGTCAAATGGTAATTCCAATTTAAAAGCTTGGGTGAATGCTTAGTTTTTTAATAAGAGATGAGACGCGGATGAGATTACACAGTGTTGATTGGGGACTAAGTGATGAAGAAAAACTTTTTGAAAACTCAGTTAACACTATAAAACTGCATGACATTTTAGACATTTAAAAGTCTATACTTAACCTATCTTCCATTATCATGTTTTTTGTTCTCTAATAACCTCTTGCTATTCCTATCATACTATTCTGAAGATCTAATAGGTCAATCATACAAACATGTTGTATAGTTTCTCACTTTGTATTTTTATGGATATCTTTTTTTTCTATGTGAAATAAACTTTTTCTCAGATCTTGGCTAGGTTAAATAGCCCTGGTTTCTCAAGGCTCAAATCAGGTGTAGTATACTTCATCCCCCATTCTATATGTAAAACTTAGCTCCTTACATTACTACAGCATTCTTAACACCAGGTTATTTTTCATGGCATATTTCAGTCTATTCCTTTAAAATGGAGTGCTTAAAGTCTTAACTTGCTCTGTGGCATGAAAGACAGTCTCCCTATAAAAATTGCATTGTGTTATTTCACATTAACTAATTAAGACATACCTATTCTTGTAATTCAGTGTACTAAGGAGCTGGTGATGTAACAATAAGTCACATTATGGGGGTCTCTGCCTTCCTGAATATAGTACCTCATAGAGGTTACAGATAATCAAGGATACTGATAAAATATAGTGTCATGAGTTAAACAACCATGATGACAATGGTGAGGATGATGCACTAATAGCAATTAAGTATTTTTTTTATGTGCCAAGCATGGTTCCAAGCTCTGTACATATGTAATCTGATCCCACCCTCACAACAACTCACTGACAAGTCCAGGGTACTTTGGTAGAGATTAGTAGAACACTTAATTAAGACTTTTGAAATATGTCAGTTTCCCTAACAAAGCATCATTATCTAAATTAAGACAGGTTGAGAGAAAGGGTGTGGGAGGGGAGGGGAGGAGGGGAAGGGGGGAGGGAGGGGGAGAAGAGAGGGAAAGGAAGGGGAGGGGAGGGGAAAAAGTGAGGGGAGGGAAGAGGGGGGAGAGGGGAGGCAAGGAGAGGAGTGTGTGATGTATTTGGGTAAAGATTAGAGGAGGGAACAGGCAAAGGCAATCAGTAAATGAGTAAATATTAAACTTTCTACTTCTAAAGATACTATGTCAAGGAGCTTAATTCTTTTGGAAACAATCACAAAAGGTAAAAACCAGACTAGATCCATCATTCTCATTTCACAGAGAGGAACATTGAATCCCATTTCAAGGAAATGAATTCTCAATACCATGCAGAGTCCTTGGCAAGAGTCAGGTTTTAGGACCAGGCTCTTTCCAGGACACCATGCTGCTGCCTCTGTGGATTGTTAAATGGTTTCTACTTCAGCCAGCCGGCAGTAAATGTGCACAGACAAGTTACATGCTTTGTGATTTCAGCTCATGTTCGTCTCTTAATGATTATTTAATAAGAAAAATATAAATTATGTAATATAATAGTACATATCTGTACTTAATCTCTAAACAGATATGATCTAGAAATGATTCCTCTCAAGTTTCTGCTTAGCACATCAGTTCTATCCTGAAAATGTATCATGACCTTTTTTCATGAAGGTTATGATTTCTTCTTAATTATCTCCCTGATGGACAATCTGAGTTTACTCTTATTTTGAAATGGTTTACATCTGTTATAAGAGCAAGTATATGGCACATTTTGAAAACGTTCGGCCTATGAAAATACATTTTTTAAGCAAACTCATAAGATCCAGCTAAAAATATCAGCAGTTTTAAACTTTCCAGTTACTGATAGGGTTTGTACACTGTTAAAGTTCCTACTAAATCCAAAAATAATTGTTTAGTTCCAATTACCAGACTGTAGCTTTTGTAAGAGCAAGGAATATGTATTTTTCTCTATACTCTGCCATTTACCCGTGGCAAGCACATAGTGAAAACTCATAAATATTGGCTGAATTATCTAATTATTTGATGTCTGAGTTAAAGCTAAAGCTCAGACTTCCTGACATACACTTCTGCATTTTTTTAACTATATCAAAAGTGAAGGTAAAATTAAAAAAACAAAAATCCCTGATTATTCCATTTGGTAAAGCAGAGTCTAAGGAAAATTTGACTTTAAGCATTTTAAGCTATTCTATGATGTGCCAATATGTTACTTTTCATTCTGCCTAGGCTATTGTGTGTATGAATTTGTCATGAACTGTGATAATTGGGAATCAAGTTAGGACTTCTTTAGTTGAGTAGTTGGGTGACTTGAAGTAGCACTTGTTATAAATGCCTTTCTTGGTGGTGGATATGGTACGAAACAGTTCAGGCGGTGTGCGTATGCATTTTAAATAAGTCTCTTTACAACTCCAGTCCACGGGACTTATCTTCTCTGACCCAGACTGGGGCAGGACATTCCAACCCAATGAAGTAAAACTGAAAAATCTCAAATAAGTATCATACCCTCAAACTTGGCTACAGCTAATTATAAGGAAGTAAATACCACAATGAGCCCCTTCAACATACTAATCCTTACCAACATACCAAACCATAAACTTACGAAGAGATCATGAACAAATGTTATTTCCAAAACCACTTATGTTGCTTAAGCTGTGGGTTCCTGGCCCTAATTTTAGTAGCAAAATTAACAGATGATGGAAATAATCCTGTGGCTTGCAGATGAGAAATAGAAATCTGAACAGTTTCTCTTGATGGGATGACCTATGACTCCTAGAAGCAGAGAAAAACTTCATTGATTCATCTACTTAAAAAAGAAAGAAAGGAAGAACGAAAGAAAGGAAGAAAGAAAGAAAGAAAGGAAGAGCAAGTCATTGTTCATCAAAAATTTGAGCAATGGTTCCTACTTCTTCCTTTATACTTCCCTGGTTGTCAGTGATAAAATATACATGGAACACATGATTCATCTGTCAATTATGGTTGTAAGCCTAACTTTTTATTCTTTAACAGTTATAAAGCAATTTGCTATAAGAATGAAGTTCATGTGATGACTTTCAGACAGTAAACTGTGTTAACTTCTTGTAAGTGCACAAAATTTAGTTGCTGACAGCTTCAATTCTCAATTAGAAGAGGTGCATTGTAATGTTTTGGCACTGGTTATATATGCAATCATTCCACTGTCCTGTCTCTGGGAAATATGCTAATAGCTTACTACTATAATCTTTGAACTTCCAGGGTAAGTGAAACCTAAGATTCAACAACCCTGATTTCAGTGGATTTTATTGCATTTAATGCACATAACCCTGGCTTTAATATTTTTTTTGATATGGAAAGTATTAACAGTGGTATTTTGTTTTTTTAATCACAAACAGAAGCCTACATTCTAGTCAAATCCTGCTCTAAGATCCCGTTCAGTTTATTACACCTACTTTTTTTGATTTAAGATACCTTCTGCAAGTGGTGTGTAACTTTCTAAGTATTATAACATGCTGTTTCTTTTTCATGTATGAATGCTCGGTCCTATAGCCATTGTTTCTATAATTTAAAAAATTTTCTTGGTATTAGTTTAAAAAAAGTCTCTTCATTTTTCACATTCCATATTAACTCATATCAACCCCTTAATTCCATACTTCATTATCCATGTATTAGCTCAGTTATCATGCTACAATTTAAAGTTAATCTTTAAAATTAGCATATTTCCATATATCTCATTTCTTAGCAAACATAACAAAAAATAAATAAAAATAACAAAACTCTTCTTTGAAAATAACTTTTAAGTCTGCAATACTAGACAATCTTCTATTTTTAAGGACATGAAAGCCAGAGATCAGGTTTGATATAAAGCATAAAACTGCAAGTTAAACAGTGGAGACATTAACTTTTCCTAGTTTCAAAAGGGAAGATGAAGAGAGGGGGAGGAGAAAGAGGATGAAGAGGAGGAGGATGGGAAGAGGAGGAGGGGAGGTGGAGGGGAGGAGGAAGAGGAGAAGAGGAGAGGAGGAGGAGGGGAGGAGGAGGAGAGAAGGAGGAGAAGGAGAAGGAAAGGGGAAGAGAAGGAGAGGAGAGGAAGGGAAAAAAGGGGAGGAATGGGGGAAGAAGAGGAAGAGGAAGAAAAGGAGGAAGAGGAAGAAAGAGAAGGAGAGAGAGAATAAGACAGAAAAAGGACTCTATGGTGCATGGGGTTATGTCTGTTATGAGGTTCATGAAGCTTATGAGGTTTATGACTCAGACTGGAAAGCTAGCTGAGGGACAAGAAAATCATTTTTGCTGAATGAGCTTTCTGCTTATGTTTGAATGTTTATGTTAAGCAAATATTTTTAAATATTTATATTAATCTTGGAATGTTTGACAATTGAAACGTGAACTTTGTTGCATAAATTCTTAATGAGTGTAATTTTTTTCTCCTGTTCCAGTTTGTGCCCATGTTGCACTTTCATTTTCCTTTCTAGAGGGATGGGTATGAGAAGAAGGTATGGGTAAGAAATTAGATTGAGATCGTACACAAAATTTCCCTAAGATATGACTTTTGTTGTTGATTCTGTTGAATGGTGAACTAACTGGCCACATAAGTTGTCCTTATTGTCATTTTATTATAATTTTATAAAATTATGTCATTAAGTACCAGGTATTTGTCTTTTATAAATATACTGTTTCTCAGATAACAGAGTTGAATAATTGGGTACATGTTTCTATAATGCTGAAAATCTATTTGGGTATCCCAGCTCATATTTGTATTACTTTTAGTTGGTCTTTTTTGGGGAATAATACACTGATCGAGAACACAAACATAAACATTAATCCTGGCACAGCAACCTTTTTGGTTTGTACCATGCCAGAATTTATGAAGTCTGTTCATAAAATTAAGAGCCCATATTGATATTTTCTCTGGGTCATCATCAAATTAATGTCTCTGGCCATATTGGCTCAGTTCAAATCTTAGATATGTTAATGTGGACGGTGATACATTCACCAACGATTGAAATAAATACAAGAATATTCATTATTCTCTCACAGTTAGAAAAAACTAGTGAGTGAAAAATAATGTTATTGTTGAATTATTCAATTTTCATCATTCTTCATTGTTTAAAATATCTTATAGTAAATATGCCAGAACCTGTATATTAAAAAGATACATAATATAAAAAAGTTTGTATATAAAATTATGAATATTCAAAATTTATTGGCAATCTTTTCAATAAATATTATTTAATATTATTTTCACCTGAAAAGAATATTTGTTCATGAATACTAATCACTCTGCAAGCTAAATAGTTCTCTTTTATATTCCTCATTCATAGCATCCAGCACAGAAATTTGTTAATATTTATATAAAAAAAGAAGGCTACAGATTTGTTGGCTAAAAATTAGTATAGACTTTTAGGTTATATGGAAGTTAATTATTGCCAAGATAATGTTGTGTAACTCACTACCCTAAGACTCAGTGGTATAGAACAATAATTATTTCTGTTTCCAATTAGCATTTTCAGAGCTCATTTCAATATTGTAGGGAATTTTCAAATGCACTTAATAAAAATCACCTCATTTTCAACTTCTTTCCTCAAAAATCTTCTCTCCTAGTAGAAGGAATTCAATAGGACAAGTTTCTTTCTTTAGGATTCTCACAAGTGATGGTTTTTCCAAATATTTTGTCACTCTTTAAAATTTTTCCAAACTCTTCTAAAAATTTCTTTGTTCTTTGTCACCACCCAATTCCAAAGCTGAAACATATTTTTTCAGATTTATTTTTAAAGGCACCACCCTGTTTCTAGGAAGGAGAAATTTCTATACTGGCTAATATTGTCAAAAAAACTACTTCACAATCTAGTGACTTGCAAATAATAACCACTTATTCTCTTTTGTGTGTCTGTAGGTCAACTAAGGCCTGTCTGACGAGACTGGGCTCAGTTGGTCTGGGTTCTGAATAAGTCTGCTCCAGTTTCTGCTTTGGGTTAGGCTCAGGTCTGCAGTAATTCTGGGATCCAGGCTGAACTACAATAGCTATTCAAGGGAAGCTCTTTTCATGGTAAGTATAGAAGTGTGTGAGGGCTGACTAAATACAATGACATCTCAATCTTTTGCTGTCATATCTACTTACATCTTTTTGACAAAAGCAATCACAAGATTCAGGGTTAGGTGAGAACACTTTGTCTACACCAAGGTCTTGGCAAGGTGTGGATATATGGTATTACTAGAGGGAACTAAACAATTTTGATAAATAATGCTATTTATCAGCATGGACCTCTCTATGGAAATTTTACTGACATACTCCATGGTATCATTATTCTAATAAATATCATTAAAAGTAATACTTAGCCAATTTTTTTATTCCACATTCAGTATTCTGATTATAACTTCTAAAATATCATACCATTAAGCCAATCTAATAGTACAGTTGACCAGATCACACAGTTGAAATGGTTACCAAAGTAAATTAAATGATCATCTGAATATTATATAAAGTTTACTTTCCTTAAGAAATAAGGAAGTAACCATGAAAGAAAATAATCAGATTTGACTGAACTTTTTAATTTATTTTGCATCTTTTCAATACACTGTCATTAGAGAATAGTCTTTGTTAATTTTTTCTCCTCAAAACACCTGACAAGTTTACATTAGTGACAAACTTCTCATATGAAATCTAATTCTTTATCCTGTCATAACCTCCACACACTCTATTGGGTCCTTAATGATGAACTGGCAGTGAGAGTAGAAAGTAGCCACAGTTCCAAATCACATTGTTCACAGGGGAATGAGATACTCAATCAAAATCCATCTACAGTCATTGTCTGAAGGATCTAGGTAGATGGGCAAGACAAGAAACAATGAGAATATTTGGACAGAGTTTAACCACAGGGACTAAAGCCAATTTTTTTCTGAGGTATAGGTAGGGTATATTCATGCTTGAGTGGCCAGTGACATAGGTGTGAAGGCATTTTCCAGCAGAGCAGCAGAACTACTTCAGATTTCATTTATTCACAAGGAAAATGCTTCTAAGAGTCTACTATTTTGTTAAGGATTGACTTAAAATTTAGTCCTGCATAATAAAGAATTGGACTGGCTTTTCTTCCTGGTTCCTGAACGACAGCTAAAAATCTCTGGAATTTCCAGTGTGATAGGAATATCTTTATTATTAATGATGAGTCCCCAGCTTGTGGTAATGAGATTAGTCACTTGGAGGCTAACCATGTCAGAAAAACCAACCATTAGAGAGTTAGGAGTTTGAGCATGTGATATCAATGCTCCAGGGAAGCAAGAAGGAATAGAGGTGAGTTCAGTTGCATAGCCAATGATCAATAAATCATATTGAGTTAATGAAATCCCAATGAAACTCTGGACATCTACTCTGTTGGCACTATTCTGTGCAAATTCAATATTCTGTACTACTCACTGATGTGCTTGGAAAAGTGATATATCCTGATATCATGGGAATATGAAATGTTTGGGGAAACTTCATTATTAGAATCCTCTCAGACCTCAACTCTTGTCTAGTTTTGATTTGTAGTTTATTGTTGTTTGTGTTTTTGTGTTTTGTTTTTGCTATAATACAACTATGATAAAAGTACAGCATTTTACTGAATTCTGAAAGTTGTTTAGATAGTCATCAAACTGAAGATGCAATGGGAACCTCAAATTTGTGATCAGTTGGTCAGAAGAGTAGTCCTAGGAAGCTCATTGCTGATGGTCTATGCAAGATAGTCAACATCATTATTGAAAAGATTCAAGTAGGAGTCTACAATTGCATTAGCAGTTCCTAGAATAAAAATAGGCTGAGATAATCAACAGATTGAGATCTGTTTCCCCAGATGATTGGGAGATCATCTTTTTATCCCTTAGGCAACAAGAATTTTACCCTAGGCATTAATTTACCTATTATTATTTATGAGTATGTATATATCAAGATTTTCTGTTAGTGTTTAAAGTTAAATAATTATTTGCTAATCACAAATGTTTTAAGTATAAATGTTATTTTAACTTTTGTCTCTCAAATGTTTGAAGAAAAATATTTACCACTTGTATACTACAAAGGGTTGTGATGTCTCTATCTTTTTTTCTCTTTGTTCATTTCCATTATTCTATGCCACAGAGGCTAAAAGCCTAGAAATCACATTTCCCAGACACATCTACTCCCTTCCCAGTATCTCCCTGTTAAGTTCCTGCAGTAGGAGTTGGCAGAAAGGAAAGTATTTTTCTTTTGTGTTTTTCTGTTAGGTTATTCCTCTGGCAGGTATATGGACTCCAGGTTTTTGCTCAAGTTTTTTTGTAGAAGTGGTGGAGGCACGAGGTGCTTGAGAAGGCAGCCATAACTGCAGGCTTTGAGATTTTGCAAAACTAGTTGTGTTATGAGCATCTGGTTCCAGCAGCAACAGCTAGAGCAGCAGCATCTGCACAGTGATTATGGGATCTGGGTGGTTTTCTCTTCTGTATATTCTAAGAATGATAGCAGATTTGTACAGTTACTAATACTTGGGTTACTTTACCTCCTCCTTTGACACTTCCTTAGTCAATACCTTGTATATTTCTCATTAAAATGTCAATATTTTCCTGACCAGACACAGACTGGTACAGATGGCAGTAATATATTCCTGAAATACCTTACCAAGTGGAATATTTACAAATCAAAACTATTTTAAAGACAGGAAAACTTCTCTTTAGAAAAAAATCCTTCTGAAAGCAACGCATCCATTTCTAATTCAAATATTTATTAAAAGTAAATTATCTGCTACATAAAATTTTATTTTATATAATACTTCTTTTAAAAACTGGTTGCACCTGTAATTTTATTCCAGTTTATCTGCTTTCATATAATTAACAAATTATTTTTATAATTTCAAGGTGAAGTGTTATGGAATAATATAATCATGCTATTGTCAAATTCAGCCTGAGTGAAAATGGAGATCTGCTTATTTTGACTACTTAACTTTTGAGCTCTAATACCACAGGGTTTGAGTAAAATTTAAGAGAGAAAAAATGAAATTCAAATTTCTTATATAATAATATACAAATAAAAATGATACGGGAATGTAATTATACAAATATTTAGATTTTATGTTTCTAATTAGACCGGCCTTCACATTAAAATTGTTTTTTGCAGATGAGTCCAAAACAGTGCCAGATGAAATATGAAGATTTCCATGGATTTTCACACTAGAAATCCCCAAGAATAAATTTTAAACAAGGAACAGAAAGGCCCTAATCACTTACAAGTAATTGACAGTCATTTTTAGAAATGACACATATTCTAGGTGATCACTATAAGTTGTTATATTTGTCTATAATTAGTCTAAAGGAAAAGCTAAAATGATTTTTGATGGTTGTTGCAGTTAGCTGAGAAAGGCCCTAATCACTTACAAGTAACTGACAGTCATTTTTAGAAATGACACATATTCTAGGTGATCACTATAAGTTGTTATATTTGTCTATAATTAGTCTAAAGGAAAAGCTAAAATGATTTTTGATGGTTGTTGCAGTTAGCTGAAGCTGCTATAACAAAATATAATAGGTAGAAGCAGGGCCTTCTCCTTGACTTTCAAATAGCTGCCTTCTTGCTATATTTCACATGGTGGAGAGAGCTCTAGTCTCTTCCTCTTCTTATAAGGACAGTAACCCCATTATAGCGTTACACATCCAAACCTAATTACCTGCAAAAGATTCTATCCCCTTAAACCATCACACTGGCTTTAAATATAAAATTTGGGGAGACATAGATACTTAATCTATAAAAACAGGTAACTTAATTCATAGTTTATAAACAAGGGAATCATGGATTAGTAAAGTGCAATAAAAAAAGAATATAGGGTGTGCCTGGGTGGCCTAGTAATCTAGTACACCTGGGAGCAGTCCCCTACACATCCCACGGTCCAGGGTTCACGACCCAGGGCCAGGGGGAACAACCAATGTGAACAACTACATTAAAATAAATAAAGTGCTTCCTTCTCCTCTCTTTGTGTCTCCCTTCCTATTCGCCTTCATTCCTGTCTCCAACTTTCCTTAAAAATAAAGAAAAGAAATATAATTGCAGAATTATTTTAACAGCTTTTAAAAATTATATTCCACACTTTTTTGCTCCACGTTATTGCTATTGTCTACTTAAAATTTAAATAATGTCATTGTATGCTCATTTCAGTGTTAGTGAATTTTGTTGTGAATTTAAATTGTTTTAAATTATGTTTCTTACTCCTTATTTTTGGTTTGTAATTGATATTCTAACTTGAGACAAGCTATATTTACATAGTATCATAATATCCAGATGAAAACAAAAAATAAAAACTCCAGAAAATTTCTATGTATCCTAAGATTTGTATTATGTAAATAAAATAACTAACTTTTAATCATTTTTAAATCAACTACTTATTAACACATGTATACAACTATAATCTTTAAATTGGTTTTCCCCTTAGTATTTTCTATGATGTTTGGTTTTATTTGGTGTTTACCAGTAAAATAAGAGCAAAATAAACAAATTATTTAAATGTGCGGAAGAAAATTCAAAAGCAAATTACCCCAAAATGACTTATCTTTACAAGAGTGATTTTATTCCTAAAAAGAAAAAAATATGAAAAGTATTTGAATAATTTACTATAACTATAAATATAGTCATATATTTAACCAGTTAAGCCCTTTCCTAACAATTTATATGAAGGAAAAGAATAAATAGGATATACTCTATATTTATGAAGAATTTCCTTTGTCTTCTACTTCAGAGAAATTGGAAAAAATCAAAATGTTTAAAACAGCATATGATTTGGCAAATTGTGCACATAATAGGATTATTACTAATATAATTATTATATAAAAATACATAAATGAATTTGACATGAAGTGAAATTAAAAAGAATATATATGATATCATGTAAAAGCCCATTCAACTATTAAACAGACATGTGTATTTTGTCAGGTTAATATGCAAAATGAAAATAAGATTTAAGATTATCAAGCTATGTTTTATTTTTTTAAATCCCATTTTTTCCATATTTCATTTATTTTAAATTAAATGTTTTCTCCGTGTTAGACTTCTCTACTTGGAAATGCATCAAAGTTATGGGTGAGTTAGGGAGAAATCAAAGAGGACTTAAAAGTTTATTTTTAGAACAAGTTTACTTTCCCACTAACAGTGTAGGAGGGTTCATTTTTCTCCACATCCTCTCCAACACTCATTGTTTCTAATGGTTTTTATATAGATCGTTCTCACTGTTGTGAGGTGTTATCGCATGGTTTTTATTTGCATTTCTTTGATGGTGAGTGACGCAAAGCATTTTGTTTTGTTTTGTTTTGTTTTCATATATCTGCAGACCATCTGTAAGTCTTCTCTAGAAAAGTGTCTGTTAAGCTGTTTTGTCCATTTTTTGTGTGGGTCATTTCCTTCAATGATGTTGAAGTATATGAACTCTTCATGTATTTTGAAGGTTAAGCTCTTATCTGATGTATGTTGTGTGAGTTTTAGTGGTGGTTTCTTTTTGCTACACAGCTTTTTAGTTTAATGCAGTTCCAACTGTTTCATTTTCCTTTAGTTTTTTTTGTCATACGTGTCCCTTGACCAAAGACATCTTTGAGGTTGATTTCATGAATCGTGTTTCCTATATTTACTGCTAAGTATTTTATGTTTTCAGATCTTATTTCTTTATCTTTAATCAATTTTGAGTTAACTTTTCTGTGGTGCTAATGAGTAATTCAATTTCATTTATCCTCAGATGTCAGTTAAATTTTTCTTGTTGAATAGACTTTTCTTCTTCCACTATGTGCTCTTGGATCCTTTGACACAGTTTATCTCCCATATAAGTGTGACTTTGTTTATGGGCTCTCAATTTATTCTGCTGGTTTATGTGTCTGCTTTTATTCTAATACCATATTGTTTTGATGACAATAATTATGTAGTAAAGTTTGGAGTCAGAGTGTTATTTCTCCACTTTTTCTTTTTTTTTCCTGAGGATAAGTTTTAGCTACTTGAGGTCTTTTGTGGTTCCATACATTATTTAGTATCACTTACTCAGTTTCTTTGAAAAATTCCATTGGAATGTTGATGGGAATTACATTAAATCTGAATCTTGTTTTGTGTAGGATGATGATCTTAAATGTTCATTCTTCCAATAATTGAGCATGGAATATTCTTTCATCCTTTTGTCCTCTTCTATTTCTCTTGTTAATGTTTTGCAGTTTGCATTGTAGAGGTCTTTCACTTCTTTGGTTATTTCCAGGTATTTTATTTTTGGGGTGCCATTGTGAATGATGTTTATTTTTACATTTCTTTTTCCTTTAGTTCATTGTTTACATATAGGAATTCTGCTGATTTTTCTGTACAAAAATCAATATATTTTAAAACAGCATTTTTCAAAATTTTTTAACATGAAGAATTCAAGTACAAGATTTAAGATCTGAGAAGTCAAAAAAATGTTTTAAAACTCTCAAGTTCCAAGATAGCTTAAAAAATCAATTTGGTAGTCATTTTTGTTAGCAAATCACAGGAAATCATTTGACTTTCGTTGACAACCAACGGCAATACACTTATGAATCCCATGTAAAGAACTATTTTTTAGCCTCAGAAATTTAGAGCAAAGTGTTTTTGCAAGGTCAAGTTCTTCTTAATGTCATGCTGAACATCCTCGTTACTCAACAAAACAATTTTGAGTACCAATTGAATAATGTGCTGCTAGATACAGAGAAGCATACAATATGATTTTCTTACTCTTAAAAAATGCACTTTGAGTCTAGTGTTATTGTACCAGAACCCTGAAGGATAAAACAGGAAAACAATTTTCTTCTCTTAAGCAGTTGACAAATGGAGGGGACCACATAATAGTCCTTTGTTCTTACTTCATAAAATAGAAATATCTTACCAATTCTCATTTATGTGAAAATCAACCCTCTCCTGAAATCTTAAAAATTAGCAAGTGCGTAGAGCTACTGAATTCTTTTTTTATTTTGTTGAGGAACAATGCATCATTATGCTATTTATGTTTAAGGTGTTCATCACCATAAATCAGCATCTGTATATACCATGTTAAGTTTATTACCAACAATTCAATTCCATCCACCTATAATTGACCTCCACAAAATTTACCCACTTCCTTCTCCCTTCCCTCCTAGTAATCTCTAATTTGATTCTATAGATTGAAAGTCTATTTTTTATTTTATTTATTTGGTCTCTCTATGTACCATTATGAGTGAAATCAAATGATATTTATTTTTCTCCTTCTGACTTATCTCACTAAGCATAATTCTTTCTAGGTTTATTCATATTATAGCAAATAGGAAGATTTCATCTTTTTAATAGTTGATTGGTATCCTCTTCTGTGTATGGATCACATATCCTTTATCCACTCTTCTGTTGATGGACATTTAGGTTGCTTCCTGCTTTTGACTATTATAAACAAAGCTGCAATGAATATAGGTGTGTGGATACCTCTTTGAATTAGTGATTTTGTATTTTAGATGTCAATAATTGGGGTAGGATAATGGAACATATGGAATTTCCATTCTAAATTTTTGGAGGACTCACCATACTTTCCATAATAACTATCAATTTACACTTCTGCCAATAGTATATAATGTTTCCCTATTCTCTGAACCTTTGTCAACAGTTGTTTCCAGTCTTTGGAATAATAGCTATTCTCATAGGTGTGAGATTATATCTTAATGTTGTTTTGATTATATTTCCCTGATAACAAGAGATGATGAACATTTTTCATGTGCAAGAAGTCCATTGGTATGTCTTCTTTGGAGAAGTATCTAGTCAGATCTTCTGCCCAATTTTTAATTAGATTTTTTTCTAGTGTTGAATTTTATGGGTTATTTATGTGTTTTGGATAATAATCCCTTGTTGAATGCATTATAAGCAAATAACCTCCTATTCAGTAGGTTATGTTTTCATTTTGATAATAGTTTCACTTACTGTGAAAAACCTTTTCATTTTTAACTTTCTTTTCCCTTGACATTGGAATCAAGACCCCAAAGATATCTTTTTGGTCAATGCTAAGGAACATACCGTTTATGTATTTTTCTATGTATTTTATGGTTTCATAACATATCCAAATCTTTGATTCATTTTAAATTAATTTTTGTGTATAGTGATCTAATTCAAGCCTTTCCATATGACTATCCATTTCCCCAACATTATTTATTGAAGAGACTGTTGTCTCATTGTAGTGACAGTTGTTGTGGGCTCTAGGGAGTATGTTCTGGTTTTGGTGAGTTAAACTAGAGTCAACCCTCTTCTCTGGGATCCCAGGCCTGATTATTAGCAAGCTATTCATGGTAGTGGTTGGTGCCTTCACTGTATAAGCACAGATCACAGAAGGCTTGGGGTGGGGAGTAAAGTCTTCTCCATTGTACTCTTTGCTGGATTCCCAGATCAGTGCAGTAACTGGAGTATTGACCATAGCCTCTTGATTTTTTGGTTTCATTCAAGTATATGTGCCATCACATATTCTCTGTTTTCCCCTCCTAGAGCTCAAAACCAAGTCAGCCTCCTTGCTGTCTCAGCTTTGCCTGGGCCACAGCTGCCCATAGCCATTGCAACCACCCTAGCCATGGTTGCCTCTGATCACCCCTCTCTAATCACATTAATTCTCACAGATGCAGATGCAGTCTCAGTATCCCTGAGATGCTGGGTGCCCTATCCTCACCACAATGCTAAGTGACTCCCTTGTTCATGTCCCTTTAATGGATAGCTGTTAGTCATTTTCTTTGAAATGAAACAGAGAATGCTATCCATCAAGATTTTGTTTTGTTCTTGATAATCTGAACTCCTTTGATTACAAACCCCTCAGAAACGAAGAATAAGCCTGTCTTCTCTGTTGAATGATAAAGCCAAATTTAAGTCAAATGTTACTAACAGAACACAAACCTTGCACTTCTACCCTTGGCCATAAGATCAGCATTTAAAATCAACCCCATCTCTTAGTAATTGTGTGATTTTGACTGGAAAACTCAACCCCTCTGGGACTCATTTTCCTCATTTATCAAACATAGTCAAAAGTTAGAAGAATTTGTTGAGGTGCAGGAAGTAAATTCAGCTTTAAACAGATAAAGTTGCTGTCTTCAAGTTGTCATTTCACCTAGTACAGAAATTGGCAAGTTTTTTTTGTAAAAAACCAGAGTGCAAATATTTTAGGTTTGGAAAGCTAGTTACTCACTTCAGCTGCTATAGACAATATATAAATGAGTGGACATGACTGTGATCCATTAAAAGTTTACAAAAACAGGTAGCAGACCAGATTCAGCCCTTAGGCCATAATAACCCCAATTCTTGACCTAGTAGTACAATGTAGTATGGATTTTGGCACCTAGAATATCCTTTTGTGTTTAACATTACTAGACTCTATACACCATGAGAACAGGAACAGCTTCTGTTTATGTTCGTGGATTGCTGTGAGTTTGATAGAACTTTTCCATTTTTTCAGGCAATGTTAACTTCTAAACTCAGAGCTGGATCTGAAACCTTTAAGTGCCTGGAATTTAATAACTGAATGAAAGAAAAGTTTACCTTTTTAATCTAAAAATTCACTTACACATATGCCTGTTCTTTCCATGTCTGTTTTACACAGTACACGATTTTGGGAGAAATCTTTCCTTTTTCTTCTCATTGTAAAATCAATGACAGAGAAAGAGGTAGTGTTATAATCATTAAGAGATAAATGTTCAGGGTCAAGATGGCTACCTGGTAGATGCAAAACTCACATCCTCTCCACAGCCCAACTAGGAATTCAACAGTTCTCCAGAAACAAACACTAAGGAAAGCAAGCACAGAGACTATAGAGATATAGCATCATATTCTGCCTGAGTGGCAGGACCCACCCACAGGAAATCCTGCCTCCAGGCTTAAAGGAAGATTGTTTCCTAGAAGGGAGAAACCTTCAAAGTTACCCACTAGTGCCACCCTGTAGGTAGAGGTGGAACTGCAGGCGAACTGCTGATTATAAGCCAGCAACAAAGTGGTCATTACCATTCAGAGATGGGACACTGGGGCAATGCTCTGCATGCCCCATGCAAACTTCAACCCCAGAAGTGCAACTCTCAGGCTCCAACACAGGGTCCACCTAAGAACATCAACAAATCCAACTGAGAATATGACAGAAAACTCGAGAATTCCGTGTTCAAAATCCAGGCTTCTCTGGTGCAAGTTGATTGTCTATACAACACCATCACTGCAGGGAAATGAAACCCATAGACATATAAAAATGTTGTCTAACAGCAAGGACACAGAAAAATATGTGCAAAATAATGAATTTAATTAAAATCTCAGGGGAAAATCTGAATACAACAGACATATGCAAACTACCACAAGATAAATTTAGGGCAACAGCAATAAACATACTCACTAAAATTAAGAAAACAATAAAGGAAGAAAAAGTGAATAGCTAAAAAGAGAAAAGAAATGGTACAAGATATCAAAGAAATAAAGACTATGATAGCTGAACTAAAAAATAAGAGTCCATAGAGGAACTCAAGAATAGGATAGATGAATGGCTTCAATAGAATTAGTGAGCTAGAAAATAAGCAGAGGGACTCAAACAAACCAGCAAAAAGATAAAATAATGCAAAGAAATGAAGACAGCATTTGAGACCTTTGGGATAACATCAAAAGAAACATTTACGTCATAGGGGACTAGAAGGAGAAGAGACAGAAAACGGGGCTGAAAAAGTATTTGAAGAAATAATAGCTGAAAATTTCCTAACCTGAAAAATGATGGACGCTTCTAGACTCAGGAAACTCAAGGAGTTCTAAATAAAAGAAACTTAAACAGACCTACACCTAAACACATTGCCATTAAAATGTCAAAAATACAAGATAAAGAAAAAATATTAAAAGTATCCAGAGAAAGATGAGTCACATACAAAGGAGTCTCCATAAGATTGTTAGTAGATGTCTCAACTGGTACTCTTCAGGCCTAGAGAGAATGGCATGATATATTAAAAAAGCTGAAAGCAAGAGGTTTTCAACATAAGAGACTCTAACCTGCAAAATTATCACTCAGAACTGAAGGAATGATACACAATTTTTTTCTGATAAGCAAAAATTTAAGGAATTCATTACCACAAAATCAGCTCTACAAAAAATACTAAAAGATACTCTATAAAGTGTAAAGAAACCCCTCTTAAAAACAGTAAGAGAGCAAATATAAAAAATGAAGAGGAGGAGAAAAGAATAAAAAATGTGGATGGTTAGAATGAGTGTAATACTAAGCTACTTTCAAGTAAACATAAGAAATAAGCAGAATTGTTAATTCTATCTTCAGGGTAACCTCAAAATACATCTCCAGGGAAAAAGCAAAGTAGAAAACAAAAGAAAAGGAAACCAATCAAAACATAATACACCGAACCAACTTAAAAAAGAGAGGAACAAAGACACTGTCTAGAACAACACACAGAAGAAAAATTACAAAATTACAATACATAACTGCATGCCAATTATCACCCTAAATGTTAAAGAACTTAATTCACCAGTCAAATAATACAGAGTTGTTGAATGTATTAAAAAGCATAACCCATCTTTCTGCTACATTCAGGAAATTCACCTTCTTTCAAAAGATAAACAAAGGCTCAAAATCAATGGTTGAATGACAATCCTACAGTTGAATGACAACCACAAAAAGTAGGAACAGCCATATTTATTTTGGATAAAACATACTTCTGATGAAAAAGCATAACAAAAGATGAATATGTACATTATCTAATGATTAAAGGGTCAATCCAGTAAGAAGAAACAATACCTATTAACTTATATGAACCAAATGAAAGAGAATCAAAGTATGTATCTATAGATTTTCAAATAGATACCATTGAAGGAATGTTGCATTTTAATATTAACTTGTTTTAAGGTATATAACAGCAAATTTACATTATATAGCACAATATATTTACCACTATTTCTTTTTCCCCTTCACTTTATAAGTAATCCCATCTACCCCATTTCTCAGTACCCCTCCCCTATCTCTTCAGCAACCTTTGAATTGTCTTTATTCCCCCTACCACTAAGAGTCTCTTGTTTTTGCATTAGCACTTTTTCTTGTCTTTTTTTTTTTCAGTTTATGTCATCAGTTTTCTATCTCTATACATATCCTATGATAGCTGTCCTCCTTCTGGCTTTTCTCACTAAGCAAAATTCTCTTCAAATCCATTCATGTTGCTACAAATGGCAGACTTTTTCCTTTTTGATGACCACATCATAATCCATTGTGCCTACACAGCACATCTTTTTTATCCATTCATCTGTTGGTGACCATTTAGAGTTTCCAGCTCTTGGCTATTGTGAATAATGCTGTAGTGAACATGAGAGTGCAAGTATATCTGAGAATAAATGTGGTTGTGTTTTTAGGGTAAATACTCAGTAGGGGAATAACTGGATCATATGGAATTTCCATTCCCATTTCCTTGAGGAATCTCCATACTGTTTTCCATAATGCTTGCACCATTTTACACTCCCACCAATAGCAAATTCAAGTTACTTTTTCTCCACATTATCTCCAGTCCTTGTTGTTTCCTTTTTTTCAGATCATAGTCATTATCACAGGGGTAAGGTGATATCTTACTATTGTTTGATTTGCATTTCCCTAATAATAGGAGAAGTACAGCATCTTATCATGAAGTTGTGGGCCATTTGTATGTCATCCTTGGTGATGTGTCTAATTATATCATTAGCCCATTTTTGATTGGGTTTTCTGCGTTTTGCTGTCCCATTTTATGAGTTCTTTGTATATTTTGGATGTTAACCTCTTGCTAAGTATGATAAGCAAATGTCCCATTCAGTTGGATGCCTTTTTCTTTTGATGTGAGTTTCTTTTGATGTGTAGAAGTTTTTCAGTTTGATGTGATCTCTGTTGTTTGTTTTGGATTTTGCATGCCTTGCTATGGGAGTCAAGTTACCAAAGAAATCTTTTATGTCTATGTCCAGTAATGTTTTGCCCACACATCATTTTATGCACATCAAAATATATTAAACAAGTATTATTAGAACTGACTAGAGACAATGACAACAACACAACAATAGCAGAAGTAGTCAAAATTCCACTTTACAACAATGGACAGATCAACTAGCCAGAAAATTAACAGGGAAATAGCTTTGGATAACTATTTGGAGCAGTTAGGTACAATAAATAAATAATTAACACTTCATCCAACTATACAGATTTAATTTGCTTCTTAACTATGCATGGAATGGTCTCAAGGATAGACCATACATTGTGACACAAAACATGTTTGAACAAATTTACAAAAGATTAAAATCATATTAACCATCTTTTCTTACCACAATGGCTTAAAACTAGAAATAAACCACAGAGAGAAATCTGGAAGGCCCCAAATTAATCAGAAATTAAACAATATTCTTCTGAATAACTCCAGTAAAAGAGGAAAACAAAGAGAAACTTAAAAGTATTTAGAGACAAATGAAAATGAAGATGTGAGCTATCAGAAACTATGCAACGCATCGAAAGCAGTACAAAGTGGAAAGTTCATCAAAATCTAGATCTACTGTAAAAAAACAAGAAAAATTGCAAATAAATAATGTAATTTTACACTTAAAACAATAAGAGAAAGAAGAATGATTAAAGCCCCAAATCAGCAAAAGAAAGGAAATAATTAAAATTTGAAGAGAAATAAATGAAATAGAAAACAAAAACACAATCCAGAAGATCAATGAAGCCAAAAGTTGATTCTTTGAAAAAAATAAACAGAATTGACAAAATTTTGGTTAGATTCACAAAGAAAAATAGAAAATTCTCATAGCTAGAATCTGAAATGAAATGACAGAAGTTAGAACAACTGCCACAGAAATACAAATATTATATGGGATTACGATGACTGGCTGTATGACTAACATCACACTGATACCAAAAACAGAAAAAACTTTTGACAAGGTCTGAAACACATTGAACATAAAAGCCTGAATAAAATGGGGCTGCAAGGTACATACCTCAATTTAATACAGGTCATACATGCAAATCCATGGCCAATGCTTTAGTCAATGGTGAAAAATTGAAAGCATTTCTTCTAAGGTCAGAAACAAAGCAAGGCTGCCCACTTTACCATAATAAAAGAGGTACAGATAAGATGAATAGAACTGAATCACCAGAAACTGACCCTTTCATATACCATCAGTTAATCTATGACAAAGGCGCTCAATGAATGAAAAGGAGAAAGTCTCTTCAACAAATGGTGTTGAGATAAGTGGACAGCTACTTATAAAACCTTAAAGCTAGATCACTCTCTATTGCCATTCACAAACATTAACTCAGAATGGACTGGAGAATTGTACATAAGACTAGAAATTACAAAATTCATGGATGAAAACATAGAAAAAACATTCCATGACATCAGCCTTAGAAGCGCCTTTGGGTACACAACTCCAGCATCAAGGAAAACAAAAACAAACATAAATAATTGGGACTACATCAAACTAAAAACTTCTTCATAGCAAAAGAAAACATCACCAAACAAAAAAAAAACCCTACTAAATGGGAGAAGTTATTTGTATTTCATAATTTTGACAAGGACTTAATACGTAAAATATACAAAGAATTCACAAATATCAATAACAGAAAAACAGATGAGCCAATAAAAATGAGAGGAGGAATTGGAGAGACATTTTCTCAACTATGATATACAGATGACGGATACAAAGGAAAATATGATCCTACTTGCTGGTTATCAGGGAAATGCAAGTCAAAACAACAATGAAATATCACCCTACATCTGAAGATTGGCTATTACCCAAAAGTCTGGAAACAAAATATGTTGGCGAGGATGTCGAGAAAAGGGAACACTTTTGCCCTGCTAGTAAAAGTGAAATTGGTGCAATCCTTATGGAAAACAGTATGGAGATTCCCCCACAAATTTTGAATATGGAAATCCCATATGATCTTGCCATACTATTTCTGGGTATTTACTTGAAAGATACAAAATCACCAATTTGCAGATATTTATGTACTCCCATGTTTATTACAGCTCTATTCATAGTAGCTAAGAACTGGAAACTCCCTAAGTGCCCAATGTCAGATTGATGGATAAAGATGTGGTATATATGCACAACGGAAAACTATACATCCCTTAGAGGAGATAAAATCCTGTTCTGTGAATCAACATGGGTGGGTCTAGAGGGAATTATACTAAGTGAAGTAAACCAAAGGAAGAAAGAGACATATCAAATGATCTCACACATATATGCAATGTGAATAGATAAAAGAAAGTAACGGATGAAGCAAAACAACCCTCAAACCCTTGCAATAGAACTAAGGTTACCAATAGGGAATAGGACAGGAGGGAGGAGAGCAATTGTTGAAAATGCCCACTAGACAATGGTAAAGAACACTTGGTGATTCAGTAGGGGGCAGGGTGTGTTGACATACCTGAGGAATGGGGAAACTGCACTTAGGTAAACATATACATATGAGTTTACTGTGATGTATAAAATCAAAGTTACTGAAATAAAAAAGATTTAAGGGACAAAAAATACAACAAAACTTGGATTATACGCTATTCATGTGCAAATCCTTAAAAATGTTAAGGAACCTGGGAGTAAAGTCATTGTGATGTATTAGAAACAAGGGAATATATTATATAATTTAGATTAGAGTAAATCCTTAAGAGTTTGTGATTTTAAGAAAATGGTAAAATTTTAATGTGAAAGATAAAGTAAATGTTAACGGAGCAAAATTTAATAGAGGTTTTTATAAGCCAAGCCCACAAACATCATGATTTAGATGGCTTTCAATTCTATTTATTTATGTATCAAAATATCATTACAAGCTTACTACATCAATGTTCTGTTATTTGGGAAGACCACAAAGATGCATTTGACGATATCCCAACATTAAAAGAGTTTGTCATGTCTATGTCCAGGAAACAGGCTACATTAAGATAGCCAAGAACATAGACAAAAATGGGAAGGATGAGAATCAGCTATGTTGATAGTGGTGAGATGTAGACTAAGTATGAAATAGCCCAGCCTCACACTTTCAGGCTGAACTATTGTTTCAGTTGTAGCTATTGTTATAGAGAGGAGATCCTCACTCAAATTTGATACAAATACAGAACTAATGACAAAAAACACCAGTGTGCATTGACCCGAAGAGCAGGGTGACTGGAGAAATTAAGTTAGGTGCTACTATGAAGGAGAATATCAACAATATTAAAATATCCATTTTGGAACTAGAATTCAATAAAGTCCACCTTTCTTTTTTTATTGTTTATTTTTATATGCATTCTAACTAAATCAAATGTTATATGCTATCTACAGTTGACATTGTTTAGATTTTTCATTTTCTGACACCTGGATTATACTTGGAAGGAAATCTGCCACCATGATGGTGACTATAAAATATAGAATTCAAAAAGGGCAGAATCCAAAAAAAATGAAAAAGCTGGATTTAGAATAGTTTCCAACTAAAATATGAACAAAGTAGTAATAAACATCTAGAGCTAAGCTCTACTTTAGTATGTCCCGTCATTCAGTGACCAGAGATAGAAAGTTGTTTAAATTTATAAGTTTGAATACTGTCTAAATTGCTAGTTCAAAATACAATAGTTCCCAATCTTAAGAATGCAGGGGGAAACTGTCTATTTGTCCTAGAATTTAGTACTCAGAAAGAATATAATTTGTAATTTTTACTCTGAGTTCAAATGTTACATATTTAAAGGAACCTGTGCTTCTAAAACTTCTGAACACTTTTAGTCATAAAGCTCAGCATTAATTACCCTTTTAGTTTAAGGTCATTTCAAACCCTTGTCATGTGTGGATCTGTGACTGGGTGGGCACAGTAGGAGACTGTTACACCAACCAAGAAAATGGCTCTGCTGCCCTGAGAATGGAAAGGGGATTTTAATAGTAGAATAAAAGATAAACTATCTATACACAGAAGCTACACATTGGGGGAACGTAGAAGCTGTTGTGTGCTGGTTTGCAGTGCCCTGAATGGTGATAATATTCGATTTCTAAATGTGTTTTGGTGATAATGTAAGATGATAATGATTATAGGGTCACACTGAAGAAGCTGATTTCTTTTCTTTTGGTTGTAGTTAATTTACCTACTAGTTTCCTGAAATACCAGTTCAGGGCATTTCATGAAAGCAGAAGACCAGAAAGATAATAAAAACCAAATGAGAGCTTGGCATATTTCTCAAACTGTAATGAAACCAGAGTAATTGAGAGAGTCAGCAAATCACAGTTATCAATCAAATGGCGAAGGAGTAGGTACAGATGCCAACTCTGATTTGCTGTTTGGTCCAGATAGCTTGTTTTGTTTATATTATTGATTATTTTTGTTTGGTACCTGTGTTACCCTTGAAAATAGAACAATACGTATTGTTCTACTAGGTCATACTTACACTTCAATTTGAGTATGGATCAAAGGTCACCACATAGATTCAGTTTTTAAAAGGAATTCACCTAGCAACTGACCCTAAAAGTGCAAAGGAAGTAGATTAGCTAACTCAAAATATTAAACAAAAACAACAGGCACTTCTGTTATTGCATCATTTATTCTGGATAGATTGAAAATTCACTTACCACTCAGCTGAAACATTAATCCTCTTTGATAATGGGAGAGAACATTGCAATGAACTCAAAAATAATGAACTTTCCAAAAAATTCAAGAACAGGTTAAATCTCCGAACTCTGAATTTAAAGAAAATATGTTCCCCTTGCATTTTTATTCTTCTCAGTTTTTCTCCTTTATTAATTTTACTTTTATCTGTAAAACACAAATAATTTTTATAAAATATATATACTTATGCAAATTGTGTAAAAATTCTATTCTCTTTCTCTTTTCTAAATAAATGACTGTTCTTTGTATTCATACTGAATTCAGAACTAAAGTAATTCCCCTTCCTAGGTCTAAATTTTTTAAATGCAGCGCTCAAAAGTTTTGAGATTTTTGGTGGCAAATATTTGATGAAATGTAAATGTTGACAAATGAGTCAACAAAGTCTCAATTTTATCATTTAGTCTGTTGAAAAAACAAACTGGCTTAAAACTACAACTTCAGGGAAAGAACAGTTGCTTTTCTTCTACTGATAAAAATTTCAGCACTATAGGCAAGTTCCCTTGATGCTAATATAGATATGGTGGGCCCAACAGACAGGTGGAGTTGGCAAATAAATGTTCATTTCTTCCTTTTATGACTCAGTGTTATCATGAGGGAAATCAAGAACATTTACACAACACAGCTGTGTGGGATTCGCCAGCTCGTCTATCAAGATAACGCAGAAGCTTTTACTCCCTTGCAGTTTGGCAACCAGTGCAGCTCTGAGTAGGAGATAGGAGATCAGCCTCAAGTTCTTAGCTCTCCTAGAATTGGAAGTTATGCTTTGGAGCTGCTACTTATCAACCAATGTCAGAGTCCCTGGAGGTACTTGTAGAATACTCTGGCTTTTTGAATCATATAATGGTAAGACTGAATAAGACTCTAGTCAATCTTTGTTTCCCATCTCTAGTTATCCAACGAATGATTTTTCTGGAGTCTTAAGTCTTTTCTCTTCTTGTCCCTGGACCTTGTGTTCCAAATAAAGTTTTCTTTCTATCTATCCATCTATCCATCTATCTATCTATCTATCTATCTATCTATCTATCTATCTATCTATCATCTATCTATCATCTATCTTCTACCTCTATCTAGAGCTATGTCTATCATCTATCATCTATATCTAGCTATCATATATCATCATCTATTATCTCTGTCATCTATCATCTGTCTATATATACATATATTTATGTGTATATATTTATATAAATACACACACTATATATAAAATGTGGTTATTTCTTTTGTTTACATTGATATATGCGTATTATTAAAATTATACTTCAGTCTGTGTGCATTCACACAATACCCACCATGGTCTTCTCTCCAGTGCCCTTATTACCACCTTGTTACCTTCTGCTTCCCCTCTTCTGGTAGCCAAAGTCTTGCATCCTATACATTTTGTTGGCGTTTCTTTATTTTGTTTCTTTATATTCCACACATGAATGACACCATCTGTGCTTCTCTTTTTCTTTCTGGATGATTTCACTATACATGATTCCTTAAAGTTCTATCCAGCTTGTTGCAAAAGCCATGATTGCTTCCTTTTTTCCCAGCTGCATAAAATTCCACTGAATATATCTACCACAGCATCTTTATTCAGTCATCTGTTAATGGACATTTAGTTTGTTTTCATGTCTTAGCTATTGTGAATTGTACTGCTATGAACATAGGGGTGTGGATATTTTTTTCTAATTAGGGATTTTGTATCCTCTGGGTATATATCCAGGAGTGGGATTGCTGAATCAAATGGTAGAGCCATCTTTATTTGTTTGAGAAATATCCATCCTGTTTTCAGGAGATGTTGCACTACTCTACATTCCCACTAACAATGTAAGAGGGTTCTTTTTCTTCATAGCCCCTTCAACACTTTCTATTTCTGGTCTTTTTGATATATGCTATTGTCACTGGTGTGGAGTAGCATCTCATTGTAGTTTTTATTTGAATTTCTCTGATGATGATTGATGTGAAACATTTTTTCAGGTGTCTGCATGCCATCTGTGTGTCTTCTTCAATAGATGTCTGTTCAGCACATTTGCCCAGTTTTAGATTGAGTCTTTGCTTTTGTTGAGTTGTATGAGCTCTTTAGATTAAGTTCTTATCTGATGTATGTTATGTGATTAACTTCTGCAGTTCTGTAGGTTGTCTTTCAGTGCTGGTTTCTTTTGATGTACAGTAGCTTTTCAGTTTGATGGAGTCCCCATTGCTTCATTTTGCTATGGTTTCTTTTGCTGTCTCTGTTCCTTCCACAAAGATATCTTTGAGGTTGAGGTCATGTAGTGGTTTTCCCACCTAACTTCCTAAGTATTTTATGGTTTCAGGTCTTATGCCCAGATAATTGTTATATTGAGTTCAATTTTGTGTATTATAAAAATGAGTAATCTATTTTCTTTTTATTTTGCAGATGTCTTTCCAGTTTTCCCAACACCATTTGTTGAATAGACTTTCCTTCCTCCACTGTATGCTGTTGGTGTCTTTGTTATGGATTAACTGTCAATATACATGTGGCTTTATTTCTGGGGTCTCAAATTTGATTCTACTGATCAGTGTGTCTGTTTTTGCTCTAGTACTAAGCTGTTTTGATGATGATTTCTCTGTAGCAGATAGTTTGAAATCAGGCATTGTAATTCCCCTGCTGTTTTTTTTTTTTCTCATAATTAGCTTTCGATATTCAGGAACTTTTGTGGTTCAACACAAACCAGTATAGTTAGCTCCATTTCCTTGAAAAATGTCCCTGGGATTTTGATGGCAATTGCATTAAATCTATATATTGCTTTGGGTGGAATGGTCATTTTGACCATGTTGATTCCTACTATCCATGATTTATTTTGCAGAGGTCTTTACCTCCTTTGTTTGGTTTATTCTCAGGTATTTGATCTTTCTTGGAACTACAATGAATGGGGATTTCTTTCATTTCATTTCTTCTATGTCATTGTTTGCATATAAGAATGTTACAGATCTGTGTGTTAGCTTTGTATCATACTTTGCTGTATTCATTCATTATTTCTAGTAGTATTTTTTCATGAAATCTTTAGGATTTTTCTAGATATAATATCATGTCATCTTCAAATACTGATGATTTAATTTCTTGTTTTCCAATTTGGATTCTTTTAATGTCATCTTTTGCCTTATTGTTCTGGCCAAGACTTCTAGAACTACGTTAAATAGTAATAGTGATAGTGGGCAATCTTTTGCTTGCTCCAAATCTTAAGGAAAATGCTTTCAGTTTTTCACCATTGCTTATGATGTTGGCTGTGGGTTTGTCATATACACTTTTTATGTTGAGATACATGCCTTCTTTTCCTATTTTGGCAAAAGTTTTTGTCATGAATGGGTGTTGAATCTTGATAAAGGCTTTTTCTGCACCTATTGAGATGATCGTGTGATTATTGTTTTTCACTTTTTTGATGTGCTGCATTACATTAATTGATTTGCATGTGTTGAACCGTCCTTCCTTGCATCCCTGGAATAAATCCCACTTGATCATGATATATAATTTTTTTGATGTGCTGTTGAATTCTACATGCCAGGGTTTGGTTGAAGAGTTTTGCATCTATATTCATCAGTGATATTGCTCTGCAGTTTTCTTTGTTGGTGCTGTCTTTGTCTAATTTTGGAATCAGGGTAATATAGATCTCATAGAATTAATTCAGGAGTTTTTCCTCCTCTTCAAGTTTGTGAAACAGTTTAAGGAGGATGAGGAATAGCTCTTTTTGAATGTTTGTTAGAACTCACTTGTGAAACCATCTGGACCGAGGACCTTGTTTGGGGGAAGATTTTGGATGACTACTTCAATTTCTGTGCTTGTGATTGGTCTGTTTAAGTATTCTGTGTCCTCTTGGTTCAGTTTGAGAAGGCTGTGCATTTTAGAAACCTGTCCATTTCTTAAGGTTAAAGAATTTATAGCATATAGTATGTGTTTATAATAGTCTCTCATGATCCTTTGTATTTTTGTTACATCCATTGCAATTTCACCTCTTTTATTTCTCATTTTTGTTATAGAGTTTTTTTCTCTCTTTTTCTTAGTGAGTATAGCTAGGGGTGTATTTATTTATTTATTTATTTATTTTTCAAAGAAACAGCTTTTGGATTCATTGAAGATTTGGAGCATCTTTTTGTTTTCAATTTCATTTATTGCTGATGTACTTTTTATTATTTCCTTTCTTCTGCTGATTTTTGGTTTTGATTATTCTCTTTCTGGTTCCTTCATGTGTGTGATTAAACATTTAATTTGGACTCTCTCTCAGTTTTTCAAGTGTGCTCGTGTGGCTATAAACTTCCCTCTCAGAACTGCTTTTACTGCATTCCATCTGTGCTGGCAGCTCATCTCTGAATTTTTATTTATTTCCAGATAAACCTTCATTTCATCTTTAATTTTGCTAATGATCTAGGAGTTGTCAAGAAGCATGTTGCTCAATCATCACATCCTTTTTGTTCTAGAAGCTTTATTTTTTTGATTCATATCTAATTTCACTCACTGTAATTGGAGAAAATGTTTTCTATAATTTCAATCATGCCAAATTTGCCAAGAGTTGTTTTGTGTCCCAAGATGTGATCTGTCTTTGAAAATGTTCCCTGTGCACTTGAGAAGAATGCATCTTCTTTTTTGTTGTGGTAGAGCATCCTGTATATGTCTGTCAGGTCCATGATCTGTTCTTTTAGCTAGGACCCTTATTTGTTTGTTGATTTTCTTCCTGAATGATCTATCTACTGATGGAAGTATAATGTTAAAGTTCCCAGCTATTTTTGTGCTACTGTCAATGTCTGGCTTTAGCTCTGTTAGCGTATGTTTTGTATATTTAGATGGTTCTTCACTGGGTGCAATATGCTGTGACAGTGTTTTTTGATAAATTTCACCCTTGACCATAATGCAGTGTCTCTCCTTGCCTCATGATATTATTTTCAGTTGGAAATTTTCTTGTTGATATGAGTATCACAGTTTCTGATTTCCTTTCATCACTATTGCTTTGAGAAACTTTTCCGTAGTCCTTGATTTTCAATATATATTTGTCTTTGAGTCTGATATGAGTTTCTTATAGACATAATATTGGTGGGTACTCTTATTTGATCCATCTAGAAAACCTATGTCTTTTGATTGGTGATTTCAGTTCATTCATGTTTACAGTGATTACTGAAATGTAGGGCTTTATTGCTACCATTCGATACCTTTTATGTTGATTTTTCTCTGCATATTGCTTCATTTGCTGTTTGTTTGCTTTATCCTTTGGGTGGTTTTCAATGTCTATTCTCTCAGTTTTTGTTTTTGTTTTTTCCTAATTCCAAGCTATGTGTCTCTTTAGAATTGAATTTTAGGGCTTTCCTGTGTATTGTCTCTAACTAAACTGCTCTATGATCTTCTTTGATGAACAGATGCCATATCATATTTATATAATTGTACAATCTATATGTTATTCTTTTCCCCTTTAGTATATTTTTTTATCTCTCTTGTTGGTCTCATCTTTGTTTCTGCTTCTGCCTTTTTATTTAACACCATTCTTAAGGTTTGGTGAATCTTTGTTTTCATTTTCCCTGTTATTCAAGATTTTTTGATTGGCAGGGTTTGGTGATGGAAGAATCTGTTAATTTTTGTTTGTCATTAGAGACCTTTATTTTTACATAATATTTGAATGATAATTTTGCAGCATGGAATATTCTTAGATGGTAGGTTTTGTCTTTCAGTATTTTGAAAATGTCATTCCACTCTCTCCTGACCTGTAGAGTTTCTGTTGAGAAATCTGATCAAAGCCTGTTGGATGTGTCTTTGCAGGTAATGTTTTTCTTTTCTCCAGAAGCCTTTAGTAGTTTTTTCTTTGTCATTGACTTCTCCTAGTTTTACTATGAGTGGGTCTGAGTTAGGTTTACTTACAACGATAAATTTTGATGTTCTCTCTGTGGATGCTCCCTGTAACAGTTGGGGAAAATTTGCTTCTATTACTTCTTTAAATACGTTTTCTGCTCCTTTCTACCTCTCCTGTCTTTCTGGGACACCTATTATCATTATGTTTGTTTTTCTTGTGGTGTCTGATATTTCTCACAGAGTTTCTTCATTTTTCCTCAATCTTGTTTCTCTTCTTCCATGAGGGTTGCCTCTGTTATCTGTCTTCAATATCTGATATTCACTCCTCTGCACAATTAAGTTTGTTTTTGAGAACTTCCATGTTTATCTTTGATTCCTTGACTGTATCTTTCATTTCTATCATTTCTTCCAGGACTTTCTTCATGGCCTCAATCTCCTTGGTGACATATTTCTTTTGATCTCTCACTTTTCTGAGGTCTTCAAATTGACTTTGGGTAGTTGGCGTGCCTCCTGCATTTCATCCTACTTTTTTATAACTATTGTTTTGAAATCTTTATCTGTTAAGGTTTCCCAATCCATATCAGTGGCGTTCTTCTCTGGTGACTCCCATGGTCTTTCTCTTTTTAAGCTATCCATGTACTTTGGTGACTTAGATTTTGGCATGGCTTGTTTTTTGTTTCTGTTGAATTTAGGACTGTGGCTTTTTTTTTCTATCAACAAGTAGCACTCAGGTTTTGTTTACTATTTTTGTCCCTTGCAGGCTTCTATGGTGATTCCTTAATTCTCTCCATCTGACTGCTTCCTTCCCCAGCCACTGCTTGCTGTTTTTCATTTCCTTTGTACAGACCTCTATCTCAGATGTATCTATACCCACTTCTGTTTATTTATAGATGTGGTCACACTCTACCCAAGTTACTGGGCTGCTGATAGTCTTCCTGTTGGTGCCTTTGCTGTCAAGAAAACTGGCTTTGTCTCTCTGAATAGTGTGGTGAGAGTGGGAATCCTTGTCTTATTTAGACCTTAGGTGAAAGTCTTTCACTTTTCTACCATATAAAACAATGTTGGCTATAGGTTTTTCATATGTAGTTTTTATTATATTTTATTACATGTGCCTTCTATTCCTATTTTGGTCAAGTTTTTTTCATGATGTATGGATGTTGACACTTGTTAAATTCTTTTTATGCATCTGTTGATTATGATCATGTGATTTTATTTTCCCTTTGTTGATGTGGTATGCTATGGTATACTATACTGATTGATTTGCATATATTGATCTATCCATGCATCCTTTGAACAAATCCTTTGATAATAGTATGTGATTTTTCAAAATTGTGCTGTTGAATTCACTTAGCCAGGATTTTGTTGAGGATTTTTACATATGTACTAAATAGTGATAGTGGCCTCTAATTTTCTTTTTTTGGTGCTATATTTGTCTGATATTGGGATCAGAGTAATTTTTTCCTCATAGAATTTGGGAGTCTATGCTCATCTTTAATTTTGTGGGAGAGTTTAAGGAGGATGACGACTAGTTTTTTGAATGACTTTGCCAGTGAAGCCATCCAATCCTGAGATCCTGTTTTCTGGAGACTTGATTACTGCTTCAAGTTTGTGTGCTTGTGGTGGTCTTTTCAAGTTACCTATGTCATCTTGGTTTAGTTTTAAGAGGTTGTAGGATTCTAGAAATCTATCCATTTCTTCAGGCTTCACAAATTTGCTGGCATATATGTGTTTATAATAGTCTCTCATGAACCTTTGTATTCTGCAATGACTATTGTAGTCTTGCCTCTTTCATTTCTGACTCTTGCTATTAGGACTTTCTCTTTCTTTGTGTCTGGATAGGTGTGTATCATTTTTCTTTACAATTTCAAATGGCTAGCTCTTGCTCAATGATATTTTGAATAGACTTTTTGTTTTCAATTTAATTCAGTTTGCTAATTTTTGTTATTTCTTTCCTTCTACTGATTTTAGTTTGGATTGTTCTACCCTTTCTAGTTCCTTTAGGTGTGTGATTGGATATTTAATTTGGTCTGTCTCTTGGTTGTTTGTATGGATAAACTCTTTTCACTTAGAACTGCTTTTTCCTGTGTGTTTTGGGAGCTCATCTCTTCATTTTCATCTGTTTGCAGAAAATTCTCAATTTAATTAGTGACCCAAAAGTTGTTCAGAAGCCTGCTGTGTAATCTCTACATCTTTGTGTCTCTTCAGTTTTGTTCTTCTGGTTCATTTCTAGCGTCATGCCCTTGTAGTCAGAGAAGATACATTCCATAATTTCAGTTTTTCTGCATTTACTGAAACTTTTTGGTCTCCCAGTCTATGGTTCTTCAGAATGCTCCATGCACACTTGAGAAGAAGGTACAACACTCTGAATATGTGTTAGGTCCCTTTTTTTCTATTGCTTCACTTAGTGTCTTTATTTCTTTGTTGATTTTCTGCCTAAATAATCAATATATTGATATAAGTGGGGTATTAAAGTGGGTATTGAAGTTAGTCCCCTTCTACTATAGTGTTACTGTCAATATCTTTCTTTAGCTCCTTCAGTGTTGGTGGTCCAGCATTAAGTACATATATGTTCATGATAGCTACTTTTTCCTGATGGATTACCCACTTGACATAATGTCGTGTCTATCCTTGTTGCATGTTATCCTTTTTAAGTGTAAGTTTTTTTTGATGGATATTAATATTGCAGTTCCTTATTTCCTTTTATCCTCATTCCATTGACACACTTGTACATATTACCCCTTAACTTTCAACCTATGTTTTTCTTAGATCTGAGGAGTTTCTTGTAGGAATAATATTGACAGGTTTTATTATTTTAATCCAGCCTGCTACTCCATATCTTTTGATTGATGAGATCAATCTGTTCATATTTAGGGTTCTAATTGATATTTAAGGTTTTATTGTCATCATTTGAGCTTTTGCTTTCTGTCTTTGTTGCTTCTTTTACCATTTGTTTTTTTGTTTGCTTTCTCCTCTGGATGGTTTTGATGCTTTCAGGTTTTTTTTTTTTTTTCCAGCTATTTATCTCTTTAGGATTGGGATTTTGGTTACCACATGAATTGTCTCTAACTTCACCAATCTTTATAGTCTTTTATTTACTGATGTCATGTTTATATCTGTACAGACTCCATGTTTCTTTCCCACTTTAGTGTTTTCTTTTTGTTGTTGTTGTTCTCTTGGGCCTATCATTTCTGCTTTTGTTTTACTATCATCATTCTCAGGGTTTGGAGAGTCTTTCTTTTTGCTTCTGTTATAGAATCCCTTTTAGCATTTCTTGAAAAGCAGGTTTAGTGATGGAAAATCCAGTTATTTTTATTTATCATTGAAGATCTTTATTTCCCCATCATTTCTGGCAGAGAATTTTGCAGGGTGTAGTAATCCTGGTTGATAATTTTTGCTCTCTAGTGTTTTAAATGTTTTATTCTGCTCTTTACTGGCCTATCAAGTTTCTTCGGAAAAGTCTGATCATGGCCTGATGGGTGTGCCTTTGTAAGTTATGTTTCTCTTTTCTCTAGCATATTTGACAAAATTTTCTTTATCGTTGACTTTTGCTAATTTTACTATGATGCTTCTGGAGTAGGTCTTTATATATTTAGAAATTTTGGTATTTGCCAAATTTTTGGTCTCCATGGTTACTTTTTATGACATATGTGAAAACTTCTCTGCCATTATTCTTTAAATAAGTTTTCTGTTCCTTTCTCCTCTCCTCTCCTCTGGAGCACCTGTTATCCTTATGTTTATTCTTCTCATAGAATCTGATATTTCTCACAGGGTTTCTTCATTTTTTTCCTCAATCCTGTTTATTTTATATCTTTTTGAGAGTCTCTTCTGTGATCTTGTTTTCAATTTCTGAAATCCATTTCTCTGTAAAATTGAGTCTGTTTATGGGAGGTCTCATGTTAATCTTCAATTCATTGATTATTATGTTATCTCTAACATTTCTTTCAAGGTCTTCTTTATAGCCCCAATTTCATTGTTGAAGCAGTCATCTTGATCTGTCACTTCTTTTCTGAGGTCTTTCATTTGCCTTTGCATTTGATTGTGCTCTTGCATCTTGCTCATCCTTTTTATAGAATACCATTTTGTATTATCTACTTGCCATATTTTCCTCATCACTTTCAAGGAGTTTCTTCTGTAGGGAGCTCCTGGTATCTTCCTTTCTTTGTTCCATTCATGTTTTATTTTGGGGGCTTTAGATGTTGGCTTTCTACTTTGCCTTGTATTTAACACTGACTTTGCTTTTCCATCCTTTTTTCATAGGTAGTGGCTGTGCACAGTCCCTGTAGGGCCCTAATAAGTGCTGCAGGCTGCTGGAGTTTGCTAGAGTAGGTGGTGGTGCTGAGGTTGAATCTTCTCTCCCTCTTTCATCTAGGTGCTGAGACTGGGTCACAGTGGACTGTGGCCTGTCTTCTTGGAAAGAGGAGGGAGCAGGGTGGCTGGGTCCTCTGTCTCCACTGATCACCTTTATGTGCCAAGAAGACACTTTTTGTTTGCTGTGGTTTAGTTGCTTTAATCCATTAGTTACTTGAATCATCTTTATGTCTACTTGAGTCTCAAATGCAATTAAATGTACTGAGTGGAAGCAGTAGGGCATGAGAGATTGCAACAGATCGAAAGTTCATACCAAATCCAAAAGGGACCCTATTCTATTTTTAAGGATTCTTGTACAGGAAAACATAAATGTGGTATTACTGGATATAAGTTTTTAAGAGAAGCAGAAATCTATACATTTAAATAAACTGATTTTTTTTAAAGTTGTTTCTAATTTTTTCAAATTGATCTCCCTCCCTAATACATCTTATGGATAATTCTAGTCTATAGGCCATAATTTTGGAAATTTTTGTTTCATAGCTATACTCCATAGTATCAATAATTCTTAAAACATAACAAGTGTAAAGAATATTACTTAAACACTAAAAATCATTTAAGGGGGCATGCAATAGCTTTACAAATACTATGATACAATGCAAAATAAAAAAGATGAAAATTATGTGCATCCTAGGAGTAATAATTTATATCTTAAAAACTTATGTAAGGAAAAAAGTAAATGAGAAAACATGAATATGAAATGGAAGAAAAGATTTTCTTCTTTCTCCTATACAATATTATTACTCTTCACTCTTCTTTGATTTTTTTAAATGTTAACACACACATGCTCAAATTATCCTTTTTTCGATAGCAAATTTGGTAGACTAGAAATATTGAACGTCACGATGAAGGGAACACAAATGAAAATGAAAATACTATATTTGCTAGATGTGAAATAAGAGGGAGAATCAGATACTGGTTAGATGCTGGCTCTTTTTAATGAGGTTTAATTTGTTCAAAGCTAAGAAGTTTTTGAACAATTACTCAAGGTGCTATTATTATTCCCTTTTTTGAACAGAAAACTTAGACCTCATGAGGTTAATCAAGCATTAGGGATACTCCTAAGTTCTAGAGTCAGAGACCAAGGCCAGGTCATCTTTCCTTCAAAGTTGTCATGACCATCTATTGCTTAGAAGCCAAATAATCTCACATCAGAATAAAAGCTAACTGACCCTTGCTACTCGTAAAGCAAAAGAAAGGATTTGGTGCTTCTCTAGCCTGTCTCTTCTCTCATTAGATTAGTGGCTCATCAAAAGGACCAGCTACCACCATCCATTGTGTTTACACTGAATACAGTCACTTTTCTGATGAGGTTTCTTTCTTTCTTTTCCTTTCCTTTTTTCCCTGTCTGCACACTGCAATATAATGACAGTGATAGCAGTGTTGAATATCATAGGCCACTCTCCTTTTTACTATACATAAGCAGTTATTAGAAAATTCAGGAAACTTTGAGACTTCTTTATTAAAGAAATATAAAGAGCAAATAAACTGCACAAAGTAAATTCACTGTAGCACAGTGTTGGGCTGACTGGATAAATCCATGCGTTAAGCATATCTTTCTGTTCTGTATTCTTAATTCTTTCACATCTGGGCTTTGCTGCCCTTCCCAGATTTAACCAATTCCTACAGAAAGCAAACAACTTACCAGGGTATATGCTTTTCATATTACAGCCCATACCCAATCTGCTCCTCAATCAGACTCTCATCCTCAGTCACTATTCCTTGACTTGATCACCTCAGGGACCAGATGTCAGTCTATATACCACAGAGTCCCTATGTACCAAAGCCTGCTGAAAACACAGAAAATAATCCTAAACCTCCTTATCATACCTCACTCAATTCTACATGTGGAAGCCACAAGAACAGCTCTTACCCACACTTTCCCCTTATCCCTGTTTCCTGATTGACCTTGGTGCTTTCCTGTTGGCCTCCCATGTCATAGTGGGCCCTTCTCATGGTATTTGTTAATATACCAAGCTATCTTTTTAATGGCCATGGTCTCCTAACATGTTAACCTTGCCATAGCTGAATAAAAATAAAATCTACATTTTAAAATTCTTCCAAAAGCTTCCATCCCTTGGCATGATTCACACACTCTGGAAAGCTAGGTTTGTTATTATGAGTCAGTCTGTGCTAGGCATTAACAACACAGAGTCAACTATGCCTGCAACTGGGCCTTTTACAGCCTGGTTTGGACAATATTTCATAAGTGGCTCCACTCAGATTAAGAGAGGCTTGTTAGTATACTGACAATGCATACAAAACCCTTTTATTTGTCATGCAGATGATTAAATACATAAGTAAGTTGTGTCAGTGCTTAAAGCTGCAGACAAGGTGAGCACCCAATGTTTTATTACAGGTTTGCCACCAGAAACCACTCAGACAGACCTGACATGCTAAATGGGAACATCTAACTTCTAGACAAGAACTTAAAAGTCAAAACAATGGAATGAAGAGTTGCAAGACTAAAATATAAATGTTTAAATGACACTCTATCTGACAAAAGTTTTTAATGCCTAAAATGAATTCAGATTAGAAAGAAAATGCTCGCAGCTACCTCATAAAACATTGTTTATTTTCTCTTATGAAGACTTGCTCTCTTGGTATAGTTTCCTTGCCAATATGTGACGTTCTCTGGGGCAATTTCCAATCACTGCTGTTGCTAGCCAGCTGATCACCATAGTAGTCAACACACTGGCCCTGGAGAGCCCCAAGACACCCCATTGTCAGCTGGTTTGATGATACAGCCCCTGAAATGTGAAGAGCTCCGAATACCTCTGTGCCTTCTGGCTCCAAGTTACAAGTTTGGGGAGGCTGCCAGGATACCACCAGGAGGGGAGCCAGGGGATCAGTGTTCCAGGGCCAGCAGGTGGTAATGGCCAACAGCAGCTCAGAAAGCAGATCGCTCTTTCCAGCAGTTAAGGCCGCCAACAGAGGTGGGAGCCAATGCTGCCCTTGTTATCCGATGTATAGGCATTGTTATAAATGACATCGGAGGCCCTGGTATTTTTCTCACTGGGCTTGTTAGCCAGGTGGCAGTTTTACCAAAGGCATCAATGCTCCAAGCAAAGCGTATGCTATATCATTTAACTTATATTTGAGGCCAGGGAATTACATTTCTTGGAATAACATCTAATGTCTTAGAGACACAATAACAACGATCTCTGGTGTTTATATAGCAATGTTCTCTAAAATGGTTAATACAACTGACAAACATGCCTAAATCAAACTTAGAACACTGCTTATAGTACATAAGGAAGATATAGCCAACTTTAAAAATCAGAAGCCTGCAATGTAGAGATGATGTTTTTGAATTAGAGTCCAGCAAAATCTCAGAGAGAGAATTAGAAAACTCATTGAAAAATCTTGAGTTACAAATGTCATTTTCTTAAACAAGCAAAGAAATCAGTTGGTGGAGTATGCACAACTTTATGTGATGTCAGTATATTTGTGTCTTGATAAAGTCATCTCAGATGACAAGATTAACAATAGCAGAATATATGCTTTCTCTAATTTTTATCTGGAATACTATTATACAGGTACTAAAGAAGTAAACATTGCTCATTGTAAAATTTGTTCTAAACTCTTTCAGGAGCAAAGGGATATTTTCCAGGTGATATCCATTTAAATATATTTCTGAAATGAGCAAGATCTATCAATCAACAAATACTGCTTACCTATAATGAATTTATCACTATTTTAATAATTGCATAATTGTGAAAATACACTTTTTAAAGGTCTAAGATCAAGTCTGTATTTTTTAAGGACATTATAATTTTGTCGACAGCAAAATTAATTCAAGAATTGCAAGGATGGTGGCTATGTTGTTCCCCACTTCATGTCTGAGGAACACAAATGCTTTTCCTGGAGTCGATGCCACCAGGGATCCCACAGCACTCCAGTAGCTTGGGAACAACAGCAACTATACTAAGGGGATCTGTGGAGAAGCTACAGGAATCTGAGAATCTGAAGGTGGTTGCAGAGAGATGCATGGGGTAATGATAGCTGGGCAGTGGAATCTGACACAAACACAGTAGAGTGGCAGCCTACAAAATTAATATTCAAATATTTGTTGCATTTCTTTATGTAAGTAAGAAAGTGCAGAAAGAGAACTCAGAATAACAGTCCTACTTACCATGGAATCAAAAAGAATGAATAACCTGGAATAAACTGCTGGGGGCAGAGAGTAGAGCAAGGACTAAGTGGGAGCTGGCAAAATATCAAAGAATATCAGGCCTGGAGTACCTGGTCTGGGTCACTGTGAGAAAGCACTGGGGCAGTGTTCCTGTAATGGTTCATCTGCCAAAACAAGATGGACACAGTTATGTAGTTAGAAAACAAAAGGATGCATAAGCAAATCCAATGCAATTACAAACTTGCTTGTGCAAGTTGTTTGAAACAATGCTGTGTATGAACTCAATAAATAGGTGGAAGGTAGGATATTCAGGGCTCTCAGTCCTTGAGACTGTTGGGTCCCTGAGCTCACCTTTCTATCTTCTTACTCACTCAGTTTCTCAATCTCCTGTGGCACCCTGCTCCTCTCCCCTGTTCCTGGGAGTGAATCCTGGTAATAAACTTAACCGAAGAAGCAGATCTATGTACTGAAAACTATAAACTATTGCTAAAATAAATAGAAGATGACACAAGAAAATGGATTGGGAGAATTACCATAGTTAAACTAGCCATATTACCTAAAATTTAGATAGAAAATACTATCCCCATCAAAATCCCAAAGATATTCTTTACAGAAATAGAATAAAAAATCATGAAATTTATTTGGAACTCCTAGAGACTCAGGATAGCAAAAACAATCCTGAGGAAAAAGAACAAATATGGAGATGTCACATTCCCTGATCTCAAACTCTACTACAAAGTAATAGTAATCAGGTCAACATGGTGCTGAATAAAAACAGGACAATGGAATAGAATTGAGACCCCAGAAATAAATCCACACATACATGGAACAATTAATCTACAACAAAGGAGCTAAATGCTTAGTCTTGTTAATAAATTGTGTTGGGAAAATTGGGCAGCTACATGCAAAATGTTGAAACTAGATCACTACCTAATACCATACACAATTATTTATTCAAAGTTCATTAAATATTTAGATGCAAGACCAGCCACCATAAAATCCATAGAAAACAACAAAGGTAAAACACTACTGGACATTGTCCTAGGGGATATATATGGGAACTCAATTCCAATAACAAGGGATAAAATCCAAAATAAACTCATGGGATTATATCAAAATAGAAAGTTCTGCACAGCAAAAGAATATCTCAGCAAAACTGAAAGACATACTACTGAATGGGAAAAGACATTTGTATAATATCCATCTGACAAAGGGTAGTTTCCAAAATATACAAAGAACACATACA
Organism: Solenodon paradoxus; assembly: GCA_004363575.1. Classification (NCBI taxonomy): domain Eukaryota; kingdom Metazoa; phylum Chordata; class Mammalia; order Eulipotyphla; family Solenodontidae; genus Solenodon; species Solenodon paradoxus. Next base: position 132,267 of record RJWH01001227.1, on the reverse strand, counting down.
ACTCAACAACAAAACCACTAGTAATCTAATTTTAAAATGGACTGACGATCTTGATAGACAATTCTCTAAAGAAGACATACAGATGGCCTAAAGACACATGGAAAGATGTTCTATCTCTCTTGTCTAGGGAAATGCGAATTAAAACAATAATAAGCTATCACCTTACACCTGTGAGAATGGCCATCATCCAAGACTGGAAAAAAATAAGTACTGGAGAGGATGTGGAGAAAAGGGAACTCTTACATACTGTTGTGGGGGTGTAAAATGGTGCAATCATTTGGAAAACTGTATGGAGATTCCTCAAAATATTGAGAATGGAAATCCCTTATGATCCAGTTACTCCTCTGCTGGGTATTTACCTTAAGAACACGACAACACAAATCTGCAGCAATATTTATACCATCATGTTCACTGCAGCATTATTTGCAACAGCCAAAAGACAGAAGCAACCTAAGTGCCCAGTACCCATCAACAGATGAATGGATAAAGAAGATGAGATATACAGATACACACACACAAACACACACACACACACATAACACACACACCATGTAATACCACTCAGCTAAAAATATTGCTCATCAATGATGAAATCCTTCCATTTGCTGCAACACTGAGTAGACCTGGAGGGAGTTATATTTAGTGAAATAGTCCAGGAGGTGGCAGACAGACATATTATAGAACTCATATGTGGTGTACCGAAATACCAAGAAAACAAGTGAAATAAACATAAACAGACTTTAGAAAAATGAACTAAATCAAAAAACTTTTGGTAAAAAAAAAATCAATAATTACAGGATGAGAAGCAGAAGGGTAGGTGTGTAAATGGGTAAAGGGGATAAATTGTATCATGACAGAAAAACTGAAATGGTGAACTTAATGTATTTTTAAAAAGGTGTTTATTTACTAAGATATATAACTTAATACAATGCTTTAGTGCAATGTTTCTTCCAATTTTTTAATTAAAAATAGAATTACTAGCTGACAATAAAGGAGACTGTGCATTTGAATGTAGACTCTTCCTGCAGTCACCACTGGGAGGAGAGGAGAGATTAGTGAGGCTTGGAGTGGTGCAGAGCAGCTTGCAGAGAGGTTTCACGGAGAAGGAAGGCTATATTGGCTAGAGATAGATAAGTTGAACTCAGTGACCTCATCATATACAATACCAGACAAGGAGTCAGAGTTTCACCTGTTACAATAGAATAAGGATTACTACAATGACCTTCAATCAATGAGAAACAGTCCGATGTGAGGAACTACAACAGGATCCTGCTGAGAAGACATATTGTGATCATTTTTAGAAATCTAGGAAGAACTCTTATAAATTGTTTATAAATGTGGCTAGGTCTGCTCAAAATCCATTTAGTCTGGTTATCTGTGCTTTGGAAGCACCATGCTTGTTCAAGAAGTAAAACTCACCCAAAAGAACCATATGGCTCAGTAAAAACTTCTACCACCTGTATTTACAAGGCCAATGCTTACTTTTATGCTTTTGTAAAAGGAAAACCAAATAGAAATGGGGTTGGAGAATTGAAAGTTCTTTCCCACTCTTAGTCCTCTCAAGTACCAGGGGATGAACATCAGATGTGCCTTAGATAAACCCTTACAACTAAGGAAAATACAAGTTGAAAATCACTGATTGTGGCAACTTAATAGGGACATTTTGATTCTCTGATCCTGAAAATAAAACTTAGACTATCAGAGTAGTTTTAAGTTCAAGCAAAGGTTAAAGATGCATTGTCTCTAAAATATTGTACTAAACAACTGATATGAAAAATTGTAGACCTGAGCAGAGGGCCACTACCCTTCCTACCACATACTCAGAACCCCTCCCTTGCCATGCATTGTTTCATCTTTTCCAAGTCTGCATGGCTGTTTAATGATTATATAACCATCTCACCCTTTTCATTTCTTTTGCTTTTGTCAACGTCAGCTTGATAATCCAGGGATTCGGCATATTTTTATTCCAGAAGATGCAAGAAAGATAGAATCCAGTTATTTCTTTTTCAGAAGAGCAGTGAGCATTTCAACATGACCAACATGACAGTCATTTCACACATCTTGCTGTTTCTAAGCAGCATCTAGCACAAGTTGTTTAGAACTTCTGCCTCCTGGCTTGGGATTTGTTTCACGTTAGGTTTGTTCTGCACACTCCCCACCCCATAAAAAGAACATTTTGATCTGACTTCCTCTCTGGTACCATTCTCAGTTCATTTCGTTCCATTCATTTTTGAAGCATCTGGGCAAACTCTAAGGCATTGCTCACGGTTTTCTCCTGACATTTGCTGCACCCATGGTAACGTTCCACATGGTCTTTCAGATTTGAATTATAGCCATTGCTATCAGGAGGGCTGAAAGCAGATTCTGGCTGAACAGAGACATTCACACTTATTGTCTCCTCTCTCTGTGGGACATGACACCTGTTTTTGAGAGAGCAGCCTAGGGTTTGCCGGGGATGATCTTGACCAAGCTGTAGAATCAACTACTGTTCTAAGGATCCCCAGGGGACCAAAGTTACAGGGCTGTTTCTTCCTTGTCCCTTCTTCTCAGTTCCTACTTAAGATAATTCAAAAAGATAGGTGAGTTTGTATCATAATATAGAGACCTGAGGTATTGCCATCTAAAATATCTCCTTTTTATTCCTCAAACTCCCACCAGGGACTCTTGTGGCTCCCATCTTCCCAGGGTGCTCCTTCTCTTACTTTAGCTCTCAGCATTCAAACAGCTCCTCCCCAAAGACATCTTCCCTGACTTTTGTCTAAAGCAGCAATGTGCTGTCCCCACTGCCTCCCGTACATTAATGTATTTTCCTGTTTTATTAGCATTTATCAAAATCTGAAATATAGGATTAATATATTGGTTCAGTTTTTGGTTTTGTGGTTGTTCTTCATCAGTTGTTCTGTGTTATAAAATATAAATACAAGACATATAATCATTCACCTAATAAATGTCTCTCTGTATCCTGACAATGGTTGGACACAGAGTGTCTTCCCCCCAAAAGGAGAGTGAAGAGATGAAATAATTGCTACTTTCCCCTATAATTTTTCACTGACTCTTTCCTTCATCCACTGTTTCTCTTTTTCCTCCTAACCCCCTGACATTGGAGGATAGAACTTGGATGGCATAATATGCTGAAATACAAATGTGATTAGGAAACATTTGCTCTTTGAGAATTCATAAAAATATGGTTCCATACAGCACTTCTATCACTTAACTTGCTAGAGATCAGTGTGTCAGCTTGTTAAGGATTAATTACCCAGGTGATTCTAGTCACCTGGTGGGACAGCAGTGGAGTGCATATCACCCTGAGAGAGAACAAGCTAGAATTATACCTGCTCTTTTCCTCTTTAAGCTTGCAAATATCACCCATGTAGTCTGCTTTGCAGGAAAGCGGAAGACCTACTGATTTTTACTATGAACCAACTATAGCAGTGACCCATAATGTGTGACATTTTTGCTTTGTAGTCCTAAATTTCAAATTGTTCTAATGAACAGAGGAAAATGTAGATGCCCATATGGGTTTCACATCCTCAGTGGATGACTTGAAAGCACCACTCTGGGCCCACTGAAATAGGCAAGCAGATACGTAATTTGAGATAACGAAATAACAGTTCATCCTATCTGTGGAAACAACTACTTCTTCCAAACTATTTCTTATCTAAACCCATACAAACACAAGAGGAAGAAAGAATATTACAGCGTCGAGCACTAGCAAAATCAAGATAAAACAAAATGGCATACAATAAAATAAAATGAACACATACTTGAAGTACATACCTATCTACAAACTATCTTGAGAGGATAATCTGGCCTGATACGCATCCTTTTTATGGGTAGATGATTTGGTATTAGAATCTTTGCAGGAGGTGGATGGATTGCTTCAATGGGGTAGCACTGCTCTGAGGAGCCATCATTTGGCCCATCTGCTAAAGAACTGTGGGGAATACCGTCTGCCCTACTGGCCTCAGCAATCCACTGCATTAATAGAACATAAGTGCTTATGCAATGGCACTGGATCTGTGGCAGCTGTTTGTTCAATGTTTCATGCTTTTAGCCACATCTGCTCCAAATGAGTGTTAATATTGCAGTGGCATCCACTAAGGATGGGCTCTGTCAGCTTTGCTGAGGATCAGTCTGACCCCAGCAACAATGGAAAAGCACTTTGTTCCAAAGTACCATCTTTTAAAACATCCTCATCCTCTTAACCTGCAGGTTATATCATCCTACCCTCTCCACCTTCAGCTTTCTCCTTTCCATGCCCCTCCCTAAATAAAAACCCAAGTCAAGGAGAAAAATTGCATTTATTTCCAGTGCTCTGTCCAGCAATGTCAGATAACAGTTTATTCATCCCCCGGCCCCTGGATGACATTGAAGCATATCAACAGTGACAAAAGTATATTGAATAATTATCTTGAAATTAATACATTATCCCAAACTTAAATAAATGTCATCTGATCAATATATCTTGGAATGGAAAGGGAAGAGAATGTGAAGGGCATCGCTTCATTATTCATTAATTTTAGAGTAATGTAGGCAGATGAAATGGTTATTTCAGAGCACTGCTATTATACTCACAGGCATTTTAAATAACTCCCAATATTTAACAGTATATATTCCCTTGTTGGAACAGCTTATAGATGTTAACACTTTAGTTTCCAGGTTTTGCTGTCCTTAAAATTCGAGCGACAGTATCCAACGGGCATTACTTTTATTTCTTTCTTTACAAATTTTTCATTGTTAACTGGGAGCTAGCATATACTTGTCTTTAATCCTTACAAAATAGCCTATTAATGTTGCAGTCTTGGGAATTTTAATTGTTCTCTTCTTCATATTCTCCAACATAAAATAAGTAACTCAATTATATTTCTGTTCTTTAGTATGCAAATTAGATATATAGGATACTAACTCCCAGAACTTATATAACCCTGTGAGGAGAATATATTTTTTAAAAAAAGAGCATATACCATGGGAAAGTCAGTATCTAGATTCAGTAGATAAATTATAATCAAAAGAAATCATTAATGCAAAATATTCATTATTAAGTAGAAATGTTCTTTTTTGCTGTTCCATTTAAAGTTGAGTCAGTATAGTTCCATATTTGGCTAAGGTATTCTATCATAAATACATAATTATAGTGATATTTAAACAGACTGCTGCCCCACACCTAAAATTATATACTAAGCAAATTACCAAAATTCTCAGAAATATGACTATGCAAAGATAGTGTTTGTTAAAAATGAAAAGATTGCGTTCTTAAAATTAACTAACTCTAAGATGATTCAATGGTACAATTATTTATTTGTGATTAATATGAAAGGATATTAGTAGCCACAAAATCTACTGAAATAAAATGATCTGCTGGGGAGCTGAGGCAGGAGTGTTTTTCCTACCAAACTAGTGAGTTACCAATGGGTGGTAAAATCTATAGAAAACAAACCAATAAATCATTCAAAAACATTCAAGACCATGTAGAGAGAAGAGAGTAAGTATGTCTTAGTGTTGCCCCAGATCCCTGAAAAATGTGCAAGTTAAAATGGGAAAGGACTTGCTAATTAGGCTGCTTTGTATTTTCTGCCTCATGTGAAGCCTTTGATTTATGTCAGTTCTTGGGCAGGGCAGCTGCAGTGAGGGGGGTACTCAGGTTGTCAGCCATCTCCACAGATCCATGACACACCTCCTTGTTTTACAGGCCTGGGCATTTCACACAGAGAGAGGCCACCTGTGCTGGGACTCAGGGCAGTTTTATGACCTCAATACAGAGGAAGTAACACAATTTTTAAGACCTTAGTTGTTCTCTGAACTGATGGAAATGAATTCAGGACATCAGGCTGACATTCTCTTATAGTAGCTAATAATGTGATCATAATATATGCTGGAGCGCTGAAGAACATTTTACACAATTACTTGAGAATAATTGATAATATGTGAATATTCTTAAAACCTTAAGATTTAAATTTAAAAAATCATTTGAATATTCTTAATTTTTCTTATTGATCTAGAAAATTATGAAAGTCTTCATGCCGAGGCTTTCTATTTTGAATGTTATTTCTTTTTATTCATACCTATCCACAGCAAATCAAACAACCTGTAAATTCTCTATCTTGCAGTATTTCTTGTGCACTTCATTCTACGTAGCTCTTCTCCTTGAACTCCTAAAGTGATAACGCTCAAAGGATTGTCTATGAATGGTCTGCATCAGAATCACAGTATTAATTAAATTAACAATTTAAAAATCTACTCTCTATAACTACTGACTTAAATGTAATAAACATTAGAATATCTTTTATTTTTGGCCTATGCTTTGATTATCCTCTGGAGAATTTTTTGCATTATTGCTACTCTATTTTCAGAACTTGCATTTTATGTTAGTTCTTTTAGCCCCTGAAAGTACACACACACACACACACACACACACACACACACACACACACACAGATACCTAGACCTTGCATAAGATGTATCAAATGAATTTTCACTACTTGACTTTAAGAAGTCAATACCTAAAATCTCTAGAATGAGATGAGTGCTATTTTAATAAATGTGATTTAGAATGTATAATCTGTCCCTGTATTATTAACAAGAATATACTGTGGGTGCTATTGTGACAGACACCCGTGTTCATCAAAAGCCCAACACAAAATAGACAGCACCTCTAAATAAGATCATTGGAAAAGAGTTGTTTACAGAGGTATTGAATACAAGGGAACCATTAGAAGAAGTGTGGCAAACTAGAAGAAAGAGAAAGAGAGGGAATTTGGTAATAAATTATAGAGAATCTAGTGCCCTAAGAACAGTGACCCAGACAAAACCAGTATACCTTACAGAGAGACAGCCAAGGGACTAGTGCTCTGGCCTCATCATCCAACTTTCTTTTGAACTTCTGGGTATCGCCATTGACTGAAACTATGGAAAGTCAAAAGACATGAGAACCTGTTAAAATTAATCAGACCAAGATAGCAATATGAAAAAAGTCATAGAAAATGAAACTAAAGAGCAAGTGGAAGATACTGAGCATAATATTCTTAGTCAGAGATTATACAGAGATTTTTAAAAAATCGAACCTTTCGCATATTGGGAACATTTAGATGATAAATGACAAATGTTATATCAGTCAACTGTAGCTCATTATTTTACAGACTCTTGGACAGCCAAGGTGAAGAAGTGTGTGTGTGTGTGTGTGTGTGTGTGTGTGTGTGTGTGTGTGTGTGTGTGTGTGTGCGTGTGTGTGTGTGACATGCTTGGCTTGGTTAAGCACTCACCAAAGATTTAAAAAGAACAACCCCATCAAATCAGACCAAAAAGACTCTAAGCACTATGATTTCAAATAAATTATTAGCTGTACTTTTTCACTTTGTCTTGCTTTGGTTTTCATTGGCCTTTTACTACAGAGAAGACACTCAATATTGGGAGCAGAGGCTTGTGTGTGTCCAGCAAGAGATACTAGAGGAATTACTAAAACAAAGATGAAGGTGTTTCAAAAATTTTGTAGAATAGACACGTTTTTCTGTGACAGGAAAAATTTACAGGGATTTAGAATCATTTCAGAAATCCTGCCAAGTGTTTCTTGCTCAAAAAATAATCCCCACACTCAAGAATTTTACAGTTCAGGGAGGTAGGTACATGTATCAGTTCAATTCTGTAAGTTTATAGTCTTAGTATTTGTCAGGTGTTGTTCTAGGTAGCTGCAATATAATACTGAATAAAATAAAAAATCTATAACTCATAAATCTTACATTCTCATGGGAGGAGACTAGAACAAAGGATATATCAATATGAAAATATTAAATGGTGAGTGATAAGTACTTTACAGAGAACTGAAATAGATCATGCTCTGTGATAAATGATGATGGTGTCTGCATTAGATTGGGTGGAAAGGAAGGCCTATCTGAGGTGGTGATGGGTTCATGGATGACTAGAGTCTGCCATGAGAAGGTTAGTGATAAGATTCCAGTTAGGAAGGACCATAACCGCAAGAACTACAAGGTGAAAGAAGCTGAATTTGTTAATGTAAAGAAAGGCCACTAATTCTGGGATGAAATAACAAGAGGTTAAATAGCATAAGACTTTTAAACTAAAATAAAGAGTATGATTTTTATCTTGTAAAATTAAACATATACATATTCAAGAACCCTGTAATTTCATTAATTCTTGGATATGCCTTTGAGAAACATCTATGCTTATAGACAAGAAAAGCTCAAGAGTTCATGCAGTGTTCCTGATAACACTTTTTATGACAGGAAAACATCTAAGAGCAAAGCAAAGCAAGCATCATGCATGGAGAATGGATGTATAAGTGTTTGTATATTCAACAATATAAATATTGACATAAAAGGTAGAAACAATAGTTACATAAAATATCCATGGATTTTAAAATAGGATATTGAGTGGAAATGTAAGTACAAAAAGATTATGCATATACAATGTTGCATATTTTTTCTAAAATTAATTTGGGGATTTTTCATGAAACATGAATTTTCCAATAAGGAATACAATATAGACATGTAGTGTAGTAAGTATTTTCATAATATAATAAGCACTTACCTTGGCATCAAAAAACTAGAATTTGAGTCTAAGTCCATCAATTACTTGTGAAATGACTTAACCTACAACTAAGTTTTCTCATCTATAAATGGGAATAATAAAATGAGGTTGGCTTAAAAATTAAATAAAATAAAATGGTTCCAAAGCACTTTCTAAACTAAGTATTAGATATTAGCATAATTGGAAAAAATTCTCCATCATTATTCTAATGATAAATGTCTATACATAATACATTTTAAAATAGTTATTATATTTGCATTGTTATCCTATGAGACAATGTCATCCATGTAATCAATGCAAGCATAAAGTTTTAAAATTAACAATTCAAAAATTTTATTATGATCTAAATGCCATTTCCTGCCAAAAGACTTCCCTAACCCTTACAATCCTAATGGCACTCCCATAAACCCTTTATTTCCTCAATCTTAGTACATACCCTGGTTCTTGACTCATTGTAGTTTTTATCTGTACCCCAAACTTTACCCTAAGGGTTTTGAGTATAGAGACTATCATTTTTGCTTATCTGGAGGTGATTATGCTAAGTGAAATAAGTCTGAAAGAAAAAGTGAAGTACAGGATGGTTTCATTCATATTTGGAATATAAAGAAACAAAACAGACAAATCTCAACAAAATTCATAGGACTCAAAACTGCATACCAGGGGGATGGAATTGGGAAGGGAACAAGGGAATGAAGAAGTAGCAAGATGGGTCATAAAGAGACTAGAACTTTGGTGGAGGTCATGATGTGAAATGCACACACTGAAGTATGAATCTAATATCCTAGAAAGCATACAGCAATGTAAACAAAATAAATAATAAAACAATTTTGAAAAGTGAAGGTAGAAATAACACCTGTGTTATTGCATGCTTAATAATAATGAAAAAAGAAGCAGGAAGCCACACTACAGTTTTAATTCCTATGATGGCACAGGCCCCACAGCAGTTCTCAGTGTTAGTATGAAGAAGTGACTACAAGAGAACTTGGTTCTGTCACATGAAGCATTGAACAAAACCTTGGAGGATTTAAAAACCTCCAATTATGTATATTCACCACTTTGGTAGAAAAGACATTATTTTGTTCTTAAATGCTCTTTAATAGTAAAAACAATACCAATGTCAGTAAATTGAGATAAAACAGTATGTAATTTTTATGGGAAAGACTCTGTCAGGACTTTTCATACTTATAATAAATTTCTTTTGAATTGTGTCTCACCTAAAAAGAACTAAATCATTAAATACAGCTCAATTAAGTCTGAAGTTTCCAAATGACTCACACTGAATTTTTTTTATGAGATTTGAGAGTAATGAACTACTCATGGTTGAAACTCTTTTGTTGATTCCAATGCCCATTTTCCACTTTCTGAGATATAATCAATTGATTAGAAGATCAGGGGAAAAATACATTTTTCCTTGAACTATATACAATTAATGAACTATGGTTAGCTGGGTACATAGCAAGGGTTTTCAATATTTTTGAGTTCTTAGATGTTCTTTTATTGGCTAACCATATATTGTTATACATTGTAATAAAAATAATAAATTTCAGAGAGAACACAAGGGTCTGTTTGTTTATTCTGCCTATTTTCCAAAATTGATTTATTATTAAACTTTAGTACAATATCATATAGTACAATATCTTGATACAATATCGATACAGAATATTTTCATTACCACAAGGATGCCTCATCATTCTCTTTTATAGTTACAATCACCTCTTTTTTACCCTCTTCCTTTCTGAAACTCTGGTAATCTTTAATCTCTTATCTATGTCTATATTTACTTCAAGAATGTTATACAAATGAAATCATAAAGTATGTAACATTTTTTGATTGATTTTTTTTCCCATCAGTCAGTTCTCTGGAGATTCATTGGGTTTATTATATCCATGTTATTTCTTCATACTTTGTGGCTAGATAATATTTCAAGGCATGATGTGCCACAGTTTGTTTAACCATTCAATCACTGATTATCATCTGAGTTATTTTCTACTACAAATTATATACTGCAAACATTTGTATACAGTTGTTTGTGTAAACATAACATTTAATTTCTTGAAGTTGAATGTCCAGGCATATAACCACTAAGTCATATGGTGTTTGTATGTTTACTTACTTCTGATTGCCCTGGTTTCTGATAATAAATCATCCATCATTCTAATGACTTTTACTCTAATGGTAAGGTGACATTTCTCTTTGATTGCCTTCAAGATTGCTTTTTAAAATTTCAGGATTTTAATTATGTGTCTTAGTGTATATTTCTTTGCGTTATCCTGTTTAGATTCATTTACATTTTTGAATTACAGATTTATATGTCTTGACAATTTGGGACATTTTCAGTCATTTTCTCTTCACATATTTGACTTACTCTGCTCTCTTTTTTCCCAATACTTTGATAACGTTCTATTCATTTTATTCCTAGTTTATTTTCTCTCTGTTGTTTATATACAATAATAAAACTATGCTTTACCTTTCAGCAGCAAAGATAGTATTTCTGAGTTTAAAGGTACTGTAAGGTATTTAAGGAGACATTACTTTTACAGAGCGCATTCCTTTATGTACCATCTCCTCTTAGCCAGTTGCCAGAGTGTGGAACATCTGTGTTTATTTTGCATGATGAAGTTGTTCCTTGACTTTGCCAATACTTTGATAACGTTCTATTCATTTTATTCCTAGTTTATTTTCTCTCTGTTGTTTATATACAATAATAAAACTATGCTTTACCTTTCAGCAGCAAAGATAGTATTTCTGAGTTTAATTTGAAATTCAAACAACAAGATTTTGTTATTTTGAACATAGGAAGCTAGAGGAAGGCAAGAGTTGAGGGCAACATCAATGGTTTAATCTGGTAAACTGAAAGAATCGAAATGGGGAAAATGTGGAAGTGTGTGTGTGTGTGTGTGTGTGTGTGTGTGTTTGTGTCTGTGTGTCTGTGTGTCTGTGTGTCTGTGTGTGTCTGTGTGTGTGCGAGCTAGCTGGATTGGAGTTCAGATTAGATGGTTTATAAAGCCATGAGGTTACATGAGGTGTAGTGGAGACAAGTGGATCAACAACATTTGAACAGAGATTAGGAGGTAACAAGAAACTCAGTAAAGAAAGCTGACAAGAAATGGTCAGTGAAGGAAAAGGAAAGCTGGGAGAGTGTGGGGCTTTGGAACATATGAAAAGAAAAGTGCTTCAAGGAGAAAGGGGAAATTCCAGTGTCAAATCCTTCCAAGAGTTCAAAATTTCAGGCTGAGAATTGAATTTTAGATTTATCAACATCAAGGGATGGTAATGTTGGCATGAGGAGTTTCAGTAATATAGTACTGGCTGGAGTAGGGTTAGAAGAGAATGGGAGGAATTCTAGAATAGAAGTATGGGTAATTTTTACTCAGCGTGATCTCTTTATCAGTCATGTCATATGGAAGAAACGACAATCTAGTAAGATATGACCAAAAAAATTACAAAGAAATAATGAAAAATTTAAAACTCTTTACATCTATGATTATGTCTTGTCTCTCATTCATAACTTTTACTTTTATTACTCTTTTGTTTTTCTCCTTGAGTTAACCATTTCTTACTCTTTTTCAAAGAACTATGTTTTGGTAATTCATCTTTAATAATGAATTTATACATTTCCTTGTGAGTATAATTTTCCATGTTTTCATATAAATATTTTTCTTATATCTAGATTTGAATTTTCCTTGCATTTCTTTGTGTTTCTAAATTTCTAAGAAACAGGGGAACTTTTTATTTTTTAATCCCTAATTTTTAATTTTATTGAATTATGACCAGTGACCTATAAAATTTTCAGTTTTTAAAATATATTCATATTTTATTTATAAATAACAAGAGACCATTTTCTCCATCATTTCATCTTCTGACTTTTTAATTTAAAGTTGTCTTTTTTTTTTAAGTTTCTTGGTCTTCTCAAGATGTTACTTATTTTCTAAAACACTTTTTACATATTTTCTTAATAGTTAGACTATGTCTACTAGTCTACTAGAATTTATTTCCCCTGAGAATGAGAAAATACTGCTGGCAGAACATAGAGAGATTTTATTCATCTTTGAATATTCCCTAACCCCATGGTACTTAGAACTATTTCACGTTAAAATTATTTCAAGACGGAGGTGTTCACAACAATTTTATAGTTCTAAAATCACAATAACTCCAATTTTTCATTATTCTTTCCAGTCATACACATTCCTATCCTTCCCAGTCAAATGACAGGGAAAGAAGAACACTTGATTTAAAATAGATACTTTAAATAAACCATAACTGAATATCAATGCAATTCTGGGCCATATATCAAAAATCTCAAATATCTTTTCTTCATTTTTCGCAACTCCATTTTGTTCCTGGCAAAAATATATTTGAGTCCCAGAAATGTTTATCTAGAAGAGATATTTTATTGCAATTAGCAGAGATTAAAAGGAACAAAAGAAAGTCAATAGTAACTATCTAGTCATATGAAACTGCCCAGCCTTAATTGTCAGTTCATGGAAGAGGCTAGAACTTTTCCTCCCTCAGACTTGCTTAATAATTACTATGATTATTAATATTTTTAATTTACAGACAGAAATCAATAAATCACTGACAAGAAAGGTGCTGCTTAAGATGCATGTGCAGTTTAGTTCTCTAAAACTCAAAAACACCCAAACTGACATCTTCACAGTGTGCATATACTTTGTATGCATGCAGAGAGAAACTAGTTCAATGAAGTGTTCACAGTTAGGAAAGAACATTTTTTTTTAAACACAGGAAGCAGTTCCTTTGAAATATCATCTGCAGCCTCCACGAAAGGTACTGTAAGGTATTTAAGGAGACATTACTTTTACAGAGCGCATTCCTTTATGTACCATCTCCTCTTAGCCAGTTGCCAGAGTGTGGAACATCTGTGTTTATTTTGCATGATGAAGTTGTTCCTTGACTTTGCCAAAATAAGCTTTTATGTGGGACTCTGGGTTTGTGGATTTTCTGTAGGGTAGTGATAAAGCTCAAGCGGTAGGACATTGTTTTTGTATATAATGCATATTACATGAAGTCATCCATATTTAATGACAAGTGTGCTATATTTTTAATCTTTATAGCTTTAATGTGTGTAAGAGGTTTTAATAATTGGTGCTGGGATGATGGTAACTTCCCAGAAATGCTCAGCACAACTGCTGTGAGTCTCGGTCCATAGTTTGCACAGGTTGTAAATTATAAAACTTGATTAGTGATAGACTTGGCAATATCTCTTGTCTTTTGAAGATGCTAGTCTGTAGCATCATGGGTACAAAATATTTCTATTCACACTTTAGTATTCATTTAAGCAACTTACATAAAAAAAAAAAAAAACCGGAAGAAAAATGATAGGCTCTTCAGGGAAATAAAATTGTTCTCCTAAAGAATTTCTTAAATTTTGAATCCTATTGGCAGAGATACTTAGAAGCTCTACAGGCAAAAAAAAAAGCAGGTTCATTTCAGTGATTATCCAGTTAAGTTTCTAAAATTTCTTCTAAGACAACAAAATTTAAAATACCGTAGATATGAATTCCCTAATTTTTAACAATTTTTAGGAAGTCATCTCCACAATCACTAATGGATTGCAATTAAAAATTCCAGGTACCTAACAGTTTTAATAGTGTTCATTTTCAGCAATACAAATTTTTTCTTGCTTCTGCTTTTCAGTCTAGCTCTTACTCTACTAGTGCTGAAAAACAAGATAAATCAACCTATGTACATTTATTGAATCTTAACTTCACAGCAATAGAGGCTATCATGGTGATTTTATCCATCTGTTCATCTACCATACAACAAAGCAGCTATCACACAACTTCAGTCTTACATTCTTTATAACATAAGACTGAGGATTTACTGTCTAATGAACAAAATGGACCCTGGACATAGGACCACCTAGTTCAGTTGACGGTGAAGAGGCAATAGTGGAAACACAGAGTTACGTGAAATTCTGTTTATGAAAAGTCAAATATCCTTCACCAGAATAATCCAAGATCTTCCCCATTGAACTAAATAATTGTTGTCAACCTGTTTTATGCCATCAAGACAAGTTAGAAGCTTCTTTTCAGACAAACAAGAGAAATATGTTCACTGAGATGAAAGTCATTTAAATGTCCATTGATGAATGGATGAAAAAAGAAAATGTGGGGTTGCATGTGTGTGTGCATGTGTGTGAGTAATATAACATAATTCAGTCCTAAAAAGAAGGAAAAAATTCTGTCTTCACTATTATTTTTTTCCAAAGGAAAGGTGCAGGCAAGTATGAGGCAAGTAGGCAGATCAGCAGGAAGAGAGGAAGACCATTTTATATTTTTAAGTTTTATTCAGCTGGTCATGCTGGTTGCTTCCTTCCAGACCTGGGGTCCAAACCCAAGAGTATGCAGCCTGTGCCCTTTCAGAGGTGATTGACCCAACTCTACTTCACCAGGGTGTGTGTGCCAGTAGGCAAATTCTTAGAAAAAAAAAGTAGAATGGTTGTTGCTAGGGGATAATAAGAAGAGATGAAGGGAGTTATTTAACTGATACTGAGTTTCAGTTTTGTAAGAGGAAAAAGTGCTAGAGATGTATTAAATAGCAATGTGCCAATGGCTAATGTTATTGTATTATAGACTTTAAAATGGTTAAAATGATGCATTTTATGTTGTGTGCTTTTACAATAGATAATTCAAGTAAAATTGAATAGAAGGATACAAAGAACTAGAACTTAAAATAAAATCACTAAGATGTAAATATAGGAAAATGAAGATGTGAAATTTGTAATCCTAATAGATAAATTAAGAGGATGCCTAGAATTATGGAGATAAAACAGCTGTAATGACTATTACATAGCAAGCTTAGAGAAATAAAAATTAGTATTAGAATAGGAAAATGGTGGAGTACTAATAATATATTTGAAAATTTCAAAAAGAGATTTGAATTTCTCAAGAATTAGAGATGGTTGCGTCTAAAATTAAACAAATAGAAACATAAGACAAATGACTTAAAGGAAAATAAAAAATTACAAGAAACATCTTTACAAGAAAGTAATAAAAATTATTTTTCATAACATTAATACTAATCTTTATAATAACTAAACAATAAATTGAATACTGATTCACCAAAAATTGTGATAAAATTACATTGGAAAAAAGAGATTATAACTGAATTCTTATCTTGAGAATTAAGTTGTCAATACATAATGTCTAAAACTAAAATATAAAAAAAACGGTGAAATGAAAGAGCTAAAATAATTTTGAAAAAGATGACAAGACTTATGTTGTCTTATTTTTAAGACTTACTGTAAAGCTATCAGAATTAAGGGATTGTACTATAAATGTAAAGTAGTAAAAATAATTAATGGATCAAAAAAGATACTTTCAAAAGAGAGTCACACATATATGATCAATTAGCCCATATGCCAAATTAAAGCTATCTTTTAGGTAGCTTTTAAAACAAGTGGTGCTAAATCAACTGAATAATAGTTCAAAAAAACAATTCCTCTACCCCACCTCACATTATACACTAAAACCAAATAGAAATGAATCATAGCTCTGAAGGAAAAACCTAAAACCATTAAACTTCTAAAGAAAACAGAGAATATTTGTGACCATAGAATAGGCAGAGATGTCTTAGAAAACAAAAAGCACTGATAATATGATTAAAATAGACAAAATGAATAACTTCTCTTCAAGAGACATAATAAAGAAGCGAACCACATTTGAGAAAGAAATATTTGAAATAAATGTCTGACAAAAGAACTGCAGGCACTATATATGTTCCCTACAACTCCAAAATAGGAAGAAAAAGCAAACTATAAATAAGGGTTAAGGATATTGATAGATATTTCACAAAATAAAATATATAATTGACTAATAGCACAAGATTAGATGCTCAAAATTACTACTCTTTCAGGGGAGTTTATACTACGATCCCAATTATACATGACTGTGAATCATACATGAGAATAGCTAAAACTAAAATTACTGACAAAATGTCAGTGAGTATGTGGAGTGGAAATCTCATGCACTATTAGTGAGAGTGGAATGACACAACTTTGGAAAACATTTTGGCTTGTTCTTATCAAGTGAACATACACAGACCTTGTAACCAAGCATTCCACTACAAAGATGAAAGCATGACTACACAAAGACTTGTACACAAATATTCATGGTAGATTTAGTCTAATACTTAAGCACTAAAAATCCCTCAAATGACCGTAAAAGGAAAATGTATTTTAAAAATTGAGGCATATCTATACAATGAAATATTACCAAATGCTGATATATGCAACAACACGGATACATTTTAAGATTATGTTCTGATAAAAAGAAGCCACCCAGAAATAAGAATGTACTATATTTGAAGGTCTACACAGTTATAGCTAATAGATGTAAACCTACATGGATAAAAATTTCAGTGCCTTGGTCAGGGTGGGTGGAATGACTGACAGAAGAGAGAAAAAAGAAATTTTCTGTAGTGATGACAATGCCTCTATCTTAATAAGGGTAATGATTACATGGAGGTACATGTGTATTCAACCTTATTGAACAGTACATCTTATAATAAACTAGAACTCAGCAAATTGTATTTATAAAAGGTGGTGTTATAACTTTTGTTATTTAAAAATATTGAGGTAAATGACCAAAGAATATAAACAAAAGAATGAAAAGTTTGCATCGGGTGTGTGGGACTTTAGAGTTAGGGTAACTGCTTTTTTAGTTTTATTGCAGTCCAACTATTTGGATTGTTAAACTAAGTGCATAATTTTAAAAATAAGTAAGTTAATAAATTTTCAAGATTTTGAATCATATAGGTTTGTGTTCTAACTATCTCTGCCACTAAGCAGTTTGATCTTGGGAAAAATATTTCACCTCTCTAAGCCACAGATCTTATTCACATGATTGTGGTGAAAATATCAACACTTGTATAAATTTGTATGAATGATTTGAAGAGTGAAACCTACATTTTCTGAGAAGCAGTTAAGTATAATGGTGAATAATTAGGGAATTTAACCATTAACATCACTAGCTATCTCTAACCTCATTTCCATACTTCACAAATACCTTCATCAATTGCAATAGCCCTTGTAATTTCTTCCTCCTTTCTCTTATCTTTCCGTATCTCTTGTTGGGAATATTTTAGTTACTCAGAAAAGTACAAGTAACCACAATCTAGATCATCAGTGTGAGAAAAAGTGTACCAAATGAATTCATCAATCCTTTAAAAAACATTTTGGTAACATCGTTAAAAATTTAGATTACTCTAAAAATAATATCTGAAAAGTATTTCTTCTCATTAGGTTTTCCTTGGATAAGACTGAATAAATACTCATTAAATATCAAGAAATTAGACTTAGTTTTCTTTATAAGATAATCTGCTTAAGGTTTCACCTAGATTTCAGTACAGGGAGGACAATAACAAACTATACCTTATTAGTGGGGAAGATGGGCTTTTTTACTGCATAGTACAGGTGATATAAGTAATTCAAGATATCCAAAGAATTTGGGATAGCCCATTAATTTTCATGACTTAAACACAGATGTCTTTATATGTTTAAATGATCTTGTTAATAGCGTGCTTCTTAAAATGTTACACAGTTTTCTTTTTTCAGTGCTAAAAGATGACTAGCTCTTTTAAACAGCTGTTAACTAATAAAGGTGAGAGTAGGCATTTTTGTTTTCTTTCTGATTTATGTGGTATTTAGTCAAATTAAAAACAGCATGGTAAATAGAATATATAAACAATCTTTCACTGGATTCTCATCACAGGTTTGAGCAATATTTATCATCAAATCACTCTCTAGGAATACTGAGATTAAACAAAGTTATTGGTTTTGTTTATACCTCCTAGTCACTAAATGTGTTCATAAAGCAAAACAATTAAGAGACTATAAATTAAATTAAGGAATAAAATTATTACAGAAAAAGTCATCTGCACCTACAAAGACAATATACATTGCAAGACAAGAGTTCACAGAAAAATATAAAACACTTAAACTCACTAATAAAAAACTGATAATGAAAAAATAGAGATCTTTCTTCATCAAATTGCCAAAGATAAAAAGTTATAATAATACTGGCAATGTACAATATGTTTATTATACAGTCCCATTGAAAATAATTGGTGCATTCTTTCAGAAATCACTTTAGCGATGCACATTTGGGGAATTATTTTGTATAGTACAGCTAGAGTAGGTAGTAGACCAAATTGTCAAGTTAGGAAATGTATCTTTATATTTGTCTCTAAACCTGTGTCTTAAGGAAATTTGTTCTTTCCCAACAAAGCTGTTCCCTTCTCTCATGATCTCACCGATTCTCTTGCAGTGTACGTCTTGATTTGAGGAACTGCTTGGGAATGAAGGTATTTCTTAATAGTAAATATTTAGAATAAACTTACATCCAACAAATGGGATTTCATTTTTTAAACATTACAATAATATAGTCTTGATATATTGGATAGTGATGAGTGAGGTTAATGTTTGAAGAACAAGGAGCATTCATTCTGTTTCTAGAGTTGGGTCTAAGTAGGGAGATGGAGAATTTCAAGAAATCACTTCTTTTGTGTGGATTTAAGTGTGATCCAGTTGGTGAAGAGTCAAGGGTAAAATAAAGTGAGTCTTTGATACCCTCATTTTTCCTTTTTAGAACTATTAACTTAAATCTGAAAGCCATAAGTTTCATGAGAAACATTTCTGTAAGGCAGGGTTCCCCAAACTATAGAACAGTGACAACAGAAAAGCAACAAAGGATTATAGATGTTCTATGGAGAAAAGAAGTAAATCAAGTTTAGAAAAAGATAAGCTCAGAAAATGAATAAAATAAAAAAATACTATAAAAAGTCATAATAGATCCTTTTATATGCTAATATATTGGGAAGTTTAAAGAAATATAAAAGGATGTTTTTATAAAGAAGATTGTAACATGCACCTCTTTTGAAAAAGAAAAAGATATTCTGTTATAGAGAGCTTAGCTGTCTCTTCTTTCCAGATCATAGTACTTTCTTGAAATTTTAGGATGGTGATTTAAGTGAAACTGCTCTAACCCTTTTGCACAACTCCATTCCACCAAAGAATGAATTAGTAAAATAATTTCCTTAGACCACCTGAGAAGTAGGGACTCCTAATCTAGAAGTGAAACAAAATGCCTGTCTTCTAGAACTTCCTTGTTAATCCACTGGACAATCTGGATGACATTTTCTTCCTTTAATCTGGCTCCCAGGCATCTCCTTCTCACAGGAACTTGGAAAGCAACAGCAATGATTTGTGCATCTGTGAGGAAATGAGTTGAAACAATGCCTTAAAAATTCATTCCCAGAACACTTTTCGAAAAACACAAACTTCCTGGTAACTATCTGGGATTCAATGTGGTGGGCCTTTGACAACTGAGAGAACATTAGAAACATAATTAAGCTTTCACACTTTGAGTAGGTTGCATTGTTCAATTATTTCCCCTGGTATTTCAAAACTCACACACCATTGAACAAGTACGAATTCAAAAAGTACAAAACAAATTATGTGAGAGTGAATGAAGTAGACAAGACAGGAAATTCTTTACTCAGAGGTAAACTGAATAGCTATTTATGAAGCCATGAGAATTAAAGAGAATGGAAATTTAAGATGTCAAGGATGCCTGCCAGGAAAACAAATGAAATAATGAGACTGGAGTATCCATAGAGGTTCCTACTAGCAAAAGAGACCTCAGTGAAATATGAAAGAATACACCAAAATAAATCTAAAAAAAAATTGATAGTATTGAAATGTTTCTCACCTCATTTGGAAGTTCCGCTTGCTACTCTGGCAGTTGCTGTCCTTGGCTGGTTAGCAGCTGTCCTCTCCACTGCCGAATCACTCACTCCTGGTACATTGCCAGGAATAAAATAGGTTCTAAATTTTTTTAGGGTGTGGGGTAAAAGGAATGGCCAGATTCATTGGATATCTTTAAACACGGACCTAAGTCTACCATTGCATTAACCCTGCAATGAAATATAATAATATGCTTAATAAAATTGATTACGATCAAAAAATTTCAAAGCAAATTAACAAAACGAGAAACAGAAGAAAGGGGAGGCGATAAAAGTGTAAGTATGCTAATGTATTCATGTTTATTGGGGGCATTCAGTTACAGTCTCATTTCTGAGGGTGCTAGATTAAGAAATATAAATTTATCATTGTTATTTAAGTTTAGAAAAGTAACCACTACTAGAATTCAAAATAGAACTAACTATACCTTTTCCTAATTATCCAAAAGAGCTAAGCATAAATAATAAATCAGAGATAAACTCTCACAAACAAAATTAAAATAGGACAACAGAAGTTAAATAAAAATACTGTTATAATGATTTATCTAACTGTAATGAACTCATAAATTAATGGACTAGACTACTAGTTATAGCTAAAACAAAATTTCATTGTAGCTGAATTATACAGACTTACCTAAAAAATTGACTCAGAATAATTCACGGTAATTAAATGATTATGATATAAAAGAAAATACCAGAAAAAATATAATTATCTGAAAAAGATGACTTGTTGTAAATGCATAAAGAAAATAATTTTTAAAAATATGCAATAAGCTGCATATAATTAAATTGCTTAAAATGCAAGCAAATATTAACAAAGCAACACTTTTTTGTCTTTTTCCTACCCCCACTTCTCATGAAGTCAAAATATAGGCAACAAATTATTTAAATAATAAAATGCAGAGGAAACAGTCCGTAGCTTTCAGTATATTATCAAAACAACCAAAATTGTTAAAAATCACTGTTCTAAGAGGTCTTCAAGTTTGTTCTATGAGAAAGTACTAATCTAGCCTTTACCAGAGCACTACAAATCTATGCTATATTTGAGGCAACTTCAGATACTGAACAATTAGTTCTGTAAGACTATGACCCCTGAGAGAAGGGAAGTTCATAAGGTGAACCACATAGTCACTCTGTTTTCTGAGTGGGAATAATTTCCCTAACACAGAAGCTAATGGAACCAATGGCTCAATAAACTAAGAAGGCAAAAGCACACCCTAAAGTTGATGAAATAAACAGATTTAGCAGAGCAGAGTAATTGCCAGAAAAGTGGCTTCACAGGATGTGAGTGGAGAAACTCAAAGTCTGAGTGGGACTTCTCACAGCCTTTGACCAAAAGATAAACTTCACAGGCACTGGGCAAGACTGGACAAGGTTTACCAGAGAGTAGCCATGATGGGGTGAAAATAGAATGGGGATACTGAATTTAAGAAATGCCAGGAGATTATAGAGTCCCAGCTTAGCTGGAGCAGAGAGACTATTAAAACACCTGAATATCCAGCTAACATACTAGAAAAATCAGGATTTAAAATTAAGTACCATAATCTCAAAGAACAAGGACTATTTCAGACCTACCATCTTAACTCCTGTAATCTTGACAAGATATTCAAGGAAGACAGAGTTTGAAGTTTGAGCCTTGCCAAGTTATAAAGGTTTGTTTAATCCCTTGGAATTTCCACAATTCATCCCTAATAAAACATAAAAAAAAAACTAGCTGTATAATAATTATATTAAATAATAGAACTCTGAGATTCATGTAAGTATATCCTTCTGATTTCACAAGTGACATTAAAATTAATATTTGATATAAAGATCCCATGCACATCATAAAATGTTCTTCCATTACTAACAAAATTAAATAATAAAAATATGGATTCAGAATTGGACCCCACCATATGAAGCAAAAAAGAAGATAGTGTCAATACATACCCAGTAAGCAATATATAAGTATACAAACAAATGCTTAATTTCTGGCAATGATAAATAAAATTATATTATGATGTTTTTTGTAATGTTATAATATAGCATAAATAAAATTATATTAGAAAAAGTGACAGAGACTGGTAATTAGGGATAAGGGCCATTATTTAAATTATTTAAGTGAAGTGGCCAGGAAATGATCTTTGAAGGACATTTGAAGAGATCTTAAACAAAGTGAGGGAACTATATAAAGTTCTATGGGGGAAGAGAATTCTGTTCAGAAAAATATTTAAGGTAAGGATTCCAAAATAAGAGCAAACTTGGTATGCTAAAGAAATAGCAAGAAGTCACTGGTCAAGTGCATGTTTTCTAATTTCTGAAAAAAAAAAATCCTCTTAATTATAAGAATGGTATTTGTGAATCATAATCTAAACCTTGCTGCTTACTATTTATTTATTCGACATTAGCTTTTATGAATAATTTGTATGTGAGATCTTGAAAATGTAATATTGATAATATATGAAATTACCATTCTTTTCATAAAACCTATAATCTAGTATTATGTTTTTATTAGCATTAATTTTTATAATTTATTTGAACCTGATTTGGAATACAATATAACCAACTCTATTAACATAGCATGAGGTGGAATATAACTACTGATAGGAAAGGAGGAAAATGGCATACAGGAGATCCTTCTGAGGTCATATAATTGCATAGTAAGGTCCAAAGAGACCCTAAGAAATAATCACAGTTTTCAAGTTTCAAGGTTTTTGAAAACAAGCCTCCAAGTCAATTTTGAATATTTTACAGGAAGGAAAAATGTTGGAATGTAAATACAATTTACTAGGCAATATAAAATCATGAATGAAAATTTAACGAAATGATAGTCTTCTCTGGTTGTTATACCTTTATGTTTAGTTTTATAGAGTATTTTAAATATTTTTATGTTCTATGTATATAGCTCAGTACTGAATGAAAAAGATTTACAGAAAAAGAGAAATCAAGATTATTAAAAAAGCAGTCAAAAATGAAGCATGCAATATTTTAACAAGTTTGATATGAATATTATTATATGAATTTTATATAATAATTCAATATCTTTATTATGTGAGATATCACTGCAAACAAAATTAATGTAAGATATTAAAATTTGCTTAAGGTCAAATATCCTGGCATCTATGCTAAAAGAAATAATTCTATAGAGACTGACAGATCTATAGGGATAGATGAGAGAATGTTTAACAAAAGTTTATGACTCATTCACTAATGATTAAGCAAAATAAATAAAAACCCTATGGCTGGCCCTCTACATAGTGCATCTACATATATAATTTTATTTAATACTTGTGACAATCCTGTGAGGTGTGTATGAGGAAAACAGATTCAGCAGGGTTAATGTAAATGATTCAACACATTCTGTTAGTAAATAGAAACGCTGGACTTGAATCCTAGGAGCTTATTCTTTGCTTATTTTCTTTGTCTTTTCCTGCCCTCCACCAAATCACCAAGATTTTTTGAAAATGTATTCCTTGACCTTACTAGTATACTCGGCTAACTTTCCTCTTCATCTGCACAAAATTGATTCAAGGGCTTTTTTCTCCCTATATCTATAATTGTCTCTGATTAAGAATCACATATGGACTGCAGAGAAGATGGCAATGTGGTCGGATGAAAGTCAGACCCTCCCCACGGAGAAACTGGAAATTCACCTATTCTTAAGAGGCAGATATCCAGGAACGGCAGGCACAGCAGCTGCACAGATGGAGTAACTTTCGTGATGACAAAGGGTAGGAGAAAATGTCCTGGTACCACAAGTGAATCACAGATTTGGGACTTGGTGTAAGATCTACGGTGTTGGGGTGGAGCTGCGGGAGGACACAAATGACCTGAAGAGCTGAGGCAGAGGCCAGCTGGGGTCAGGACACAGAGTGGGAGGAGATTATTTTGACATGGGGTGGAAGGAGAGCCAGTGCTCTGGGGACTGAGTTGGAACCCTCCTGGTGAAATTAAGCTAAGCATTGCCATAAGGAAGTCAGCCAGGAAAATTCCCCAAACTTACCTTTTCCCATCACCATTTTTAGCCAGAGTCTCAGGATCCACCCACCAGATATCCCGCCCCCAGCATTAAAAGAAGACAGTCGCCTGGAATGTACTAAACCTCAATGTTACCCACTATCGCCACTGAGTGGGTAGGGGGAGGAACTGCAGCCCCATTATCACTTGCGGACCAGCAGCACCTTGAACAGCCTACACAAAACCATCACTACAGGGAAGCCTAACCCGTGAAATATAAACAGAAAGCCAAATGGACCAAAGGTACAGAGAAATATACGTGAAACAATGGTTACAATAAAAAACTCAGGAGAAAATCTGAAAACAGCAGACATATGCAAGATACTGGAAGATGAATTTAGGGTGACAGTGATAACAAACTCATGGGAAACCAGAAAATAATAAAGAAGTAAAAGAAAACATTGAAAAAGAAAGAGAAGAAATAAGCAAGATACCAAAGAAATGAAAACTATGATAGCTTAACTAAAGGATTTAATAGAGGGAATAAATAACAGGATGAATGAAGCTTCCAATAGAATCAACAATCTGGAAGATATGGTAGAGGAATTCACTCAAGCAAACCAGCAAAGAGATTTAAAAAAAAAATTGCAAAGAAATGAATACAGCATTTGATACCTTTTGGATAACATCAAATGAAAAAACATTTTCATCATATGGGTCCCAGATGAGAGGAGAGGGAAAGGAGAGTAAAAATTGTGTTAGAAGATATAATAGATGAGAACTTCCTAAAACTGAAGAATGAAGCAAACCTCCAAATCCAAAGTTCAAAGAGCTCCCAATAAAGGAAGCCCAAACAGAATTAAACCTCGACAAATGGTCATCAAAATGTCAAAAATATAAGATAAAGAAAGAATCTTAAAAGCAGTCACAAAAAAACCTATAACATACAAAGTAATCCCAATAGGATTATTAGCAGATTTCTCAACTAAAACTCTACAGGCCAGAGTGAACAGCAAGAAATACTCAAAGTACTGAAAGAAAAGTATTTTCAACATAGGATAAAATAGTGAGATTATCATTCAGAATGTAAGAAATGATATAAAGCTTTACTGATAAGCAAAAGTTAAAGGAATTCATCACCACAAAGATAGTTTTGCAAAAAAATATTAAAGGCTGCTCCACAAAGTGGATACTTAAAAACAGTATGAGAACAAGTATAAAGTGTGCGGAAGAAGAGAACAAAAGTTTAAATAGTTAGAATGAGTGAAACGCTAATCTGCTTTCAAATGAAAATAGGAAATAAACAGAATTACTGATGCTAACTTCAAGGTAAACAAGGTAAAGCAAAGAAGAAAACAAAAAGGGAAACCAATAAAAACATAACTCCACCAATCCAACCTAAGAAGAGAATGAGAAGAACAAAGGCACTGTCTAGAGCAATATACGGAAGGCAAATTATAAAAAGACAATTTGCTACATATGAAGAATCACACTAAATGTTAATGAACTGAACTCATCTGCCAAATGACACAGAGAGACTAAAAGGAATAAAAACCATAGCCCAACCTTATGCTGCATTCAGGAAACCCACCTTCTTTCAAAAGATAAACAAAGGCTCAAAGTCAATGGTTGGAAGACAATCCTACAGTTGAATGGCAATCACAAAATAGCAGCAACAGCTATACTCAGATAGAACAGACTTCCATCTAAAGAGGATAACAAAAGACAGAGATGGACAATATAAGATGATTAAAGGGTCAATCCAGCAAGAAGATATACTGCTTATTAACATACATGCACGAAATGAAGGAGCATCAAAATATATGAAGCACATATTATTAAATCTGATGAGAGACATTGACAGAAAGACAATAATAGTGGGAGACTTTAATACCCCACTTTCAACAATAGGCAGATCAACCAGGCAGAAAATTAACAGGGAAACAGCTGCTATAAATGACCATCTGGAATAGACAGGTCTAATAGACATATACCAACACTTCACCCAGTGACTACAGATTTCACTTTCTTTTCAAGTGTGCATGGAACAGTCTCAAAGATAGATCATATGCTAGGACACAAAACATCTCTCAACAAATTTACAACGATTGAAATCATACCAAGCTTCTTCTCTGACCACAATGTCTTAAAACTAGAAATCAACCACAGAAAGAAATATAGATGACCCCAGATTAATTGGAAACTAAACAATATGCTTCTGAATGACTCTTAGGTAAAAGGGAAAATTAAAGATGAACTTAAAAAATACTTAGAGACAAATGACAATGAAGACATGAGCTATTAGAATCTCTGTGATGCAGCAAAAGCTGTATGAAGAAGAAAGCTCATCACAATACAGGCACACTACAAGAAACAAGAAAAAATACAAATTAACAAAGCAACCCTAAATTTAAAACAATTAGAGAGAGAATAATTGAAGCCAAAAATCAGCAGAAGAAAGGAAGTAAACAAAATTCATGCAGAAATAAATGAAATAGAAAACAAAAATACAATCAAGAAGATCAATGAACCAAAAGTTGGTTCTTTGAAAAAATAAACAAAATCGACAAACCATTGGCTAGACTCACAATGAAAAGAGAGAGAAAATCCTCATAACTAGAATAAGAAATGAAAAGGGAAAAGTTACAACAGATGCCACAGAAATTGAAAACATCATAAGGGATTCCTGTGAACAGCTCTATGCCAGTGGACAAACTTGAGGACATGGACAAATTTTTAGAAAAATATATCCTACCACAACTGAACCTGGAAGACCTAGGAAACCTGAACAGAACGATCACCAGAAAAAAAACAAAACTGAATAGGTAATCAAAGGTCTCCCTAAAAATAAAAGCTCAGGACCAGAATGCTTTTTTAATGAGTTTTACCAAAACTTCAGAGATGAAATAACACCTGTTTTCTCAAACTCTTCCAAAATATTGAGAATGAATAGGAAAAACTCCCTAACACTTTTTATGAGGCTAACATCACACTGATACCAAAAGCTGATAGAGCCATCACAAAGAAATAAAATTACAGATTAATATCTCTAATGAAGAATAATACAAAAATCTTCAAAAAATTATTAGCACATTGAATCCAATAATTCATTAAATAAATTATCCATCATAATCAACTGGAATATTTCCCAGGGATACAGGCATGGTTCAGCATACATAAATATATTAATATAATACACCATGACAATAAAAGCAAGGAGTAAAATCACATGATAATATCAGTAGATGCACAGAAAACTTTTGACAAGATCCAACACCAATTTATGATGAAAAATACTCCATAAAATGGGAATAGAAGGTACATAATTCAACATAATAAATGTCATATATGAAAAAAAATAACCAACATCATAGTCAATGGTCAAAATTTAAATCATTTCCTCTAAGGTCAAGAATAAGGCAAGATTGTCCACTCTCACCACTGTTATTCAACATTGTACTGGAGGTCTGATCCAGAGCAAATTAGGCAAGAGAGGGAAGTAAATGGAATTCAAGTCAGAAAGGAGGAAATAAACCTCTCATTATTTGCTGATAACATGATTATATATATATTGAAAAACTGTAATACTCTGTCAAAAATCTTCTAGAACTCATCAATGAATATAGTAAAGTGGCAGGCTAGAAAATCAGTGCACAAAAATTTGTTTCATTTTCACATACAAGCAAAATACCTGAAGAAAATAAAATCATGAAAATCAAGCCATATAAAATAGAAGTTAAAAGAATGAAATACCTGGGCATATACTTAACAAAGGACTTAAGAGACCTGTGCAATGAAAACTATAAGTCCTTCAAAAAGAGAGGAGTACGCAAAATAATGAAAGATATCTGCTGTTCATGGCTGGGAAGAGTCAATATCATTAAAATGATCATTTTACCTAAAGCAATATACAGATTTAATGCAATCCCTGTTAAAATCTCAGGGGTTTATTTCCAGAAAATAGAACAGAGAATTCAAAATTAGTATGGAACAACAAAAAACCTCAAAGAGCCAAAGCATTTATTAGAAAAAGAATCAATCTGAAGGGATTACACTCCCAGATATAAACCTATATTACAAAGTAATAGTGACCAGAATGGTTTGGTATTGAAATAATAAGAGGCACAGATACCTGGAATAGAACTGAATCACCAGAAACTGACCCACTCACAGACAGTTAATCTATGACAAGGAGATAAAAGCATACAATAGAGAAAGGAAAATCTCTTCAATAAAAAGTGTTGGGAAAACTGGACAAGATGCACATGCACAAGAATTATCTAAACCACTCCCTAACATCATTCACAAAAAATAACTCAAAATGGGTTAGAGACTTGGACACAAGGCTAGAAACCATAAAATTCTTAGAAGACAACATAGAAAAGACTTTATGACATCAGCCATGGAGAGGTCTTTGAGGACTCAACTCCAGTATCAAGGGAAACAAAAAGAAAAATAAACTGGGGCCACAACAAACTAACTAGTTTCTTTATGTTGAAAGAAAACATTGCCAAAACTGAAGGGCAACCTACTAATGGGGAGAAGATATTTGCATTCATATTTCTGACAAGGGCCTAAAATATAAAATATAAAAAACTCATAAAACTAATAGAAAAACAGGCAATACAATAAAAAAAGGGCAGGGGGAGGAAAAACTGGAGAGACACTTTTCTGAAAAGGATGTGCAGATGGCCAATAATCAGGGAAATGTAAATTAAAATAACAATGAGATATTACCTTATACCTGAGATTGGCTAGTATCCAAAAGTCTGGAAACAAAAAATGTTGGCAAGGATGTGGAAACACATGAACACCTTTACACTTTTGGTGGGAATGCATATTGGTGCAACCCTCTGAAAAATAGCTTGGAGATTTCTCAAAAAATTGAAGATGGAAATCCTTATGATCCCACCATTCCACTTCTGGGTATTTACCTAAAAGATACAAAAGTACTCATCCACAGAAATTTATGCACCCCCATATTTATTATAGCTCTATTCACAATAGCTAAGAACTGGAAACTACCTAAGCATCCAACATCAGATGAAAGGATAAAGAAGATGTGGTACATATATACATATATATATATGTATATACATATATATAATAGAATACTACACAGATCTTAGAAGATATGAAATCCTGTCCTTTGAATCAACATGGATGGATATGGAAGGGATTGTGCTAAGTGAAATAAGTCAAAAGAAGAAAGATAGATACCAGATGACCTCACTCATAGGTGGAATGAGAATGGAAAAATCAAAGGAACAGATGAATCAAAACCAGTCCTTGGACACTTGCAACAGAACTGAAGTTGTTAGTAGGGAATGGGGGTGGGGAGATGGTGGTGGAGCACACTAGACAATGGTGAAGAACACTTTATGATTTGATGGAGGGCATGGTGTGTTGACACATATTTGAGGAATGGGGAACATATACATAAGAAATATTTTAATGTACAGAACATTTTTAATATGTGCAGAATAAGTTACTATAATTTTATATATATATGTGTGTGTATACATATATTTATATAAAGAATCACATATAGCATGCCCTGGTGGAACAGCAGTTAGGTCACTTGTTTCCCAAGGAGCAAGCCATATACCCCTGGGTTCAAGTCCCAGGTGTGGGGGCAAACAACTAGTGTGAAAAACTAAATTAAAACAAAATAAAGGTGCTTCCTCATTCTTTATCTTCTTGCCTGCCTACACCTTTCTTTTGAAAAGAAAAAAAAAATCACACTTAAAAAGGGGCTAGAAATGAAAAGACTAAGATTAGAAAATGCTGTCAGAATTAAGTGAGGAGAGAGGAACTGAATTGGGTGATAAATCAGAAGAGGAAGAACAAATTTGAAAGACATGGCATGGAAATACAGAATGGAGAATGAAATGGACTTGGTAACGGAGCAGAAGAAGATACAGGCAGCCTCCAGGGAAACCTCCTTTGTTGTCTGTATTTTTCCAGTCGTGTTGATGCTTATATTAGTTTTAAAGACATTATTCAGGGAAAACGTGATCATCTGATATTTCTAGCTATACACCTAACAGCTGTCTCCCCCAAATTGTGAAACAATATCTAAATTCATTCTCATAGCTTAAAAGTTGCTAATTCCGATGTATTTATCTCCCGACCAACTGCTCTCTGAATACTGTTATTTCCAGATTCCCACTGAAACAAATCAATTGAGATGATGCAACAAGGTCTTCAAATGCAACCCGTCTAAAACAAAATATACATATCTCTACAAAAACATCTTATTAGTTTTCCTGCCTCTTCCTAGGTCTTTATCTCTCTAAGAACAGGAGAGCAATCTTTTTACCTAAGACTAGCAAATCCATAAATCCATCCACTGTGCAATTCATCATCTTCCTCATCTCCTCCATCTAGTCCTAATAGCTGCCTACACACACACACACACACACACACACACACACACACACACACATATATATATATATATATATATATCACAAGTAGTCCATAAATTTGTCCTCAAAGCCTCTCTCTACTCTCCTTGCCTTGGAAATTTCATTATATTTCCAGAATTACCATAAATTCTTCTAATTATTCTTCCTACCTTTTGTGCCTCTCCTTTCTAGTTCAGTCTCTACAATACAACTAAAGGCTAAAACACAATTAAAACCATATAATTTTTGTAGAAAAAAGTGTTTATGAGATTCCCACTACCTATAAAATCAATTCTAAATTTGTTAGCCTGGCTTTCTATGTTTTCACCAAACTAGATTCAACCCTTGTTACCACCCTCAGACCCTTTTACTCTGAGCCAAGCCAAATACACTTTTGCCTTGATTTTCTTTTTTATAAAGCACATTTTGACCTGAAATTGTCTCAATTGTTTGTGGTTTTGATCTAGAATTCACTAAACTTCTACTTTACTAAGGGTAAGAACTATTTACTTTGTTTACTGCCATATTCACATATCCAGAAGAGTGTCTGACACTTGAGTGCCCAATATATATTTGTGGATTGTCTGACCCAGAAGTAACTAGGCAATTGCCTTGGATTCAAATTCAGATTATCCGATATATTATATTTATAATACATTGACAATCTCTTTCTTAATTTTCACCTCACTTAAGTAGTGAAATGTAAAAGTTGTTGTGAGGACAGGTAGAGCTTTGGTTACTAGGGAGACTCGGATTTGATTCTAGCTTCACAAAGACTGAGTTTCCTCATTTGAAAAATGAGGAAATTCTTCCTCCTTTACTGCTGGCTCTTCAAGTACTGGCAGGCAGCGAAGCAGCAGTGAAGGATTCTCAATTATGCGTAACACCTGATTTACTCTGTAACTATCCCCCATCTACTCCTTTTCTTTCTTCTGTTTCCTCTTCTTCCTCTTTCACATAACACCTGTTTTACAAGAAAAACCTCTTCCTGAGAAGGAAGGGGACAAAAGGGAGACATTTCACATATTATTTTTAAGCTATTTTCCCTTGTTGTTTAAGAATAATGTCTGGTTTGGAAAGAGGTCTGGTCTCTGAAAGGTATCAATTTCCTCTATAATTTCCCAGCGGAATGACTGTCCAGTCTATGTTTAAACAAATTCTACCTCCTATTACTGCTTAACCATAAAAAATTATAAATTACTTGTCACAACCATCTAAAATTGAACATCATATATTATTAAAGATAGTTTGTATAGTACGATAAATTAATTAAATTATCTTTAGTAAGTCTATTTGAATGGAAACTTCAAATTCTCTGCAATTTCTTTATTAAGGCCTTTAAAGTTGCATTTTTATTGAAATTTTAAAATAAATTCCTATAACATCAAACCATAAAAGGTTCATCATAGACCAAATACTTCTCTAACCTTTTAAGCTTTCACAGTAAAAACTGTCTTCTTTATTTATCTAAGTTTGGGAAAGATACAAATGTAATCATAACCCCCAAGGCAAAATTTTATGGCAGTTTTCAGAACTCCTCACTATAAAAACTACTCAAACCTACAAACATAAAAGTTTCCAATAAAATTTGTTTTAGATACTGGCAATAAAACATTCTTTGCTTGCCTCTTAACTCCAAATTTTGGATCCACAGCTGTCTAAACATCAAAGATATATTCCAGATCTCCCAGTCACATATCCCACAGCTCTTTCATTTCCCCCAGTGGAAGAAACATTGCTATTATTTATTAAATATCACTAATACTTCATATTTAAGGAATATGTGTTAAGAATAAAAGAAAAATATGTTACAATAAGGAAAACTCAAAGAACATTTTACATAAATCACTGTCACCTTTAAGTAAACATCTTTTACTCTGAAAATAATATATTCATGTTTTCACCTAAAAATGTTTGTGATTTTTAACCTGGAACAAGTTTCATAATGAAAATTTGCATAATATATAAGAAAAGTCTGCCTATAAGCACATAAATGATTTATATTGGAAAGTCTTCTAAGGGCATGTGAATGCCCTATTACAGGGCATTTGGAAAGTTGATTTATTTTCCAATTCCGACCCTCTAAGTGCTGCTGGGATGCTACCAACGTCTTCAGCACTCAGGGAGCTACTGGAGGCATCCTAGCTCTGGACTCTCAACGTTACGGAAGTGTTCCTTTCAGGCCTCAGCCCCTAGAGTCAGTTCGTTCCAACTATTGGTCCATCTTTGTTTCTCTGAGACACAGAAAATACTGACTGGATCCTTCCTTTGACATCAGCATATTGTACTGTGGATGGCACTCAACGGTATGTCGTCAAGGTACTGTGCTCCATCGGTCCTGTATGTGCTTGGAATTCTGCCTCGGAGTGGGATGGGGGTGGCGGGGGGGTTGTGTAGAGACATACACAAAGACTTTTCACCAGACTGATCTATATTTGAATCTTAGCACACCCATTTCTAAGAGAATTTCCAGGTAAGCTAAGAAACTTCCGTGTGATAATGTCCTCGTCTGAGGCCATTTCCCTTCCTCTTACTGATATCATGACTACGTTTCCTTTGCTGACCTCCATGCAAACTCTTTACATTTTATATTCAGTTTCTTTTAATAAGCTCCTTGTCATAGCCAGCACTCCAAAGAGGCAAGTGCTAAGACAAAGACTCGTGTACAATGATTTACTTGGTGCCAGGAGAGACGTGCAAGAGAACAAGGATGGGGGAAGACAGCAAAGAAGAAGTTAATCAGGATCCACTTTCACTCAAAAATTTAGACTTATCTGCTTCCACAGAGATCCCTGGAGCCTCAGTTTTACCTTTGAATTTGTTCCCCATGTAGGGTTGCCAGATAAACATAGAATAGCCAATTGTATGAATTTTAGAAAAGCAATACATTCTTATTAGCATGTCTCAAGCATTTCATGAAAAAATTGTATTAAAATTTAAGTTTTATTTAGCTGGAGGTCAAATTGACCATACTATATTTTTCTTAATAAACCTGGAAATCCTATGCAGGCAAGCTTTCTGGGTTTCCATATTAAAGACTGTGGG
Organism: Solenodon paradoxus; assembly: GCA_004363575.1. NCBI lineage: Eukaryota > Metazoa > Chordata > Mammalia > Eulipotyphla > Solenodontidae > Solenodon > Solenodon paradoxus. The sequence goes on along the minus strand of RJWH01001227.1, from coordinate 98,575 downwards.
GTGGGGATATGGGGATGAGGATGGGGATGGGGATGTGACTAAGGGGGCTCATAGAATCTATAAAAGTAATTAAATCAGATTCAAGTGAGACACCATCAGTGTTGGACAGTGCTCTCTATTGTCTCATTTTCTTCAAAGAACACTTCTTCTACTTTGTTTCCATTACAGGAACTTGACCTAACCTTAAGGAACTCATATTTCTTTGCAGATCTCATAATAGAGTCTGATTTTTCTCTGTGATAAAACAGGTTTTATTTAGTTCTTTCACATAACCTACTGTTCTGATGCCCCAGAGCTAACCTTTCCTCTAGAGCTCTAGCTATTTAGCTACTGCTTTCTACCCCATTGCTGTTTTACCTATATTTAAGGGACTCTTAAACAATTTATTGATAACTGTGGCATGTCAGTCACAGTTTTCCTTGAGATGTTCTGAATTCATTGAGTAAGTAAAGTTCAAAACTCAAGCAATTAAAATCTGAAAGCTACAGTGAGTACACTTCACTTCAAATGGTGATTTAAAGTTAAGCTTAATGGTATTTTTAAATGTGATTTTTCTTCCTTGTCTTATTTTTTTGACTAAATCATTTAACATTTAGTATTCATGGAGCTGTGTGAACGTTAATTTTCATTTTTATATACTTGTTTCATAAATACTTAAACTGAAATATTTTTATTACTGCATAAAGTATAATATAATAAATCATGTTTTTCCATTTAATAGAATTGCATCTTATCAATTCTTTCCTTAAATTTTTTTTTGTTGGACTGTGCTATCCAAGTGTTTCCATATATAGTTAGATTCATTCAACATGGATCCTGAATTCCAACGTAAGTTGTTGTGTAAGGGAAGAGAATCCAATATGACTAGGAAGATTATTGCTTCAGGTAGCTGGAATAGAGGGTCCAAAGGATAAATTCCAGATTAATAATGATTGGTTAGAGTCTCTTCTAGTTTAAAACTGAATCTAAGATTTCTGAATATTTAAGTAGGTTACAATGATTCAGAGAAAGATATCCTCCATAAGTGACCCTTTAAAAACATTTTTCTTAATTCAAGAAATTATAGTGAGACTTTGTTGCCCTCTCCACAAGCACACATATATACACACAGATTAAATGTTGCTGAGACCCCTTACCTAATGTAGGACATGTATACAAGCCTCAACAAATATACATTTGTGTGAATTAAAAAGGGTTTCTTAAGGTCTAATTACTGTTGATACTCCACAAAATATTATCTAGAAATCTCTATGCAGTTTAGGGGTGGAATGCAATTCTATCTTGATCATTTAAAGTTTTCATTCATTCACTTGTTCTTTTATTTGACAAATATTAATTGAATATCTAGCATGTGCCAGGCACTCCACTGAGTATTAAAAAGAGTGGAACTATGCCAAAGATAAATGTTGTCTCAGCACCCTAGAAATTCACATATGATGAGCATTATGATCTAGGCAGTATGTGTTACAGTCAGGTAGTTTTCCATATCAAAGAGTCAGGAAAGACTTCTTTGATCAAAAGACCTTTAGGATGAAACCTGATTTGTGTGGCAGGGAGAAGATGAGGAAGAGCAGAAGGAACCCCAAAAAATACAATAGTATCTTTCTATTGAAAAGATTAGCTCTGTATTTAGCTTTCCTTTTCACCTGTTCAAGTAACTACATTCATAATGGTTCAAAATAAGCTGATATAAAAAAATAAAACATGAGGGCAAGGGGAAATTTGGCATTCTTTATGGTCTTTTTGCTATTTGAAGGACTCCTTCATATGGGTTTGACTTAGAAGCAGATGGCATATAGCAGTGAATTAATGAGAAAAATGCTCTTCCCCATTAGGATCTGTGATTGGGTCTCTTAGTAAAGTAGTTACTAAAAATAAAATTTATTTTTTGTATTCGGGTATTTCTTCAATCGTAACATTTTATATTCCCATTATCTATATCAGAATTTATGATCTGAGCTATAGTTATCCCTCAATCTAGTTTGTACTTTTACTTCTTATGGTTTGTCTTAAAGAGGCCTACTATATAATTGCTTTTGTGCTTTCCCATTTGTTTTCTCTTGTAAAAGAAAAAGAACTGAGAATATTAACAAGCCAGCTGTTAGCACTTCTTTGATATTTCCCTGTGGTCTATTCCATTAGAAGGGTCTAAATTCTTAATATCAGTTGGATTTGTTAATTATTGGTAAACAGTGCTCTACAAGTATTGGATAATGGAGTCATTTGGTATATTTATTCTTACCAAGGTAATTTGGCTGTTTTGTTATCTTTAATAGGTTTGTTTAAAAAGTGCCTTAAAGTATATTCCAGATTTTCAAGTCTTCCGCCAAATTAAACAATATTTTCCTTCATTTATATGACAGAAACAAAATAATTTCCAGTTTTTATTCATGAATTTACTTCAGTTGATTCTTGGATCACATTCTCAGTACCTAACACCATGGGGAAAAGAATATAAAAGCCCATTACATGCCTGACATGAACTAACACTTTATTCAATTATTCATTTACTCAGGATCTATTTTTTACCAGGTTTTGTGTTAGACCTTGTGGAGATGAGAACAATAGCAATGGAGGAAATTTTCACTCTAGAGACTCCTCAATAGTTGATCTTTTCAGATATAGTTCAAGGGCATTGATACAGCATTTACTAGTCTGTAGGAGACAAAGACAAACTCTAGTAAATTATGTCACAGAGAGCCAACATATACCTAGTTCCAGTCTCCTTGGTGGTAGCCTAATTCTGAGATAGATCAATATATGTCTTTACAGTCCCATCATAAGAGATATTCATGGGGAAACCAAGAGGCATAGATTAGAATGCTTAGCCCTAAGGCAGAGAGATTATAAGAATAATTTATTTGACTAAGAGTATTTTAAAAAGAAAAAAAAATTCTTCATTCAGCAAGCTCATTTAGAGAACATCTTTGGGATAAAACTCCAACTATCAGGTCTAGTGGTACCTGCTATGTGGCTCTAAGACCAATATCTAGAAATGCTCCCTTGAGGCAGTCTTCATGAAATGTGACAATTGGAAACAAAGAGAACCAAAAATATTGAGGGAGCTTAAGTCTAGGGTGCTTTCAGAATCCCCAGAGATGAGGTTCCTAATTTATCTGGGACAGAGTCCTAATTATCTTGCCATTTATCCATGGCAAATTCGCGCTAACTTCGTTTTATTCATACTTCTCACTGAAGTGGAAGTAAAAATTATATGCAAGCTGCTTCATATTTTTGCTTAGCTGATGTGTATTTCCCAGAACAAATTCTTTCCTAGAAGCCTACTAAGTCAGTCCCAAGAACATTCTAAAGAAGCTGATCACTTTCCTGATTAGAAGATTTATAAGGTACTAGATTTCCCTCCACCTGCCTGTCTGTATGGGTCCATGGAGAACAACAAACTGAAATAATCTTGCTTCCCTGGAACCAATATGGAAGCAATGTACATTGCAGGAAAATCCCCAGAGTCCTAAATGGCCTTCAACAGACATGTCCTAATGAAGCAAAGTTAAAAATCGGCAGTAAATTAATGAGAATGTGCCTCTTAGTGACAATCATCCATCCATTCTCTGTTAGAGCATCTTTTAATTATTGTTTCTAAAGACAGATTTTGGGGGTCACTGATTCATAGAAGAAAACTTTTCTGCTTTCAGAGTAGTAATGTGAAGAATAATGTGCCTGTACATTCTGTATATTTAGAATAACAATTGTTATTGTGATTTTTCTTTTTAATGGTAGATAACAGTGCTTCACTGGATTGAAAAGACACTTTCTATGTTTGCCTCCCCCCAGCCCCTTCAAAAGGAGATTGTTATTTTTGGCTGGTCTGTGATGAAGCAGTATGCCTCACACACCTTCTCTGACTTCACAGGGCACTTTAATAATCTCAAAGTACTCATAGAGGTAGAGGAAAAAAAAACTGTCTGCTCTTTTTCCACTTCTCATCTTTCTGCTAACTCGGCTTATGCCCAATTTAAACAGAGAATCATTCAGCTGCTCATTGGTGATCTTTACAGCTGCTGGCTAATGTAGTCTCTTAAATATCTCTAAGAAGCTCTAAAATCTGCTTAGGAATTTGTCAGAATGACACATGTTGCAGCAATTTTGTTTCACAAAGAGCCATGGAGGGAACGCACTGTCCAGTTTTCCTTCTCTTTTCTTCCTTTACATTCTCTCCATGGCAGATTCTAAATAGGTTAACTTTCTGTGGTTACCTCTTATAACTTATAGCTTAATGGTTGGGAAATATATTCAGTAAAATGTGTCTCAAAGCAAATAAGAACAATCAACATCAGTCCATAATGTGTCATCATTTTTATAGGCAACCAAGCTATAACTGAGGAATATCAGATCAGGTCATTGTGCTGGACAGTGACAGAATATGGAGCAGAAATCATTGTTCTAGAGTTTTCTGCTTAGTCACCTATGGCAAACTCATGCCTGCTGCTGAACTATCCTTTCCCATAGGCTACCAAACCCATTTCTCCTCTTTCACCACATTTCCAGAGTCAGAAATTGTGAAGGGTGAAGAAAAGCAATCCTAAAAGAAGATGGATGGGTATGTTTTTATAGAAACTTATGAGAAACTATGGTCAACATCACTTTTCTAATGTTATTCTAACTCTAACTTGCTCCATCTTAACACAGGAGGAAGAAATGATAGGCAATGCTAGAAAGGTAATGATTAGGAAAAGTAATAATTTTGTTAAGCCTTGCATTTTCAAAGTTTCTCCCACAATAGTACTTTCTTTTTCCTTCAAGGCAGCTAATAAATGATCTGTCACTCAGGAGAAAGTAACATCATGGGAGGTTTTAAATACAATCTTGAGTGGTGGGAGGTTATAAGATTAATATTTTAAAATGAAATCCAGGGTGTGTATGCGCTTCCTTCTTTAGTGTTTATTCTTGGCGGAATAAAATACCGATCCCAGTTCATTGTGAAAATGCCCCAACAGAATGAAACTTAGAGTTTAATAGACACAGGGAACTTGTGATAGAGTATGTTGTTCATTCAAAAATTTGCATAACATAATAAAATGCATCAGTTGTCAACAGATTTAGTGCACACTTCCCTGTTTTCACCACAAGCTCAGCAAAGCTCAGCTCCGTCCTTTTATTCACACTCATTTTCATCTTCAGCTTAAAATTGAAAACTAAACAATCCCAATTTTCCAGGGACCTTAGCAAGAAATGAGCCCTTCCTTTAATTAGCATTATTTTTGCAATATTTCTAACAGCTAATGCAACCCCCTTTGAGAAGAAATCCTTTGAGGCATCCACAAAAAATGCAATCAAACACACGAAATCTCAAAAGTCTCACAGATAGTAAAGTAGGTTTAATGAAATTTCTTTCAGTTGGTTACACTCTGAAAGTCCGTTTGCTCAGAAAGCCAGCCCAAAGTTACTCTTGACCCTTCACAGGACAAGGGCATGTTATTGCTGATAGTTATGAGGCTACGAAGTTGCTGAAAGATGTTTTTGCTTATTTACATAATTCTATATTTTAAAGAAGACTTTTCTCCATTTAAAAATATACTATTTAATTTTCCACAAATGCTAGCAGTTTTGAGGAGAAACCCACAAATTTAAGGCACAATGGTTTGGATGAATTGTCAGCAACCATTTAAAAGTAATTGCCCGAGTTAATTTTGTGAGATTTACTTTGTCCTGTAGATTGATGAGTGAGACTTTAATTGAAGTTTCAACTTTATTTTTAATACTCAGAGAAACAAATACTTCTCATGCTTACTGTATGTTTATTTCAGTACATTTATTACTTGACCAACAGCTAGAAAATAATACCACACAGAATTCAAGGGCAATACCATGAGAAGATATAGAAGATATAGACCATACAAGATTTTTCTTACTGAAGTTCTGATATTAAAAAGTAGTTGACATATATTTTTATCCTATTTAGTGCATGATATTTCCATGTCCTCAGTAGAGAAGTAGAATTCATTGCTTTAATTTAAATCCTAGTGATCTATTGCTCTTTAATATTAGCAGTTACTGTGAGGCTGCCTCTTGTAAGCACAAGCAGCTTCGGCTCTGAATCTCAAGGTCTAAAGACCATAGTCATTTGTCTAATGGGCCCCAGGAGGACACAGGGTAGCTCAGGCCATTAAGCAAGCTGAATCTGAAGCAAGAGCTGCTGAAAGTTGACCTGCAACTGCCAAAATTCTCCTTTGTGGGGTTTTGTTATGAGTCATAAAACTCACTTCCTCCATGTCAAATCCAACAGAATTGTTAATTGTTTCTGTGCTCCGTGCCATAAGCTTTACCTCACCAGAGCATCTGCTTGGGCTTCATCCCATTGCTAATGATCATTTTCTACTTTCCAGTCACTAATTTTTAAGAAGCATCAGTGTGATATAGTAGAACACGCCCTTAAAGAGGTGTCATGAGACTTGATTTCTATTCCCATTTCTGCTAATAATTATCCAAGTTACACTGAAAGAATCATTTGAATTCTCTGACCTTCAGTTTCCTCATCTGAAAAGTGGAGGCAGTGGAGAATGGACTAGATGTCATGCAAGGTTTCCCCGGATTTTAAATTCGGTTATCATCACATATAAAGAAACTTATTTCTACTCTTTTAATATTACTTTTGGTGAAATTAACAATGTGGATGACATTTAAGAGTTCATTAGATATTCAGCTACCAAAACCAAAACAACTTTAAAATTGATGCGAACCTAAAACGAAGTAAACAACAACAAAAAACCCTCGAGTTTTACAGAACACTAGGAAACATAGTTTAGTATCATTCTACCAGGTACAAAAAATAACCATTGCATTATTTATTATTTGTTTCTTTAAAAATATCTGGATTTGCTAGAATTAATACTTGGTGTTTAGTATGATATTTCATTTTGACTATTTTACAGCATCTGCTTTCTCAATAAGGGAGTTAAAAAACAACTTTGGAACTTGTGGCTTCTTTTCATTCCTCATTTTCATTGATCTCTTTGCAGAATTTGACAAATGTCTATTCCCTTCTTAACACATTCTTCTTATTGGATTTCAGTGACACTTTTTCTCCTGTGTCTCTCCCTCTGTGACTGCTCCTTCTTTACCTATTCCTAGAGCTTCCTCCTTTGCTTACCTTAAACATTAATGTTTTCCAAGGTTCCATTCCAAATTTTCCTATTTTGTACATTCTATACATGTCCCATTAGTAGTCTTTTACCACATAATTTTCAAAGCCACTTCTCTCTTTAAAAAATCTTTTGTATCTCTCTAGTGCTCCTATGATCAAGTTTACATTACTTAAGGCACATACAATCCCAACCTACCTTTGTAGGAAGTATCATTTCCACTTTTCTCTGTTGCAAATTACACATCTTATAATCTAGACTTGCTTTACTAAGAACCATTCTCTGACCCCTCAAGAACTTTTAAGTTTCTCTGACTTTAGTCATGTTATTTTATTCCTCTTAGAATTTTATCTCTTTCTCTGTCCATAATTTTATATTTTGGAGTGTTTTATTCATTGTAAAGGCCCAAATTAAAGCCCCTTTTATCTTTCTAGACTTGTTCTACCAGAGAGCAAAGTTATTATTTGCCCTCTCACAACTTTCATGTGTTCATAAAGAGCATGTCATGCCTTTCTATCATAGGCATTGTATTATTTTAGATGTGTATCTGGTTAATTAATTAATAAATATCTATTTTGTTAAAAAGAAACAGAAAGGGCTTTATACTATGTTATTATTATCCCTTCAAACTGACCTGGTCAAATAGCTTTTCCCCAACCTTGGGTGAAATCCTAGGTCCATAATACTTATCATCTTTTCCATCTGTAGAAAAGCTCAATGCTGTTTAATATTTTTTTTAAATCTTATTTTTTGTTCAATCGAAAGCTCTCTTCCTTTAGCTTAGGCATGACAACCTCAGAAACCACAGAGCAGAAGGATTTTGGACAGATTCTTTCTCTTTCATATACTCTTCCTAACTCACAGGTGGTATTTCAAGTGAAGACAGATCAAGCAAGAGAGGATTCAATGAGAAGAATAAGGTCTCAGATGCCTTCTGGTCTTAATCCGGTATTGTCCCGTTAGGTGGAAATGACAAAAAAAAATATTCTTGAAGAAAATTTTTGGTAGTAAATTGAAAATTATTTGTCTTTGTTAACTCTTGTTGACAAAATACCATAGACTGGGTAGAAGAGAACAGACATTAATTTGTCTGCAGTTCCAAAGCTGAGAGTCTAAGATCAAGATAACAGCATGGTTATTTCTACTGACAGTTCTCCTTGTTCCTGCTGTGTTCTTACATGGCAGAGGTCTTCTTATAAGAGCAACAGTCCCATCATGAGAGCCCCATCTTCATGACCTCATCTAAATCTATTTCCTCCCAAAGGTCAGTCTTCAAGTACCATCACACTCTAATTTAGAACTTCAAAGATGAATTTGGGACTCACAAGTCAAAGTAGAGCTCTATTCTTGTCATCAGCATTCACAAAGGATATTAGATAACAAGGCTATAAAGTAGTTCAGGTGAGACAGCTAATATAGCTTAGAATAACAGCGGATGAAAAATAAAGGAGATGGATATAACATGTGTTTTGGAAGACCTGAGAGATGTCCTAAAGGACTGAATGTGGTGGATGAAGATTGAATTTGGAGGATGAAGACTGAATGTAGAAGATGAGGTGGGTAAAAGTATTAAGAATAACTTACAATCTGAGGGTGAACAGCTAGGTGGATGGGCTGGTATCAACTAATATGGACAACATTGAATTAAAAAGTTAAGTTTTGTTTTTATATCTGTATTTGGGAGCAGACAGAATTAAAGAATTCTCTTTAAGTTAATATTAAATTTGATGTGCTAATTAATTTACATGGAGATGTCAAAAAGCAAATTAACAAAACCATGAAAGAGAGAGAGAAATTAAGGGCATATACTTAGATTTAAAGCCCAATGACTGAGTGAAAACATCAGTGAAAGATGGTAGAAGAGTGACCTAGGAGTTAGCTTTGAGGCGATTGACAATAAAAGGTGCAAGAACTGGTAAAAAAGATCAAGAAGAATCATAATACAATGAAATAGAATCCTGTTCTTCATCATTTCTTATTTCAGCACTAGTTAAAATTTGAAGTGGCAAGACCTAAGAGTACATTGTCTAATTTGTAATCCATTCTGCATTATTTGAAAATATTTTCAAAGTATTGGGAAATTTCTTAATAATACTGATATGGATTTGAACTAATGTGCACTGCCTAACTACTAGAGGTCATTAGCATATGTAAACATTTATATTCAGTGGTTAGCAGAACAAGTGTTTAGAAACAGACCTTGACTCTCCACTTGTGGGATGGCGGGCAATTACTCAAACTCTCTGAACAACAGTTTTTCATTTGTAAAATGGAAATCATAATAATAAGCTTATTTCACAGCATTAATCTAAGGGTTAATTTATTTAATAGGTTTAAATATTCCAAATAGTGCCTAGAACATAATAGCACTAAAATTAATGTTGGCTATGAGCATCACATGCAGTTACTATCTTATAGGAGCTTGAATCATAAACAATATATTAAGATTAATGCAAAAATGAGTGACAGTTTTCTGAATTCAAGTCCAAAATAATAATTAAGATTATTATTTCTTGGAGCAAATTAGTTATAAATTAGGAAAGACCTAACGGTTTTAGCCTACAATTCAGCACTCACAGAATCACGTATTCGAAAAGTTATTTAAAACATGAGGCTGAAGTTGTCCAGATTAGAGCATGAAGACATGGAGAGACTAAAAGTTTGTAATGTTGTCTATAAATTTATGAATTTTAAGTTTTCCTTTCTTCTCATGGTTTTCTTATTTTTAAATCTGTCTATGGATGGAATCTATGCAAAATGGGTTGAAATCTTCACTTAAATAAAGATTATACATGTAATGTTTATAACAGCTTTTAAGAAACCTGAGATCATAAGGAGTAATGGGTTTTTTTTGCTATATTTTTTGCTATTTTTGCATACCACAAATATCAAAGCTCCAATATAACAGTAAATCTGTTCAAATATCATGCTAATAGCTAGATGCAAGTTATTTAGGAAAATTCTTGTTATAGTTGAGTGTGAAGTAAAAACATTATTTTGTCTATCACTTATTTTTAAGATGTCTTTTAAGAAAGTATTATAATTATTTCAGTACATTTAGTTTAAAATTGATCACTTTAAACTGTATTGGAAACTTCATATTAAGAGAGAAATATTTTGGGTCTTAAGTTTGAATATAAATTATAATTTGAAGACATATACGAAACATAATTGAATGTGCAAGCATAATAAAATCAGAACATTATAAAAGATTGTTACTCCTTCCACCCTCTCATGAGCATGCCAAAGAGTAACCTGAAATAGGAAAATAGTTTTTAGGGATTATATAATGTCTTGCTTAGTTATGACCAGACATTGGGGGTATTTCTTCACCCAACCTTCTGAAGACTTGCTTATAACTACAGACAGCAAAACTGTTGCCTTCCTTCTTATTAGCAATGGGAGCTTTTACCTAGAGATTTCAGAACAAAAGATAAGAAAGACAGTTAATTATAACCCAGTCCTCACATGCACAGTTAATGAATTTTAATGTACATTAATTAATAACTAATTGGGTTTTTGCCTGACTATAGACAGAGGTATTGGGTGATGAGGAGAGATCTTATTTTAATTGAAATACGACATTCATTCTGCTATGACTTTGTGTCCCTTGTTATCCTTGTCTTTAAGTCAAAATCAGAAATTAAAAACAACAGCAGCTGAAGCTTCTAAAGAAGTATACATGTAAGCATTTGAGACTATAAAAGAATCTTTTCGCCAAGGTAAATACAAATCTCTTTATAACTTTATGTAGAGAAATGCAGTTTCAAAGTATTTTTACATGATATATAAATAGGTGGATTTTATGTGTTTAATTTTTAAAATAAATAATATAGGGAAAGGTAAATAAGGAAAGAGAAGGTAGAATTACTTGAAAGGCTTAAACCACTTGGTTTCAGTTCCTGGATGTGAAGTTGGAACAGATACAAGGCTTTCAGGCTTATGAATATAACTCTAATTTCCTCTTATTATGGCATAAAACACCATCTAACTTCAACACACCATTGAAGAAGAACAAACACATACAATGAAGCTAGAGCAATCAAGTCTGTGAAATTCGCTTATAATGAATAAATATATTTTAAAAAAGCACATGGAGTCTGACAACAAGTGCATATATATGTGGTCAACTGATTTTTAACTAAGATACCAACATAATTCAATGAAAGGAGGCATTGGCTTTTAAAGTAATGGTGTTAGAAATAACTACATAAATATTTAGGAAAAAATTGAACCTTGACTTCTACATTGTAGCACATTCAAAAATTAATTTGATTTAGATCATAGACTTAAACCTAAAACCACAAAATTCCTACAAGAAAGAAAAAAAAAAAACAGGAGAGTATTTTTCTTATTGGATTAGGCAACATTTTTGAAAGGACTCAAAAATTAAAAACCATAAAAGTTGATAAATAAACCTTCATAGATATGAACAATTTCTCTTCATCAAAAGACACAATAAAAAAGTTAAAAAGCAAGCCACAGCCAGGGGAAAATATTTTCAGTCTATCTACATGTCAAAGGATGTATATCTAAAATATGTAATGAGCTCTTACAAATCAATAAGACAAGTCATCAATTAAGCAATGTGAGCATACAGTTCTTTCACTTCACATATATGATATGTGAATTAGCATACAGTTGAGACATGATACATAAATTTTTATGTGAATTTATGTGGTTTACAACCACATAAAAATATGTTCAATATTATTAGTCATTGGAAAAAATGCAACTAAAAAACACAATGCCATATCACTTCACCCCCTTAGAATGGTATACTAAACAGACTGATATGCTTGCCTTTTCATGTCAGTGATAGAGAAGTAAACAGCGATCTCTTATAATAAAAAAAATCAAACTTCAAATTAATTATGATTTCTTGAATCTATAAGGAAACTAAATTCAGAGCAGGAAGTTTGTGGCCTAAAAGGAAACAAACATTTGCTTACCTAATTCAAATGACACATAAATCAGTAAGAAAAGTTGATTAAAATTATACTGAAGGAATTACTGAAAGTCAAATGCATATTAATTCAACAATATAAAATGATTCGTGGTAACAAATGTTGGGTCTACTCCTTCTAGCATATTTTTCTTTGTGAACCACATATAAAACTCACAGAGAAGTTTCCGTAGAAACCTAAGAAAACCTTTTCTATGACACTTGTTGGGTGAGGGACACAACAATCACTTTTAAAACTCTACCCAAAGCCATCTTCCCTGACTTCCCGATAGGCTGCTGTAGGCTGAGCATATTTCCTTGAGAAAAAACAGGACTTTGGGATGGCAGAAACAAGATGGGGTTATACTGGAGACTGGAAGAGGTAGAGCAGTCCGAATAGCAGCAGAGCAGCCAGGCTTGCAGCAAGTAAGTACTACGCACAGGTCAATCAACAGCAATCTAAAGCAACGTGTGGTCTGGAGAAACTACATACAAACAGCCACAGTTGGTGCAAGGAAATTTGACACCTTAGGCAAAACACAAATTTGGTGCCCCTAAAAGTCCCACTCTAAATGTCCTGCCTAAAACACATGACACTTTAACTATCCCAGTGCCAGAAATACCCAATGATCCCCACAGTGTCAAAGACAATCCCCATAGAGTCAGAATACACTCCCATAAATATCGACCTTGGCTGGATCACACTCCTCCCTTTGAAGAAACGGGTGCATGCAAGGTGTGGGGGAATCCTCTTCCCAGCGCCATTTATTTCCTCACGGGGGGCAGGAATAGCACACAGTCAGTACAGGCAAGGGCCATCTTTAATGTAGGGTGAAAGGGTTGGTTAATTTTCAGCCCCCTAAACAGACTGAGCTCAGAGCAACACAACTGCCCCTTTTAGTCAATGTTAAAGACTGCCATGATTTATTTAAATGGATAGACTTGGCATTTATATTAAAATGACAGGAAATATGAAAAAAAAATGGTATTGTCTCATTTATGTATGGCCAGTCTACCTAAACAGAGATAGTCTGCAAAGAGCCACTAAACTTTGACTTCGTGAATTATTTAAAACCTATTAGAGATACACTCATTAGGCTACTCCTTTTTGCCCATGGATATTGCCAGTAGGCATTGTTTGTCTGCCCTTCACTACCATCATGTCTAAGTCAGAGTCTCCTAAAGAGCCTGAACAGCTGCGGAAGCTCTTCGTCTGAGGTTTGAACTTTGAAACAACTGAAGAGAGTCTGAGAAGCCATTCTGAGCAATGGAGAACACTCACTGATAGTGTGATAATGAGGGATCCAAACACCAAGCACTCCAGAAGCTTTGGGCTTGCCACCTATGCTACTGTAGAAGAGGTGGATGCAATCATGAATGCAAGTCCACATAAGGTGGATGGAAGAGTGTGGAAGCAAAGAGGGTTGTCTCAGGAGAAGATTCTCAAAGACTTGGTGTCTACTTCATCATGAAAAAGGTTTTGTTGATGGCATTAAAGAAGACACTGAAGAACATCATCTAAGAGATTATTTTGAACAGTATGGGAAAATTGAAGTGACTGAAATCATGACTGATCAAGTCAGTGGCAAGAAGAGAGGCTTGCTTTTGTAACCTTTGATAGCCTTGATTCTGTAGACAAGATTGTCATTCAGAATAATATCACACTGTGAATGGCCACAACTGTGAAGTAAGGAAAGCTCTCTCTAAACAACAGATGACTAGTGCTTCACCCAGCCAAAGAGGTCAAATATGGCTCTGGAAATTGTGATGGTGCTCGTGAAGGGGTTTTGGTGGGAATGACAACTTTGGTTGTGGAGGAAATTTTGGTGGTCAATGTGGCTTTGGTGGCAGCCGTGGTGGTGGTGGATATGGTGGCAGTGGGGATGACTGTAATTGATTTGGTAACGATGGAAGCAATTTTGGAGGTGATGGAAGCTGCAATGATTTTGACAATCGCAAATCATCACAAAACATCAAATTTTGGACCCATGAAAGGAGGAAACTTTGGAGGCAGAAGCTCTAGTCCCTATCGTAGTGGAGGCCAATACTTTGCCAAACCACAAAACCAAGGTGTCTATGATGGTTCCAGCAATAGCAGTAGCTATGGCAGTGACAGAAGGTTTTAATTATGGCCAGAAAACAAAGCTGAATGGGAAAGCAGAGTCAGAGAAGTGACGGAAGCTACAGATTACAACAGATTTGTGGACTCAGACATGCACAGTGGTGGCAGGGCCTACGTGCTACAAAGAAGACATGTTTTAGACATGTGTATGGGCAAAAAACTCAAGGACTGTATTTGTGGTTAATTGTATAACAGCTTATTTTAGTTTCTGTTCTGTGGAATGTAAAGCATTCCAACAAAGGGTTTTAATGAAGATTTTTTTTTTTGCAACCATGCTGTTCATTGTTAACTGTAATAATCTGATCATGACACTGAATAAATGTCTTTTTTCAATATACTGTGTAAAGTTAGTCTACTCTGAAGCCATCTTGATGAACTACCCCAACTATGTGAAGTTAGAATAACTTCAGGGTGATGCCAGGTTCCATTTGAAATTTATTTATAATCTGCTTAGACTGAGTAGCCGTTGTCTTAAGAAATCGTGGTGTAGTTAAACTGACAGTTAACTGTGTTGTGACCTGGAGTTGATTAAAAAAGGGTCACCCAATCAGAGTCATGGAGTTGATTTGGTTATTAATGATTGTTGGCACATCCTATACAATATATCTAAATTGAATTATGGTACCAGATAAAATTATAGATGAGAATGAAGCTTGTTTATCATCCATTATTATGTGTAATCAATAAGTGATTTAATATCCTTTTGAAAAAAAACCATTAGAGCAAGAAAAAGAAACAAGGAACAAATACAATTTTAACTGAGGGAGGCAGGAATATAGATACTAAGCAAAGCATTATAACTGGAGCAAGAACAGGTGCACCAGTGAAGGTAACACTTCTCTGAGATTCAGAACTATCTTACCTCAGAATGAGGCTTAATGAGGACATAAGAAAACACTTCCCCTCCCCAACACTTCACTACTATGCCAAGAACATCTGGTAAATTTGTCAATGAGATGCAGCTGAAGAGCTGCTTTCTCTCTGGGGAGAAATTATTGAGGAAAATTCTTTTGGAAACTTTGTCCACACCCTATAAGTAGAAGAATCTGAAGTCTGTGAAACACAATAAACTTAAGCCCAGCCTAACTCTTGAGTGTATTAACATAATTCTTCATAATAAAATTCTAACATAAGGATCATAAGAATAAGCATACATATACCAAAGTATAAACAATTATTAATCTTAGTACTGCTGCACAATATATACAGATTTTAGGAAAAAAATGTCAAAGCTTGTGAAAATGCATTAAAACAAAATATGTTAAAAGAAAAAGCAATCATAAGAACCAGTCTCAGATATGATTGTTGGGACTATCAGGCAAATGATTTGAATAACTATAATTAATATATTGAAGACTTAAAGAAATGATAGACCACATGTAAGTTCAGCTAGATACTTTCTCCTTTTTTTTCAAAAAAAGATGCAGGAAGGAATGAAGATAAGTAGACAGGCAGGAGGAAGAAAGAGGAGGAAGAAGTTTTTCATTTATTTATTTATTTTATAGCTGTTCACACTGGTTGCTTCCCCTGGCCCTGGGACTAGAACCCAGAGGTTTGTGACCTTGCCCTTCTCCTGAGGCAATTGACCTAATGATTACTCCACCAGGGCTTGCCAAATAATTTCTATCAAGTGGAAATACTAGAAATATAAAACACAAGAAAAGAAGACTGCCTTGAATGGACACATCAATACACTTTAAACAACCAAAAAAAATTAAAAAAGAATCAGTGTCAATGGAATAGAGCTGAATCACCAGAAACTGACCCACTCATATATAACCAGTTAATCTGCAACGAAGCATCCAAAAGCATTGGATGAAAAATGGAAGGTCTCTTCTCTTTTCATTGTTGGAAAACTGGGCAGCCACATGCAAAAGAATGAAGTTAGAACATTCTATAACACCATTCACAAAAATTAGCTCAAAATGGATTAGAGACTTGGACATAAGATCAGAAACCATAAAGTTCTTAGAAGTCATCACATGAAAGACTTCATGACATTGGTTGTAGAGAAGACTTTGGGGACTCAACATCATCAACAAGGGAAACAAAAACAAAATAAACAACTGGACTACATAAAACTAAGGAACTTCTTCACAAAAAAGAAAAATCACCAAACACAAAAGGAAACCTACTGACTGGGAAAAGATATTTACATTTCATATTTCCAACAAAGGCTTAAAATCTAAAATATACAAAGAACTTATAAAGTCAACAACAGAAGAACAGGTAATCCAATCAAAAAATGGGAGAAGGAATTGGAAAGACACTTTTCTGAAGAGGACATACAGATGGTCAACAGGTACATGAAATTATGTTTCTACTCACTGGCTGTCAGGGAAATGCAAATTAAAACAACAATGAGATAGCACCTTATACCTGAAAGACTAGTTATTATCCAAAAGTCTGTAAACAACAAATGCTGGCAAGGATATAAAGACAAGGGAGCACTTTTGCATTGTTGCTGGGAGTGCAAATTGGTACAACCCCTATGGAGAGCAGTTTGGAGATTCCTTAAAAACCTGGATAGAAATCCCACATAATCCCATCATTCCACTTCTGGGCATCTGCCCAAAATATACAAAAGTACCCATCCACAAAGATGTATGCATTCTCATGTTTATTGCAGCCCTATTCACAATAGCTAGGAACTGGAAATTACCCAACATCAGATGAATGTATAAAGAAGATGTAGCACATATATACAATGGAATACTATACAACCCTCAGAAGAGATGAAACTCTGTCATTTGAATCGACAAGGATGGAACTGAAGGGGATTATGCTAAGTGAAACAAGTCAACAGAAGAAAGATAGATGACCTTACAACCTGGTGAAATGTGAATAGACAAAACAAAGGAACAGATGAAACAAAACTAACCTTGAACATTTGCAACAGAACTGAGGTTACCAAAAGGGAACCGGGCGAGCTGGAGCAAATAGTGGTTGAGCCCACTGGACAATGGGAAAGAACACTTGATGATTTGGTGGACGGCATGGTGTGTTGAAATATATCTAAGAAATGGGGAGCCTATACATAGGAAATTATTTTAACGTGTAGAATAATTGCTACAATAAAAAGTAAAAAAAGAATTCATGAATTAAGAGTTGCTAAAAATTACCCAATCTGAAACACAAAGAGAAAAGTTAAGAAAGAGAGAGCACCCATAGGTTTTCAGACAATGTCTGTCTAAAAAATAAATAACTAAATCACTATAAGGAAAAGAAAGCAAATGGAGCCAAAGTATAACCTGAAAAATATGGCTATTTTACAAAGTTAATAGCAAGAGGAAACCACAGATTTTAAAAACTCAGAAAAGCATGGGATTGGGGAAGGAAGTGGGTTATCTACACATACCATATTCGAATTTGATTTATAAAGACAAAGAGAAAATCGTGCCATCAGGATAAAAAGACATTACCTACAAGGAAACAATGATAATACAGTAGAATTCTCATCAGAAACTATGTGAGAAATTGTGCAATAGGGTGATATTTTTCAATTACTGGAAGAAAAAGAAAAAACGATCGACCTAGAATTGTATACATTGCAAAATATCCAATAATTAAGAAGAAATAAAGATTTTCTCAAACATACAAAAGATGAACAAATGCATTACTAGAAAACTCTCATAGGGAGAAATGTTCAAACAAATGTTTAAAAAATGTGAGAGATTTATATTTACACAAGATAAAAAGAGCATTGAAAAAGGAATAAATTAATATAAGCCAGATTTGCTTTTTCTTAATTTAACTGTTATAAAGATAACAGACTATAGCAAAAAATGGTAATAAATTTTTGTAGAATATGTAAAAATTAAAACATATAATAATACAAGAGAAGCTAAGGGGAAGGAATTGGAAATTATCTGTCATAAATTCTTAATCATAAGGAGGTAGTGTAATATTATTTGAACATAAACTCAGATGCACATACATAAACACATATACACATATGTATTAGAGAAATCCTAGGAAAATCACTAATATTTATAAATACATAAATAATAAGTCCATAGGGAAGTTAAAATTGAATTATTTTAAAAGCTCACTTGATCCCATAAAATCAGAAAAAGAGAATCAAAAATAAAGAACAAATGGAACTAATAAAAATAACCAACTAGAGAGCAGATATTAGTAAACCATATCAATTATAGCTTTAAAATGAAATATAAACACATCACTTAAAAGACAAATATTGTCAAATTGGATAAACCCAATTGTATACTTTCTGTAAGAAATTAGCTTTAAACACAAAAGTATAAAAAAGATTAAGATTCAAAGGATTGAGAAATATGTCATATATGATAGTGATACTAACTTCAAAGTAGACTTCAAAAAAGAAATATCAGAGATCATAATAAAAGAATATTAGAAAATAATGAACAGATCAATTCCCCAAGAAGATATAACAATACAAAATGTGGATATAACTGACAACAGAATTTCAAAATACACGAGATAAATATTAATAGATCTGATAGGAGAAACAAACCTACATGAACAGTTGGCAGTTCAAACACCTCTTTCTCAGTAATGATAGAAAAAGTAGGTAGAAGTATTCAGATAACCTGACCAACACGTAAAATTAATCTAACTGAATTGACATTTAGGTCTAACTGACAATATATGCACACACACATATATATACATGTATATATGTAAGATAAATGCATATATACGTATACAACTGCAGCTTTAATAATAATAGCGCCAAACCTGAAACAATAAAGATATATACTGAAAAGAAGGTAAATGAAGAAGTTTCTGTATATCAGACAATGTGATACTACTAAATAATAAAAAATACCTACATGCAACTAGATAAAAAAATCTCAAATATCCCTTTGAAATCTCTGCACAAGTAAATGCATTCTAGATAGTTCTATTTAGTTGACATCTAACATACCAAGGTGTCAGTGATAGAAATGAGAGCCAGTACTTGCCTATGAGTGATGATGATTTTGTAAGAGAAGATGAAGAAACTTTCTGGGTAAAAGCAGTATTCTCTGATTGAGGTGTTCTTTATTTAATTGTGTGAATTTGTCAGAACTTATTAATGCATGCACTTAATATCTGTAAAATTAATTCTATGTAAATTTTATCTAAAATAGCAAAAATTTTAGAAGATATTAGTCAAAAAATTTTAAGCAAGTGAAAAATTCTTAATATATAAAACCTTTAAAAGAAAAGAGAATTAATCACCAATTTATTTTATCCATAACTAAATAAAATTTCCAAAGCAATAGAATCTTGTTTAGAGTTTCTTAATCAAATTAGATAATTTAAAATTCAAATAGAGGTCTGGTAAAATATTAGACTTCAGAATGTTTAAACAATCAACAAAAATGATTTAGCAACATATCAATTGTGCATCTTCATTCAGTGCTATAACCACTACATTTGACCATGAAAAATCAAAATGTAGTTGAATGTAAATAAAATTACCCAAAAGTACAGTTCAAACAAGTTTATTTGTACTTTTCAATTTTGATTAATTTTTCTGAAGGGAGAGAGATATAAATATCTTTAAAATCTTTTAAAATGAAATTTTTTTGGTGACTGCAAATATTCATTCTTACAGCAGACTGTTTCTTCACAGGATTGCTTTTTTTATGGGGAACTGTGTGATGGATCTTAATTGTCATTTTAAAATTTCTTTTTACTCTTGGATGTTCATTTGATCACAAGAAATCTGATCACTTTCTTTTTGTAGCATTTGATGGGACACTGCTTCCTATATTAAAAATGGAAGACTTCCTAAAGTGCAGCATGTCTTTACTTCTTGGCTAGCTTCCCATGTGGAAAAATAAGTGTTCATAATTATCAGTAGAAGAATGTTTGCCTATTGCTCCTTAGGCATATAATTATCTCTTGTATTTTGAGAAGCATTTTCTGTGTAGGGCTACAGCATACTCTATGCTTTCTTTAAAAGGCAAAGAAGCTAAAAATGAATGTGTGGAAAATGTGACAGTCATACCATGCTAGCTGTATTTGTTACTATGCCACTATATGATTTAAAAGCCACTAATGCAGAAGGAAAGTGCATGGTACTGTGTGTTTCTAATTGGCACACTTTGCTAATACAGTCCTTGATACCAGATTTCTGTTGTTCACGTATCTGATTTAATATAATTAAATTTAAATGGCAGCCATTTTTTCCTTGTAATTTTGGAAAATTGGAACAAACAGAAAGGAAGACTATGCCCATGAATACTAATTAATAGAAATTCTTGCTAAATATAAATTGCCTTCCCAAAGGCAGCTTTGATAAAACATTACTAAAAATGAACGCATAAAAATTCATTTTGTAGAATAGAATTGCATCAAGATTTTCATTCTCTCATTAGTCTTCCAGTACAAAGCAACTTGACTAAAAATGTGATAAAACAAAACCCTTTCTTGTCCTTCACCAAATTCCACTCACAAAGATCACTGTTCATGCTGACACTTTATTATTAGGATGCTGCTCAAGGAAGCTGTGAAATCTGAGCCCTGAGACTGAGACACAGATGTCTCTTCCCCATATATAGTGCTGTCTTTTCCTTTCACTTCTCTTCACTCAGCTACTTTACTCCAAATTCACTGATAACAAGACATCTCAGAACCCTGAATTCACCTATTTATCCATCCACTGGAGATGTATTGATCTACTAGATGTCAAGGACTATATTCAGGACTAGGAAAAAAAATCAACTCATATATTCATGTCTTCAAGAAATGTATAGTCTAGAGGGGAGAAGTAAATCAACTATAACAAAGATTGCTGTACAGGGCATTGCAAGAAAGCTTAAAGTTTAGGAAAACTTCTCAACAGATCTAACTTGTGATGGGTTTAAATAGTGAGTAAGTTATTTAAACACAGCGGAGTCAGGCAAGGAGAGCATTTCAGGCAGAGAATTGCAAATGCCAAGAGGTGCTACTTTCCCCACTGCATGCAAAATTGTTATGTAACAAACTTGTAAGTGGATGTGAAAAATTTATAGTCATGGAAAGTAATAATAGTCTCTCCCCCTCTCAAAACATGGAGGGGATTTCTGTCCAAAAACTTCCATAAGACCATTGATAACCTATGTCTTGAGAACTGGCTTCTCTTTCAGAGTCTTTTACCATATTATTTGCATAATGATACTCCACTTTTTCTTGTCAGAAGATTTGGTATGTTTCTTTGTCATGCAATGAGTAATACTCTTGTCTGACTTGGCAATATGGAAGCCCAGAACTATATTTAAATTTAAATCTCAGTGCCTTGTCAGATGTTTCCATTATAATTTTTTCACCAAGTACATTTTGTTGAAAAATATATTTTTTATTTCCCTAACTTTACTTATAGTCATCCTGCTACTCTGATAGGTCACCTTAGAATATTTTGTAATTATAAGATGCATTTCAAACATTTATTTTTATAGTAAATTCTAACAGGATATTTTCATGTGGCCCTCAATACAATGTCAATGATAATTTAAATTATTTAAGTATATTTAATATAAAATACATATTCTACTAATCATTCATTATAAATATTTTTTAAAAGCACAAACACGCATGCCTGGTTGGACACAGTTCATGTACATCCCAAGGACCCAGGATTGTGTCCTGAGTTGGAGGGGTGGTGGGCGGTGGAACAATCACGATGAACAACCAAAGGAAAGAAAAAAAAAGATTCTTCTTCTTCTCTCTTTCTGTCTGACAGCCTCTGTTTGGCTTCATTCCTGCCTGCAACTTTCTTAAAAAAATAACAAAAGAAATATAAAGACAATTTGCAGGCAACAACATAATTCATGAAACAGTCAGATATTTTTACTTATCAAAAATAAACAATGGCAACACTTTAATAGTCTCTGTTCAAAAATTGGCATTAGTGTATTCTTGATAAACTTGCATAAAATATGATTCATTAAAAAGTATTCAAAATAACTTTCTACAAGTGAACTTTTTCCATCTACATTGTGATATTGTTGATATATATCATAAATTAGTTGTCTTGTGTCAGACTATATTCTATATTCTCATTTTTGAAAAATAGAACCAATCAATATAAAATTTGAAATATGTCACAATTCTAATCATTCTCCCCCCTTTTTTGTTATTACAATATTATTTTAAATATTTTTAAACCTAGAGAAATTGAAGGAGCATTTTTAAAATGAAGACTCTATCTATGCCACATATTTTTGAGAATAAAATGTTCTAGGAGATCATAATGGAACAAAATGCTCACTGAAAGACAGCAATTATAGGACAAACAGTACACTCATCAGAGTGCTTCTGCTGCAAATAAACTGAAGGCCCGAATGGCATGCATAATTCAAAATGAGAATAAAGCTTTTTCAAAATTATAATTTAATAGAAGGAAGATACTTATCTTGAAAATATAAATGTGATATTTTGTTGTAAACATTGAGAAATAAATGCAGCTACAATTGTGTAAAGAAACAGCACAAGATTTAAAGCCCTTTTATATCTGATTCAATTCTCATCATATACTTATTAATAATCATTTGTCTGCCTCTTTTTTTCCCCTCTTTCAGTTTTCCATACTGCCTCTTTTCCTTTCTATCTTCTTTCTCTCATTCTTGCCTTCTTTCCCTCCTGCCTTCCTTCCGATGTATGTTTGATTTACAAATACATAAATATGCAAGGACAGTAACTCAATAGTCAATGTCATTCCTGCTTTACATTTTGTACAGATTCTCAGAGTGGCTGTTTTCTATTTTCCCCTCATTAGATAAGGGTCAAACACTTTCAGGTGTCATAATTTTCTAACCAAGTCCATATCTAAGACTTAACAGGCAGATGCAAATCAATTCTATTTAACACCAGAAATACAAACACTTTCAATAAAAGAAAATATAGAACGCTGTATTTGTCACCTTCTTGACTTTATTCTCATTAATTTTAAACAAAATATTTTTCATGATTTGTAATTTTATCAAATCCTCATAATTACCTAAGAAATATTTACCTTTATTTCATAGCATTTGTTATTAACATTTTTTATTAATTTCAAAGTTGCACTTTGTAATAGATTTATTCTGTTTTGTTGGCATGCAATTTTCTTTATCTTGATATCATTAAAAAACTGCAAAATATGTTCAGTTGAAATGGATGTCTGTGGTCTTTCTGGTGTTTGAAGATAAAATTTATATACAGACTTTCTTTCCCATGCAATCTCTAAAATATATTTATCAGCAATTTTGCTGATCAACAGCCAAAGGTTTATGATACCAAATGCTATTAATTTATAAATACCAGAGGACAGAATGGTGATAATATGAAAAAGAAAGAACTCATTAGATTTTAATAGAGCATTGTACGGTACAGATTTTGGTTTCCAACTATTTATCCAGGGCTTCTCACTAAGCTCTTCAAAACTGCTGCACAATAAATAATAAAAGATTAAAACCTTAAACCTGGAAAACTTAGAAAAAAATATTAGAAAATTTTATTTGAGATTATAAAAATCTTCAAATGATTTACTTTAAGAGACATCTTCATTGCTTCCATGTGCAGGGACTAATGATGACCCAAGGCAGGGGATTGGTGAGAATGCTGCTTGGAAAACATAGTCGGAGGTCGGTGATAAAGCAGGGCATCCACCTGACTCTCTCACTGTCATCTGTGTATCTTTTAAACCATTTGTTACAAGAAAACGATAGTCCATATACATATTTATATATCTAACTGTTATAACCTTGATATTTTTTTTTCCTCAGGACTAATCTTCTTTGTTCTAAGCAGCTCGGTTTCTAGGCAGAGTGACTGCAATGAGTTCTTATGGCTGAGCATAGACAAAATAAAAAAAGAGTCTAATTAAAGCAACAATTCTTAAAATACTGACATCTGTAGAGACAAGATTTCACAATCACTTTGAGTCTGTCTAGACCCTCTCTGGCATTCTACATAGGACTCCTTTAATTAGGATGTCATATCTTTTGCAATTTGACACTCATTTCTTACCTCTTCTTCTAATGGTAGTACATCTTGCATAGTTGCTCACATAACTATTGAAATGTTACTTTTCTGATGAATAAAACTCAAAGGCATAATTGTCATAGTCTCCACCAGAGATGAAAATAAGGGCTGTTTCAGTTTTTATCCACTAAAACAGAAAAAAAGTGAATAAACTACAAGGATTATATTACAGTCTGGAAAAGTCTGTTAAACCAGCCCATATATATTCTTTATAAAACCAAGTTTTTCACTAAATATTTTGTGTATTTTCAGTTGATTTTGCAAACAGGTATAAGGAAATGAGAACAAGATACTGTCTCATAGAACTTAGCACAGATCTTCACTTGTTATGAACTTATATAATGTAATACTATTTCAAAGTACCTTGAGTTATGGTGTTTCCACAAGAGCTAAAAGTCTTGCATCCAGGACCTATGGCTGGTTTAAATAGAGCTCAAGATTCAGACACCTGTGCCTTTAGGAAACTCATCTCTACCTCTTATTAGTTCTGTGGTCTCACTCTTTCTGAACCTCAGTTACTTCCTTTCCAAATAGAGTAATTGCAGTGTTTAACTCATGAAACAGTGATAAAAAATAAAATACTTGACATAATACCTGGTTTACAGTGAGCACACAATGATTTTTACAAGACTGTAACTAGCTAATGATCTTGTAAAATTCATTTTTCAGTCACCAAAATGTTAATTGTGTCTGTTATATCAAAGATAACAATGATTTTAATATTGTAGGGGAAAAATTACAGCAAATGTGTTTTAGGGTCTTTTTAAATATAGCAAAAGATAAGAGCAATAAAATGTTGTAAACAGGAAAAAACACACTTTTCTTTCAACTGATATTTAAAAGAAAAGAAAAAGAAAAGGTGATAGGGAAGAAGCAAACACTTGTCAATTGTATTATCAAAAGTGTACTTCCTTAAAAGGAGAAAATTGGTGCATCTTTACATTCAATATTTTGAGAGGGATGTGTTGTCACGAGATTAATTTCATGTAAAAATGTTGATTCTTTCTAACAACAAGATTATTGAAAGATATTTATTCTCTTAAAATGATATCTAGCTTACCACCTGTGGAGAATTCATAAAACTATTCTGACAAAAATAGCGGAAGAAAAGTAAATCCTATTTTTCATACATTTTGTACATTTTTATTTTTTAATTGTTTTGTTATTTACTTCATTTACCAAAAATTATTATTTGGTGGCATTGAAATCACACAGCTTGTTTTTTACATCACTCGTATTTTTCCACATATAAACTTGACTGATGATGTACTCCTTCCTTAAGAGTTAATTCCTTACAAAGCTTCTGAAAACCTGTCCTCCTCACTGTGATTTATATTTTATTTTAAGGGGAGTGTTCCATTTGTCTTTTTTTCCTTCATCATCAGAGAATGATACAGTATGTTGCATACCTGGACATTTTTTTCCGTAACTCGCAATCTGTTCTTCACACAATATGCTCCAGTGTTTTTTGTTATTTTGGTGTATTTTTTTCCTGCTTGTTTTTTTGTTTCTGTTTTTGTTTTGTTTGTTTTCCTTATATGAACATTTTCTTCTTTCTCAAGATTCACTCTGCTACATCTATCTACATTGATTTCTGGCATTTGCCATTTATGTCAGGTAGTTAAGTGATCCACCGTCTGCATCTGACTGCATAGTTCTTTTTTTGTTAATTTATTATTCTTGTGATTTTATTACAGCAGCAATATAAGGTATCACAGCTCTGGAATTCTTCCTCTGGGTCACAGTTTGAAGTTAATCCAATATATAATACAAATCTCACTGAATTTAGGTCTTCTCTGATAAATTTTTCATGTTATTAAGAGATAAGTTTGAGCATTGTATGTTGAGTTTCTATGTAAGATCTTTAAAGATAAAGATTACTTTCTTTAGAATATGGTTTTTCCTAAATGTCAATTCTAGTTTTAAATGTAGCCCTCCTCATTATCTTATATAAGCCATCAGTAGAGTCTTTCTATCTTTTCAATCTGCAAGACAGAATCAATAACATTTGTATCTTTTACTTGCAAATACAGATACTTTAAAAAGCATAATTCTTCACTTACCCTACTGTATATTTTTTAAATCAATTTCTAACTATTATTAGCTTTGATCAAATAAGGATTTATCAGATCTGCACATTTTGGAAGAGAAAAATTTTAGGAAAGGGCAAACATTACAGAATATTAAATTTGGGTAGTGGGTAAAAGACGTGAACCTAAAAGAAAAGTGTGGGGAGAGAAGTAGTAGAATTATACCACCTAATATATTTTTAAGAGGTTCTAAAGGTCTCTCTATGAATAATAAGAATTATTACATAGGCAGTATTAAATATAGATTTTATTTCTTAATGTCAGAGCTGGACAACTTTAATAAGCATAACTCGAAAGTCATTGAAAATACAGATTGATCATTTTACTGAAAATATTTTAAAGTTGTTTTAAAACATTGTTTGAAGTGATAATTTTGTACATCTTTTTTTGAGACATGTAGAGGAGCATAGAAATATAAGAGACTAAATGGCTACATTGTTTTTAAATATGTATTCTATTTAGGATATCAGAATGGTAACAGGAAGGGCCCAGAAAAAAAAGAGCAATTTTAAAGAAACGTATTAGTGAATATAATTTACTAGTCATCTTGTCAACAAAAATTTATTTTCTAGATAGACTGTATGTACGTGTGTGTGTGTGTGTGTGTGTGTGTGTGTGTGTGTGTGTAGCTACACGTAAATATCCCTCTTATGTCCTTATGTAGGAGTAATCATGAGGGAATTAATAGTAGTTAACTGTGAAGAAGACAGGAGGTTTAGATTCTGGTTTTTAATATTTTTATTCTCGTACTATTTAAATGTACTCTGTGTATGTATCTTTGATTTTTTTAATGAAAACATGAATTTTCATGAATTTCTGGGTAAAAATATTATGCTGTCACTTCCATTTTTAATGCTTGGTAGAAGATAGATATACTACAAAAAAAAAAAAACACTGGGATTCTCTGTTATCATGGTCTATGTGTCCTAGTCACTCCACCAAAGGATCATTGGTGGAGAATAGCTGCCAGGAATCACTAATTCACTGAACATCAAACTTTCTGGGACTGGGGGAGAGTAGACTCTGACTGCTTGACAGAATCCTAAACTGGAAATTCAGGACTGTGAATTATAATACCTGAGAGAACATATCAGGGAAGTTTTGGGTTTATTTCAAATACCTTGGTATTTACTTAGAGAACTGTGGTTTTCCATCATAACTTGCTCAGCTTTTAAGTTGTAAAGGACTCTTTCCTATTTACTTTCCTCATTCTATTGTTTCTTAGTCTTAGTAGATGTCCTAAAAATGGTCATTGCTTTTAGACAGGGCTTGTTTGGAAGTAAAACAACCCTGAGGACAATTGAAATGAGGTGAGGAGTTATGTCCATTTTAACTTGCCTACACAGACTTTCTGCTTCTAGAAACATCAGCTTATATTTGGGGAAATGACCTCCCCCAAGTCCAAAGGGCAAGATACACACACACACACACACACACATTGTTCAGACAAATACATAACTGAGGACAACTGTTTCCTCCATATAGATTTTGATTCCTGTAGATTTCTTTTATTAGTCTTTTTTATTTCTTATTCATTCATCAAAGTTCTTTGTAAAAGTTCTTTGTATACAAGAATAACCCATTATCATATATGTTAGAAATATTTTAAATTATATTTCTTTTATTCTGTCGTTATTTCCTTTAAAGACATTGTAAATATTCTTTGCAATCAAAATTCTCAGTCTTTTCCAACATATCTTCTGAGTTAATTAGATTACGTTCTTCCTTTTTCCATATCCAGACTTATCCATGTATAGAATAAGTAGGTAGATAGTAGGTAGGTAGATGAGAGATAGGTAGATAGATAGATAGATAGAAAGATGAGAGATGACAAATGAAGAGGGAGATATGAGTGAAAATGGAGGACTGATAGGGGTAAGGTTCATGAATTAGATATAGATATAGGTCTAAGATATAGCCAGCAATAAGCAGAGGTAGAAGCATGCAGTCCTTAAGGAATTAAATTTGCATGTATTTTAATTAGGAATCTATGGCCAAAATCATTCATTTAGTTACTTATTTTTTATGTCACTGTCAAATTATTCCATTTGCAGATTTATAGTAAGTTTTATTAAATAATAAGGAAAGTTTTCCCTTATCTTTTTCAGAATTTCTTGGCCATTCTTACGGTTTCACATAAATTTTCAAATTACTTTTATCAGCTAGAACAAGATTTTTTGAACTGTGATTACAATTTTGCTCAATATAAATATTTTCAATCTTTCAGTCTTTCTGAATTTTAAGTATTCTTGGTTTCAAATCCAATTCGCATTCATTGTTTAATAGTAAACTTGTTACTTTTCTTCTCTAAATATCAATTCTCTCAACTAAATTTGATTAAAAAATAGCTTCTTATAGAATAATTAAGAACAAAGAGAAAAGAATTTAAATGAGTTTTAGAAAGTAAGTGTGATGCCTGGCAGCAGACCTGTTCCTTCCATTCAATCTTCATCTCATTTCTCAAGAAAGTGGAAGCAGAGAAAGAATGAGCACAGAAAGAGCATCATTACAGATAGTTGTGAGCCTCCTTATAAAAACTACACTTAATATTCATCAACCCCCCATTAACAAGTAATCAAAAATTATGATATTTGAATAGATCTTTAAAATATTAATGTGTGTTTTAATCCTTACAAGGAATCCCTAAGCTCTGTAGATAATAGATTGTGACTTTTGAACTTTTCAGTTAGTCTTAGGTGTAACTGAAATCTATATCCAGCATAGCTCGAAGGAATGGGACTTCCAAGCTCTTAAAACACACAAATAACAACGCAGCAAAATCTTCCTCTTTGATCTTCAATAAAATAATATTGAGCAGGTCTTCATTAGAGAGTCTGAATTTCCTTTTACCTCATACATAAAGGTCTTACTCCCTCGTCCTACTTCAGAGAGTTTGAGGCAGTTTTGTGCTCTTCCCTTTCTCCTTTGGGTCTAAACAGTTACTTTCATACTTCAGGCATTCTGATTAACCCAGCAGGTAAGACCTCTTCTCAACTATATTGTCCTGGCCTGGGGTAGTGGAGGCAAGGGGTGGGGTGTGGTTATCCTACTGCTTTATCTTTTAAATTCAACTTAGAACTGCCAAGTACAGTCCCATTATCAAGAAAGACTACTAAATGTAAGATTTTTTTTTTGTTTTTACTGGAGAAATTTTCATCATTAATTAACCAACAAAATCAACAAATAAAACTTTTTTCCTGATACTTTACCAATATTATACACATTTTTAATATTTTATTTAAAAAAGTGTGTAATGAATATTTCCATTATTGAGAAGAAAAATAAACTAGGTTAAAGCTTGCTTAAGTTCACATAACTAGGAGTATTGGATCCAAGAATGCTAGCATTGCCACATTTCCATTAAAATATTAGGTATAAGCTCATTGATTTAGATAGTTTTTTTAATGAAGCACAGTTAGCATAATTAAAACAAACTAGAGAGTATAATCAATTATTTACTTTATTTTTAGTTTTATCTCACTGGTTCCTTATGTATTATGAGTCCTCATTTAATGTCATCTGTTCTTGGAAACTGCAACTTTAAATAAGAGGTTATATAATAAAACCAACTTTATCATCAGCTGATTGATAAAAACGAGTGTTAGGTTCTTACAACTTATTTCTGCTCACCAAATTTCTAAATAAAGACCCAAAGCATTTCTAATATTAAATACTTATTTGTATTCATTGATTATTTTCCAACCTACATATTCCATTTTAGGGCTTCAGGTAACTGGAGCAAATCCCCATAGCTCAAGGTATAAGGTCTAACCCAGCACTGGCTAGGACACCCTTCCATTGCAGAGCGCACTCACCCCCACACCCACATTCACTGAGACTGGGACAGTGGAGACGCACCAATGAACCTAATGTGCATATATCCTTGAAATGTAGGAGGAAACTGGAGAACCCTAAGAAAACAAACACTGACATGAGGAGAATGTACAAACTCCATGCAGTGCCCTGGGTCAAGAATTGTTTATTTTTCTCAATATTATAATAAATGAGAGTGAATGAAACAGTAGTATTTGAGGACAGGCCACAGTTCTTAAGAAATAGCACAACATATTTATAAAGTCAATCTTCATTATTTAAAAATTATTTTACAGGCAGAGAGATTGGAAGTTATAAAAATGGATTGCTTATCATCTTTGAAGAGCACCTGTTTTGTGGAGAAAAGATGCCATACTTTAATAAAGAACCATAATTTAATAGTTGTTGGCATTTTTCTTTATTTCTTACTCGGCCACTTACAGTTTAGAAAGATGTTTTCACTATTGCATTTTTGCTGTGTTTCTCATATATTTAATCTCCACTTTATACATCTATGTTGTGTATGCTGCCCCTTTAAATATATGGTCACAGTTCACTTAGAAGTGTTTGCTTATAGAGGTGTTTGTCATTCAGCTAGTATTTCTTGAGGGCCCAAAGAGTATGTATGTGTTTGTGAATATGAAACTTTTAGATTATTTAATTTTGAAAAATGGCTCTTATAAATCCTGGCACACTAACTCTATAATGAGGACAATACTGTTTCCCAAGACCTATTCTGTGTAAATACTATTGTAACTGCGTCTTTTGGCCTCCACTCCATTAATCACATACTCGTGGTATGACTCCCATGAGCATGACCCAATGCAGATTAAATTTTGTTGTTACTACTCCTAATGTTTTGGTCTGTAAAAGGGTCACTCCCCTGGCTAGATTTGTGTGTGAGCTCATGAATTGCTTGCTGTAGACATAACTATTCTCTGGCTAGCAGAATAAGAATGAGATCAAGCTTAGAAACAGTTATCTGTGAATCTTTATAGCTGTGGCATTGGATTAATTACTTAGCCTCACCAGATTTAGCATCCCCTTTTGATAGAAATGTTAGTACACATCCTTATATTGATATTAACAAAGAATATCAGATATTTTAAAACACAATGTTTTATTCTCTTTGCTACAAGTTTTAGATCAACTTAAAATAATTTTTAGAATAGATCTCATTAAAGATCCATCATCTCTACACCTCTTCCTGCCCACATTCCTAACTTAGGGATGAAAGCTAAAATCCTTTGCACAACCTACATATTTCTACCTCTGATAGTTTTTCACCCTGATTCTTCACATTCTGTGCATCAGGCACACCAGTCTTGCTCTTCTACTTAACAACTTAATTACTTGCTTGGTTTTTTTTCAAACCCTGAACACACCGTACTCATTCTCCTTTCATTGAAGAAAAACTAAGAAGGAATATTTGCAATATTTATAACAAAATTTCCATATAATTAGACAGAGGCAGCTCTTTAAATCAATTGGGGAAAGAATATTATGTAAACAAAAAGATACAAGCAAATTACTACAAAGAAGTAGCTTTTAAAATAGAATCAATAATGGAAATAGATATCAACCAGTTTTTAAGGAAATGAAAATTAAAACAATGAGGTGGAATATTTTGCTTGGAGGGTTCAAGGGAATGCTATCTTTCTGTTCCATATATATGGAGATATATATATATTCACATATGCAAATAAGTATATATATTAAGATGACAGGTATGTGTCTGGCAATGTTACTTATGCATTATGTGGAAGACAATTCACCTAAGTGCAGTATACATGAACACAAGAAAGAATCTGGAAATAACAGATTTTCATATATTGTTTCAAAGTATACCTGACATTACAGAGAAAATATAAAATCAGGACAACACCAGTATTTCACATTTTTACTACACTAGTGAATACATATAAAACCATATTTGTAATAAAGGTAGAAATGAGAAAGTGTCACAACAGTGTTTCAACGAAAACACGGGAGAAATTCTGCCCTCCAAAGAAAAATATCAGATTGAATGCCATGTGTTCATCACTTAAAAACAAGAGTACATGATGCATTTGATGAGTTGATATGCCACCTGCAACTGCTTGTCAAAAGCCCAAGTATGTACAGCTTGTAAATAGCATCATTCAAACTAGAATTCAGAAAACATTTAAATGTACATGGTGAGGAAAAACACACAACTACTATACAAGTAAAAATAAACTCCTTAAACATTTTCTTGCAATTTTACTTTGAAATAATTCTAGATTCATAATAAGTTGCAAAAATACTAACTAGGTCCTTTGTGTCAGTCATCCAGTTTTTACCAGTGATCATATCTAGTGTCACTATAGAGTGACATTAGGAACGGGAAATTAATATGGATACAATATGTCTTTTAGTTCTATGTCAGTTTATTACATATGTAGATTCCTAGAGTTACCACCACAACCGAGATACCAAACTGTTCCCTCATATAAAATCTCTTTCATGTTACCCTTTCTAGTCATAGTCCTCTCTTTCTCTTCTTTCTAACCCCTAGCAACCATTAAAATCTTCTCCATTGCTATAATTTTGTCATTTTGATTTAATCATTTCTATCTTTAGTTTTGTTTGCATTTGTAATGATGAATTTATAAAGTACTAACATTTCAAAAATATTTCAGAAATAAACATCCCAGCTTTCAAATCATTGTTAGTGGAATTTGTATGTGTCAACTAATTTTGGTAATTCAAAATCAATGAGCTCTTTCAATATACCAGATGAGAACACTGACAGTAGCAACTGCTATACTAATACTATACACTCTTAATCAGTAAGCAAACTTTTAAAATCAAGT
This sequence comes from Solenodon paradoxus, assembly GCA_004363575.1. NCBI lineage: Eukaryota > Metazoa > Chordata > Mammalia > Eulipotyphla > Solenodontidae > Solenodon > Solenodon paradoxus. Next base: position 65,696 of record RJWH01001227.1, on the reverse strand, counting down.
AACATGACTTCGAAAATGAGTACAGTTATGCCCATCAACCAATCTATTTCTTCTAAAGAGTAACCACTCTTACAGACAATAAAGCATATATGTAATAACACTATGCAGCTAACACTGCATTAATATTGTATGAAGAGACATACAGCCTTGCAGAACCTAAAATAATGATGGAGAACTAAAATAGCTTAAAATAATGTTATATTTTGTTTTACTAGTTTCATTTATTGAGCAGAAAGTGTCTGATGAATACAATTGTCATTATTGTCTTGTTAAAATACTGCAATGCCATTTTTTAAATGACTGATATGAAGGGTACCATGAATACAAGCAGCAGTATCCTAACAATTTTGTTAGATAATAGTTAGATGTGTTTTGTTATTGTTGCTTCTTTTCCATTTATTTTTTTCTTCCAAAGATAATCTCAATGAGATAGTGGTTGATAGATAATTTACAATTGTACTTAATATCATGTTCTAACATTTATCGCTGTAGGACCTTGAACAACTATTTTCATTTTTACTATAAAATTTAAGATTACTGTCTCTGATTTTGACTGTTTATAAGAACAATTTAGCTTTTCCTTATGGGTGCTCAGTACAGTACATAACAATAGAGTAAAAGCTCAGTAAATATCAGTGGCTCTTATTTTAATTATTCTTATGTTTAGCACAGCTAAATATTGAAGGAAAGTTTTAAAATGTAACAGTATTTAATTTTGCCATTATCCATAGTTTTCTTTTTATAATTTTATATTATCAATTATAACAACAAATATCTTAGTTTTTCTATAATTAAAGATAATTACAACTTCACCCTACTCTTCTTGAAGCCAACTGAAAACAATAAAGAATGGAAAACGGAGAAGGAAATTTCTTCTGATAGAACTAAGAAAACACATTAAATCATGAAATCACAAACTATGACCTAGAACTGCCAAATCTGATTATCTCTGGAAGAAAATTTTACACTAATATAGTCAATAAATCCTGATTCAGTTTTCTCTCCATGCCCAGATATCTGTTAACATGGAGACATTCTGGCTTATTTGGTACTGAACGTGCAAAAAAACTAGTTTAGCTTTCTGCGTGAATGATTGAATGCATCCTTGAATTAGTCTATCAAGGTTTAATTGAACTACAAATCCAATGATCACTGGAATAGACCTCCAGTCTAAAACAGGACACAAATGTTCCAAGCTTTAGTTATGAACAGAGGCATATGGAGACTGCTGCTTATAATCATGGTACCTATTGTATCAGACTGGTTTCATGATGATGGTTTTATTTATCTTTGAGTTTGTTTTTTCTTTTTTTCTGTAAAACTCTTTTATCATTCCTTCAATTTCTAAGTTATATTCTAAGGGGATAGGGTATGCTTGGATGGAAGTCTTTTTCTTTCAACACTTTGAATATGTCATGTCATTTCCTTCTAAACTGTAAAGTTTAACTGAGAAATCCTGGACAGTCTATAAGGGCTCCTTTGAGATAACTTGTTTTTCTCTAGAAGCCTCTACAATTCTCTCTTTGTCTTTTATTTTTGTCATTTTAATGAGAATGTGTCTTGGTGTATATCAGGGATTCTTTTCTTTGGAACTCTGAGCTTTTTTTTGGGTCTGGAGGTCTGTTTCATTCCCCAGGTTAGGGAAATTCTCAGCTATTATTTCTTCAAATATTATTTCCGCCTCCTTCCTCTTCTCCAACTGGGACCCCTGTGATATGGTTTTTCTTCTTGATGTTCTCCCATCAGTCTCATAAGCTGTCTTCATTTCTTTTAATTATTTGTTTTCTTTGCTGGTCCACTTGTGTGCATTCCACTGCCCTATTTTCTATCTTGTTGATTTGCTTGGAGATGTCTTAAAGCCTACTGGTGAGCACTTCTATTGTGTTTTTTAGCTCAATTATGTGTTAGCTCTATGATTTCCCTTTGGAACGGCCTCATACTTTCTTTTTGTCATAGTTCTATTATTATTTCTCTATTCTTTTCTGATTTCAATGAATATCATTAAAACTGTTGCTTTTAGGTCTTCCTCTGGCTAGTTTACTTATTTCTATTGCGTTTAGATTTTCCCATGTGGTTTTGTTTTGGCCCATCATTTCAGGTATATGTCTATGTTCTTCACTCCATTCAACATCCTGTGTTTATTTCTATGGATTTGACTTCCCTGACATAAAGACCTTGTGTTGAGTGTCTTGACAGTATGCACGGAATAGATGGGAGTGTTGGTCTGGAATGCTGGGCTTCCTTTAATTGTGTCATCTCAGCACTCATCAGAATTGTTGAAGCTGTAGAGTGTGCACTCTGTTGATCCCTGAGTGCATAATCTACAGGGTTGGAATTGGGGTAGGGAATGCAGAGATATTTCCTATAGTAACAGGCATGAACAACAAGGGACCAGAAGAGAGACCCGAGTTGTCAATCCAGTTCTCAAATAGACTATAGTCCCGACAAAGTTCAGAACAAGAAGAGAGCCAGAGTAGCACGATCCCCCGTGAAAAAGTGCTCAATTCTCCAGAGGAGTTGCAATGCCTTTAGGGGCCTGTAAACAAGACTTTGGGTCTGGGAGTAGAAGTTCTAGGAAGAACCCAGGCGACAACAAAACTGTTTAGCAGTACCCCAGGCTGGCTGACACTGCTGTTTCATACAGCTCTTCCAGTCATCCTTGCAGGGACCATTCCACTATCTGCATGGTGCTGCAGAACTGGCTGGCAGTCTCTGGCAGTCTGAGGAAAGGCAGTTATGATCACCAATAGTTCAGAATAGTGTGCTAATGGTGGAGGGTGTGGGCATTTCCCCTTCAAGTCTTCCTGCTGTTTGAGCCTCTAGTGCCTTATTTCCTCTGGTAACCAACGCTTTGATTTTATCAGATTAAAGTCTATTTTTGTTTAATGTGATTCATTTCTTTGCTATCTCTGCACACCACACATGAATGAAATCATGCAATGTTTGTCTTTCTACTTCAGATTTATTTTACTAAGAATAATTTCCTCAAATTCAATCCATATTGCTGCAAATGGCAGGATTAATTTTTTATTGCTGAATAGCATTTCACTATGTATATATATTATATCTTCTTTACTCATTCCTCTTTAATGGGCACTTAAGGTTCTTTCCAATCTTAATGACTACAAATAATGCTGCAATAAACATAAGTATGCATAAAAATCTTGAAGTGTGAGTGTGTGTGTGTGATTGTGTGCATGTGTTTAGTACATACCTAGAAGAGGGACAATAAAATTGTATGGAATTTCTATTTTCCATTTTTTGAGGAATGTCCCCACTGCTTTTCATAATGGTTACACCATTTCACATTACTATTAGCAGTGTACAAGTGTTCTCTTTTTTGTGAATCATCACCAAAATATATCCCCAGACTTTTTGGATAATGACTTTCTCACTGGTGTGAGATGATATCTCATTGCTTGTAGCATATCATAAATAGAAAGCAAATTAATTTCAAAGTCTAGCAATTAATTTTTTACTTTTTCCCCATTATTCATGTATCAAAGCTTTAAAGTGAGATTTATTTTTATTTTACAGAAGTTTGTTTAGTATTTCTTGGAAAGGTGGTTTAGTTCTGATGAAATTCTTTAACTTATGTTTTCCTGGAAAGTTCCATATCATTCCTTCATTCTGACTGATAGTCTAAGGGTGGAATATTCTTTTTTGAAATTCCTTTTTTCCACTTTGAATATACTGGCCTTTCCCTTTTGGTGTAACGATTCTGCTGAGAAATCTGCTGACAACCTTATTGGGTTCTCTTGCATATGACTCATTTTTCTCTAAAGTCTGCTTTTCAGATTCTCTCTTTTCCTTGAACTTATGTAATTTTAGTTACAAAGAGTCTTAGCATGTGTATGTTTGGGGCTCTTTGAGCTTGAATTGAGGAGTCAGTAATAAATAAAATGAAGAATGAGTATTATGAGGAGAGGGATTGATTAGTGTTAAAGTTTCTAAAATTGTGTCAGAAAGATCCAAGTTGCCATGCTCAAGGAACAGAAGACTACTGGGACTAGAATTTAGTAGATGGCAGCAAAGCAAGGAAGAAGGAAGGTGAAAATCTCTGTGCCATGCATATCTGTGACTTGATTTCAATTATATTTAAGTAAAATATTGTATTCATTTTAAATCTTATGTTATTTTAAAAACTCAAAGCTGAAGTTCCATGGCTATTCTATTAGGCTTTGGGTTTTTTTTCCCCCGCTTTAGTCATTGAGAAAGGTGGAAAAAATATATGTGTATGTATAAAGTCATTTATGTTCAGGTGGAAGAAAGGTATGTATATGTATAAAGATTTATAATACACTCATACATGATATATTATGATGTCATATTCATGTGACTGAAAGTGAAGAAAGTACTTACAACAACTTGTTACGGAATTTGAGAAACTATTGAAACTGGAAAATCTGTTAGCAAGATGAAATGCTAGAGTAGGGTGTATTCTGCTTTGCTTACAGCTCTCAGAGGGTGTTTTCCTGTAAGTTAGAATTTATAAGAAACATATGTGTCAACAAGGCCTTAGATGCATCCATATAAAAGTTGAGTATTTGAAAGATAGCTTAGGGGTAGTATCATTGTAAGTGTAGCATTTGCCAACTTAGATCTCACCAATGAATAAACAGATGGAGAGAAAATTTATTAAATGATATAAATGTCACCTTCACTTTTTTGATACAAGCAAAGAAATGTGTGCCTGATTGCTTAGAAGATTTTTGCTGGACAGATGTATGCTCAGATCCAGGCTATTTATTAGGGAACAGCTCTCATTTTCAATTTTAATCACTGTGTCAATTTCAAAAGGGCAGTGCTCATTACATAAACATTTGGAAGTTATAAAGCTGAAAGGTCAGAGTGTAGAAAAGACAAAAGATAACATGCCACCAGCTGGCATACACATCCATGACAAAACTTTTCCCAGTAAACTCAATCCTGAGATATCAAGGTCTTAGGACACAGGAATCATCATTAGTCATTTTACTGTTTCTCCAGAGAATCATCATTAGTCATTTTATTGGTTTAAAATATACATTTCTAACCCCAATATCACCGAAGGTGGAATTCCGCAATAAAATTTTATAATTAATAATACATTTAATACAATCAAATATCTTTAAAATAGTCATCCTAATTGCAATGATCCATTCATCAATAATGATGTACCAGTTATTTTCTTTGTATTATCAATATAATCCTTATTGCACCTCTATGATACATTTTTATCATCAAAATACAGAAATAAAATTAAGATTTTGAAAAGTTAAATAATTTTTTCAGTTATCCTATACCAGGTGTCTGGTAAATCTAACAATTCAACCCAGGACTATCTAACTTTAAAACCATAATATCTATGCTACTTTATCTTCTTTAATAAATACTTCTTGAGCTGAAGATTTTATTCAACATGCAGTAAAATTTGTACTGTAGGATACAAGAACTTCTAAAACATCTGATGCACAAAAGAAATATTAAAAATCTTTAACATCATATTACCATTCTTACCTAAAATGTGACTAAAAGCATCAAAAAGTAAAGACTGAGTGCACACTCATGGAGCAATGGCTAGGTCAATCACCTCTGAAGGACCCAGGTCACATAGCCCTGGGTTTGAGTACTGACCTGGAGGGAACAACCAGTATGAACAACTAAGAAAATTGTTTTGACCATATCAATATTTTAAAAATATGGAAGACTGCCACACACTGGTGGCATGGGAATTAATCTACAGCTTTGAAAGTTTCCACATAAAGCCCAAGGACCTGTCTGACAACCTGGAGCAGTGAACAATCAAAAGAAACCACAAGCTAAATAAAAACAATGCTTCTTCCTGCCCTCCCTTCCTTCCTGCCATCCTACTTGCCTTCATTCCTGCCTACTGTCTTCCCGCTAAAAAAAGAAAAAGAAAAGAGAAAGGTCATGCAATGGTCATGGTTTGGAAGATTCAGTGTAATAAAAATGTCAACTGTCATTCAACTGATCAATGATTTAATTTTATTGAACTGTGTGAAAATTTACACAATGATTATAAAGTGTGTATGAAATATAAAGCTTTGAGAGTGTCCAGAGCATTCTTGGAAAATAACTAAGCTGGAAGTTGCAATGTTAGATATAAAAATGTATTACTAAAGCTCTAATACTAATTAGAAAAATGTAGTAATAGTGGCAGAAATAAAATAGACCAATGGAGTTGAATTGAAAGTAAAGAAATTATCACCTATTTTTATGACCTAGAGGACTATACAGTGCCTGCAGAAAAGATAGCCTTTTCAATGAATAGTACTGGGGAAGTTCTATATTCATATAAAATTAATCATAATACACAAAAATAAGGTGAAAATCTAAACATTAAAGTTAAAACAATAAAACTTTTAGAACAAGCATAGGAGAATAGCTTCATAAATTTAGGGTAAGCAATTATTTCCTAGACAGGACACAAAAAATATTAAGCATAGAAATACAATAAATTAGACTGCAATAAAACAAATTCTCACATCTTTATGAGGTGATGAAAAGAATTTCTTTTCATCCAAAGACACAGAACAGCAAAGCAGTAGAATATATTTAAATGATATATATTCGCTCAAAGATTTTTGTCTAAAATATATAGAAACCTTCAAAACTTCAATATGAAAAATGTATACAATGAAATACGATATAATGGATAACATACAAAACACCTGAAATCATTTTATAAAAAATATCTAAATACCTATGAACATATAAAAAGGCACTCGATTGGTTTTTCAACAATATTCAAATTAATAATATAGCTTTATATATCCAACAGAGTGGTTAAAATTAAAAAACATCTTTTTATAGAAAATCAACTGGGACTATCAAACATTATTGGTGAGAGTGTAAGTTCATAAAACAACTTTGAAAAATTATTTGATAAAATCCACTAAAACTGAGCATATCTGTACTGTATAACCTATCAATTGCACTCCTAGGTATTAACCCATGGGGGAGGTATGCAACAAATACTCATCCAAAGTCATATACAACAATGTTTATTACAGTTCTATTTATAATAGCCTCAAACTGGAAACAACTGGTGTTAATCTTCAGCAGGATAGATAAATAAATCACGGCATATTCATTCAATGGAAAACCAAAGAATAAGAATGAAAAATCTACTACCTTAAGATTAAGAACAATAAATCTCATAAACAAAGTATTGAACAAAATAAGTCAGTTACAGAAAACTACAAAATGTGTGATGATTACTTTGACATCAAGTTCAATCCTGGAAACTACTTAGCACATTAGAAATCAGAATACGATGCTACTTTGTAGAGTGAAGGAGCAAATGGAATGACAGGGGTCAGTCCGAATCCTCCAGGAATCAGATGCTGAGATGCAGTAAGAACACATACATTTACTGAGAGGTAGCAACTGAGAAATTTAAAATAAATATGAGATAGAAAAATGATTGGAAAGTGAAAGTCTTTATTCCCTATGCTAATCTGACACCTGTGAAATGAAACAAACTTGAGCAAAAAAGCCTCTGAGTATATTGCATATTTGAGAAAGTCTAAGCCAATTGAAATTGGAAGCTTTACAAACACTTTGCCAACTAGAGAATGCTACAGTGAGTAGAAATGTTCAGGTGCTACTAAGCTATGTGTGCTCACTTATTGGTTAAAGCTGCCACAGAAGAACAGGGCCTCAGTAACCACAAATGTTGGAAAATCTGCAGCTCAGATTGATCAATTCATTGCTCTCTTGGCAACTAGAGAGTGGAGACTTTCTCAAAGAAAGATGGCTGCCACCAGCAGAAAGGGGGACTTCTGAGCGGACAAATATGCAACTTTATTTATTCTAGTTCAGATTATTGTTCAAATGAGTTCACTTTGTGAAAAAGTTTAAGTCATATGCCATGATTTGTTTATTTACTGTAGTATGTTATGATTTAAAAATAATTTACTAAATACTTAATCTCACTGTTTAGTAGAATAATCTCACATTGGGCAAACCGGCTCAGGGCCCATGTTTGTTCAACCCTTGAAGAATGGCTTTTAAATTTGTAAAGATTATAAAATACTCTTCTCCTTCCCCTACAAAAAAAAAAAAAAGAAAAAAATATGTGACAGAGACTATGTGTAGCCACAGCGTAGAATATTTACAAACTAGCCCTCTACAGAGAAAGTTTGCCCACCTCTGCTGCAGAGTTTTCTTCTAGAAATAATAAGCCATGTGGTAAGGAAATATCTAAAGTTCAGTATGCCTTTTTCATATTTCTTTTGTCACGAGTAAAATTAATTTTATTTACCAGTTATTATAGAATACTCTTTTTCATTCTGTCTATCCTTTGTATTTGCATATGTACAAAAAACTATGTCTAGAATAAAACAAATAAAAACCAATGAAATGATTTCTAGGTTTTGAGATTATGAGTAACTAAACATCATTTTAAGACTTGTCTTAGTTACATGATTCAAATAAAATACTATTACAAGCCTGAAACAACAAAACATTTATTTTAAAAAATTCTAAATTACATAACTTTAGAAATCAGAATGATACACATAGCACACAAATACACATACACTGATATATATATATACATATATATATATATATTGCTTAGTGTAATAAAGTAAGAAGCCTACTTGTGATCTGACTATATTTGCTTTTCTTAGTCCTAGAGATCCACAGAAAACATAGCAATATGTCATGAAATAGGATAATGTGATTTTTATGACAAATGGCTTGTTGAATATTGGACTTAGTGTGTTGTTTCACATCAAGGAAGAAATAAAAAGGGAGGAATAGCATAAAGTTTGTGGATTGTCATAAACCACAAATGTATCTCATTTCAGGACATCTAACTTTAACCCTGACATCATGTTATTCTTTCTTCTAAATATCTTCTAATGATTCTCAAATTTAATTCACAGAGTATCTTTATGTATTTTATTAAAACACCCAAACATGTAAAAAGTTTAGTAGAGCTGCAAGCAAAAGACATAGGGAAGCCTATGTCATTTTTGTGGCCTCTCATCTGTGTGATAATTTATTGACCTGACATAACTCTAATTCTCTAACTCTTATTTCTTCCAAACTGCTTTTCTTTACAAAAGTAGTGCACATTAGAAAAAGTGTTGACCATAGAGCAAAAAGTTTTCTGTGAAAATACTTTCTGCCTGCCCTTGAGAAAATGAATTATTTATACTGAATTTCCATTCCTCTTTCATGAAATGAATGAAAACTTAGAGGATTTGTATTTTCTTCTGCTGTATAACCAACTACCTACTGTAAACAAAGAAACTTAAACACAGCACAACTTAATGTCTCTCAGTTTCTATAGATCACATAATGGATTCAGTGTCACACTGGACGGATGGATACTCAGGTATAAGGTGAGCTTGCTGTCTCATCTCTGGTTCTTGATTCTCTTCAAAGCACGTAACTGTTGGAGAATACAGCTCTTACCACTGTAGAACAGAGGTCCTCATTTAACTGCATGTTATAAGGGTGAGGTGACTTTGAATTCCTAGAGGCTGCCCACATTCCTTGCCACATGGTTCCTCCATCTGCAAATATCTTCCACATCAAATCCCTCTTTTGTTTCTCATCTTACTGCTATGTCTGACTCCTTGACCCAGACTAAATTGTTCATATGATCTTGTTTTAACTTTTTCCATGTGGATTTCCAGTTTTTCCAAATCCATTTATTGAAGATATTGAAAAAACTATACTTGTTCCACTGTATACTGTTGGCGCCTTTGTCATAAATTAATTATCCATGTATGTAGGAGTTTCTGAGATTTCAACTCTGTTACATTGATCTGTGTTTTCTAATTCTATTCCAGTACCATGCTTATTTGATTGCTATTACTTTGCAGTTTAGTTTGAAGTCAGCGTAGCATCTCAATTTTTGTTCTTTTATTTCAGGATTAGCTTGGTTATTCAGGATTTTTTGTAGTCTAAATTAATTTCATGATTTTTTCATTCTATTTCTATCAAGAATGACTTTGGATTTTAATGGGGATTGCATTGAATCTGTATAAATCTGCATACTTTGAGTGATATGGATATTTTAACAATGCTATATCTTCCAAAATGTGAGCATGGAATATCTTTCTATTTCTTTGTGTCTTCTTCTATTTCCTTTAAAAATGTCATGTTTTTCAGAGAACAGTTCCTTTGCTTTTTTGTTTAAGTTTATTTCAAGGTAATTCATTTTTTTCTCCAATTGTAAATAGGGTATTTTTTTCCGAGTTTTATTTCTGCTTATTTGTTACTTGCAGTAGAAATGCAACATATTTTTTAATATTAATTTGTAACCTTTCACTGTTGATGGGAATATAAAATTACTCAACAATCATGAAAAGCAACAGAGGGATTCCTCAAAAAAATGAGAATGGAAATTCAGCATAATCCAATTATCCCAATGCTGGGTATTGCCCCTAAAAACACAACACCATTAATTTTCATAGATACATACACTCCCATATTTATTGTTTCATTATTTACAGTAGGCAACAGACAATTGGCAGATGAGTATGTAAAGAGCATATGATATATCAATATACAGAAATACTACTCATCTGTCAAAAAACCTAAAGTCCTGCTATTTGAAAAAACATGTCTGAATCTAGAGAGAATTATGTTTAGTGAGATAAGCCAGAAAGAAAAGACAGAAATCACAATTTCACCTATATGTGGTATAGAGAGAAACTAAGAAAATTAACAAAAATAGACAGCAATAAAATCAAATAGCGGTTATAAGAAGGAAGGGGTTTGTTGGGCAGAAACACTGGGCAGAGGGTATAAATTACATGGTAAAGAATGAACTGGAATGGTGGTAGAAACGTTATATGCAGATGTTGATTTAAAATAATGCAGACCTTAAACTTACATAATGTTATAATGTAAGTTTCCTTCAAGAAAATAAATTTAAAGATTTAAAGGTGTAGGAATCACAAATAAAGTAATTAAATTATTCATATGATTAGGTCTTGCCCACACAGATTATTTGCCTTTCTTAAAGTCAATGGTATTATATAACATTATCTAATTACAGAAATAAAATTTCTGAGCGTCATAGTTCCAAAGATAATATACAAAATCTTACACACAGGGTGAGCATCTTTAAGTCCATTTTAGAATTCTGCTTATTATTATTTTTTTAAGAATTAAGTAAAATAATATGAGAAAACATCTGAATATCTGACTCTTAACAGGAGACTAATAATTTGTGATTTTTTTCTTTGTGACTTTTGAAGGGAAGAAAGACGTAAACTACTAACTAGCCATCTCTTCAATTGAATCATAAGACATTACCATATTTGCAGATCAAAAAAAATATATCAACAATTTTATATGGTTTTATTTACTATATATTTTCATTATAATATTTCACAAGACATTAAAGATATACCTCTATTTTGAGTTTTGGTCAGTAACATTCATTTTCTTTTCTATTTACTCTTTTGTTATAAGTCTAGACTAATATGTAATAACTAGGATGTGCTAGCAACTGAGTGGGGCAATTTAGAGCATCCAAAATAACAAAACACCATCCTTAACTCTAAAAGCTTTATGATTGAGTAATTCTGAGGCCCGTAGATGTTATCGGTGCAGCTGATATTGAGCAAAGCAGCTACTGACAGAGCTAAAAGAAGCAATACATATAACAATTTCATGTATCTCACCTGATATTGTTTATAATTTTATGACAAAAATAAATGTAGCAGATAAATTTAGAAGACACACTATTCCATGGTCTCTGTGACAAATGGAGTTTATAGTCTTGGCAAGCAGCCTCCAAGGATTTTCAGTGTTTTCTGGCATCCTGCTTTAAAAATATCTTTCTAAGTTTCTCAGCAACAGTTCAAATATGACAAACAATTCTAGTATCTCCTTTTTTGACTTCAAATGAAATAGAATAAGCATATTTAAACAGCTGCCTTCTGACTTCTGAAACCCTCATTGCAGAGCACATGATTTTTGACTCTGTGCACATTTCTAGAATCTCCAAGGGGAGTTTTACAAACTTTCTTAGAAATTTAAATGCTTCCTTTGTAACATTACTCAGAATTCTGTCATTTCCCAAATAATTTTTTTATCCTTTTATTAATCAAATGGAGACAATTTCTATAGCAGTTTCAATACCCTGTTTACCCTAGTGATACATGGTTTAATTAAGTAGTCATATAAATACAATTCCCAAATCATCTTTAATTTGATTGTGTTGATATGATTAAAATAATAAAACATAAGAGACAATATCTTAGATACAATCTAGCCTGACTGCTACCATACTTTCCATTTTTATTGAAATATCCTTAAACTGTTAGACACGTTTCTTCTTGACACTGAATTAAAGGGCATTTACTACTAAGGATTCATCACTCATGCTGTTCATTATTAATTTCCAAGTTAAAAATATTAGTGCATTAAGTTCTATACAGTTAATGATTTATAATGATGCACACCTTAAACCTATATAGTATTTAATGCAATGTAATCTGAAAAATATTAATACAATGCAACTTCATCTTTACTGAACTTTTACTCATTTGTGTTGGCTGTGAGTTGACAAGAAAAGAGCTTCCAATCCTATCCAGACACACATAGATTATATTAAATTATGGATTTACATAGCTAAAAACATGAGTGATTAACAAATATAAGACAGAACACATAAGTTAGAAACTTAAAATTTATCTTGATGTGACTTTTTCTGGACCTGTAGTTCCCTAAAAAGGTAGATGCTAATAACACTATGAATTACAGAAAATGATGTTTGGTTTGAGAAAACTTTCTAATTTTTGTTATCAGAGACCTTTTATACTTGGTGTTTACTATCTGCTCTTGGTGAAATAATGATAGTCATCTCATTCCCAGAATCTGAGTGTATATTAAGTTTTCTGTAGACATGAGAATTAAGATTGCCAATCAGCTGATTTTTAAGATGTGATTATAATGTACCATTGAGTTGGGCCCAGTATAATCACCACGATCCTTTAAAGTGGAAGAGGAGGAGGAGAGGAGGTTAGAGTGATATGATGTGAGAAACTGACTAGCCTTTGCTTGTCTTGAAAATAGAGAAAGGGAATCAGCAATGAAAGTGTGTAGCTAACTGTTAGAATCTGGAAGAGGAAAGGAAATGGATTGTTCCTAGCAATGTTAAACATGGAATGCTGCCTTGCAATGTCTTGGTTATAATAAGTAATTGGTTTTAATAGTGACATGGTTTTAATTCCTGCTGGACCTCTGACTTATGAAACTCTATAATACATTCATATTGTTTTAAGCAACTGAATTTTTGATAATTTATTACAACATCAAAACAGAAACAAATACACCTTTGTTAGTTTGCTTTTAGATTCTGAAATGAGACTTCTTATAAAAGTGTTTAATTAGGAATTTTTCCCAGGAAAAATTATTTGGGAGCATGGGGAAATAGTATCAAGAAGGAAAAGAGACTATACATAGCATAACAAGTTATGCTCCATGGAAGACTTTGATTCAATTCCATGGGGGAGTTCTGAAGACAGAGATTATTTCTCAGTCATCCTAAATCAAAATAACAATGGAACGAAACTTATTAGGAAGCTAAAGAGTAGGGCAAATGTAGATTAAAATAATTCTGAGTAGATCAGGGAAAGAGTAAAGAATAAATGTTAGAGCAGATGGGTAGAGGATAAATATTGGGGGAGAGAGTGTATTTGCAGAAAAAAATATCAAATCTGAAAAGAACTAGAAAAAAACATAAAATCTGTAATCAGCCATCAAAATTACACAGGTGGAAACTACAGGAAAAAAGTGAAAAATGTAATCAATAGTAACAGTTAGAGAAGAAATAGATACAAAAATTGAAAAATGAGAGGGGATTTATTTTGTATCTTGATTTGTTTGGAAGAGAAAGCAGAGAGACAATTGATGGAGATATGCAGCATAAGAAAGGGTAAAGGTAAGTCCTTTTACTTTTGAAAGACAGCTTTGCTGGTTATGTAATTATTGATTGAAAGTTGCTTTTTTTTTAAATTTGGCTTCTTTGGCTATGCTATATCTGCTATCTTCTAGTTTCCATTATTTCTATTGAAAATTTTCCTGTTAATCTTTTAGACGTTCCCTTGTCAGCCCTTGTAAGTGCTGAGTTATTTTTCTCTTGCTGCTTTTTTAAGATTCACTCAGCGTTTTACCAAGACATGTTTGTTTATTTATGGAGTTTGTGAGCTTCCTGAATGTGTAGGCTAATGTTTCCAAGAAATTTTGCAAGTTTTTTGCTAGTATTACTCCAAATATTTATTTTGCTCATTTTGTTCTCTCTGGAATTCTCATTATGTGTATGTAGTACTTAATAGTTTCTCACTTCTCTGCATGTCTATTTTTTTATCTCTCTTCTTCAGATTGCTTTATCTCTATAAATCTATTTTTGAACTTGTTAAATTATTTCTTCTACTTATTCAAATCTACTGTTGAACTTCTCTACTTACGTTTTCATTTTATTTATTGAAAGTTTCATTTCCAGAATCTCTACTTTATTCTTTTTAAATGATTTCTGTCTTCTTGTTGATAGTCTCTACCTGATAAAACATATTCACTACAACCTCCTTTGCACTATTGACCATGGTTTCCTTTACTTAGAATGGCTATCTTAATAAATAACTGTTCAGTCTGAAATCTGGTCACTCACATGAGCAGTTTCTGTTGTCTGCATTTTTCAACTGTATATGGTCTTTTTCTTCACAAGTCTCATATTCTATTGTTGGAGATGACATTATAGAAAATATATTTTAGCAACTATGCTACTAGCGCCTTTCATTGAGAAATTGTTATTATTATTGTTTTTTTTTATCTGTTTAATGACTGATGAACTAATTTATTAAAGTATATCATCACTCTGTGAAGACCCTGGTGCTGCTTTTTTAAGGAACACAATCTTGGATATTCCAGAGTCATTCTTGGATGATAGTGATTTGGTAGAACTCTCTTGACCATCTCTCTGACCACACCTTGTTATTAAACTATAATAATTGTGAACTGCTTTATTGCTTTCAACAATGGCCCTGGGATGCGAATCATTCAACAGACTGATAAACTGATATAATCAAATGCAGGCTTCCTTAACAGAATAGCTACTGAGATCAATGTTTAAGATTTGCTCTGGTCCAAGGAGCATTCCTTCCAGCTATCTCTTTTGTTGACTTTCTCTGGAAAACTAGCTAACCAATGGTTTTATCTCTACCTTCCAACAAATCTACCCATCTCCTACCAATTTTTTATCAAACCCCTACTGTTTTTGAGAGTACCCTGAGGCTGACATTTCTCCACATTCTGATGAAAATGAAGGCAGTTTATTTAGGAAGAGATTTATAGTTCTGCAATATAGCTAGATTCTCCCGTAAGGAAAAACATATGAACCACAGTTCTGGAGCTATGTGTGCCAACAATGGTATGTTTCTTTCTGAGTCATATATCCACTGTTTTAGAAACTGACTGAAAGGGCAGTCCATAGATTCAGGTATTCTGTTCTTGCTTCTCCCAATATGGAACCTCCACTCTACAGGCAAGGATAAGGAAAGGCTTTGGTATTTTTAGTGGTGCTGCACCCAAGGTAGAGCCTCTGTCTCATCAGTAGAGGACTGAATAGAAGAAGAGACTCCTTCATCAATAAAACTTGCTCAGATTTTAGCTTTAGTAACAGGTAGTTTGGAGTAAGATGGGAAATTCTTATGTTCTCCTTCCAGGAAAAAAAGTCCTCTGACTTAGAGGTAGGATGAGAGGAAACCTTATATTCATGGCTGCACAAGTATGGAGTAGAGTCTATATCCCATGAGAACAGAAAGTAAAGGAGGGAGTGATTCTTGATTCAAATAACACTGGCTGCCACTGTTCTTGCCATGTTTCATAGATACTGTTCAAAAATATTTCCTTCTTTGCTGTAGACACTTAGATTCATTTCCAGAGACTTTAAACGATTGCTTGAAAATACTTTTATTGACTTTACTAGGAAACAGGCCCGTGGAGCTGCTTGCACTGTGCACTAGAAGTGCAGTCTCCATATTACTTACCTGTAAAAAAATTTAAATTAGTTGGAAAAAAAGCTTCTGCAATTAAATATCATTTTCTACATTTTATAGATAATAAAATTGTTCTATTCCATATCGCAATTCATTGGTGAGAGGATCTGTATAAAGTTCTTCTTAAATATTCAGAATTTAATAGACATATATTAAACTCCAAATTTTTAGCAATCATATGAAAACATTTTCAACAAGTACATGAAAAAATGTTCATCATCACTTTTTGTTAGGTGAATTCAAATCAAAACCGCAAGGAGATATCACTTCACACCTGTGACAGTGTCTGCTATCAAAAGGACTAAAAACAACCATGTTGGCTAGGGTATGGAGAAATGAAAACTTGTACACTATTGGTGGATATGTAATTGGTGCAGTTACTTGGAAAACAGTACAGAGTATCCTCAAAAAGTTAAAAATAGAACTACTGTATGATCCAGCAATCCAATTCTTTGGTATCTATCCAAAGAGTCTGAAAACACTAATTTATATATACATATATATATGTATATATCCCTATGCTCATTGCAGCATTATTTACAATAGCCAATAAATGAAAATAATCTGAGTGTCCATCAGCAGATGACTGGATAAAGAGGATATGAAATATTTATACTGAAATAAGACTTAGCTAGAAAGCAAAACAAATAAAATATTGCCATTTACTACAACATGGATAGGATTAGAGGTCATTATCCTTATTGAAATAAGTTAGAAGGAAAAAGGCAAACACTGAGTAATATCACTCATTTGTAAAATAAAGAAAACAAACAAAACAAAACAAAAAGCAACCCTTGGATTCTGATAAGAAAGCTGAGATTACCAGAAGGGAATGGTGTTAAAATGAAAGCAAGGGGTAGTATGGTTCAATGGACAGTGGTGACAGTAGTAGAATACTATTAGAACTTTAGGCATGAGTGTGGCGTGTTATCATATGTTTAATGAAGAGTGAACCTCCACACCTAAAACTTAGGTTGAAAATCAATACTATCTCAGTTTTTAAAATGCAGCCTTCAAAGTTTCTCTTCATATAGTACACTAACTAATTTAACATCAAAAGGGGATAAAATAAATGATTTCATCAAACAAAATTCAGAGGTAACTTATTTGAAATTTTGAGGTATAGAGATATATAACAACATGTATTTTAGAGAAAAGGTACCCATGTTATTTTATATTCTGAATACTGAAGGAGTTTGACAATAGAGATTATTTAATAGGTTGAATGCTTAATTAATACAAAAATGAATTATGGTGGGAGAAATTTTAATGGCTTTGTCCTTTCCATTTTAATTTCAGTTGATGACCATTTTGAAGTATGATATGACAATTTTGTAGATCACGAAGGAAAATTCTTTGCAAAAATACAAGCAGTAAATAGCCTGAAAGACAAGTGTATATAGGTAAAGATAAATCAAGTCCAAGAGCAATTAAACCATTAAGAGCATTCATAGGCTTTATATCAACCTCTGACACTTCAAGACAATAGTGAAACACAAATAAACAAGCAGCTGTTGCTAAGTTTTCTATATTCTTTTTCCTTCAGGCTAAAATGCCCACAAGCATATAGTAGCAAAAAAACAAACGAACAAAAAAATCTTTATTTAATGGCCAGAGAAATGGGGAAGGGAGCTCATTCTTTAAAGTGTTTCATGCACTCACTTAAATCTTGACTACTTTACTTTTTGTTATCTGCAAACTGCATTACCTTTTTTAATAAACTAGAGAGCAAATATTACAATTATTTTGCTTAATATATACTTGTATTTTAAGTTATGTTTTCTATAGAGTTATGAGTATATATAGCATATAGTATATATACATATATAGTATATATCATAAATGATCATGTCTTTATGATCACTATTACAAAATAATCTGCTAAATTTGTTATATACCTTTAAATCTTCATAAAACTGTATTTAAGCAATAATTTCAAATAGTTATAATAAATATTTTAGCTTTTACTTTGAGTCTAATTTATTTTGAGTAGTATTTTTTTAAAGTATAGAAGTTTTGGATTTTTTTAAGAAAGTATATAACTTTATGAATTAGGTCTACACATGTAGCAACTATGGGAAATCATATCCCACAATCTGAAAGCAGCTGTTGAAATGACTGCATAATAATTAGGAGAGTGTGTGTCCAAATATGATGCTTAGATCAGATCATATGCAAAATAAATTTCTAGAGTGCTCCTTACAAATGCAGATTTCTTGACCCTATTCTCACAGCCTTCCAAGCAAAATCCCTCTGGCAATTTGACAGGAATCTAGTTTTTTAATATATATTACCCAGATGATTTTTATCTCACTAATAATTGAGAATCCTGGATCAAACAAATCAAATTCTAATAAGCACATTGTAAATATCTAACCTACTCTCAAAATATCAGGTATTACACAGGATAAAGCAAAAAAACAGATCAGAGAAATAAAGAAGTTCAGTGATATGTAAAATCTAAGTTAAAGTGAATAAAAAGTGAAAATCCTTTTTATTTGGGATAAATAAGTTACAAGTCACATATACAATCAGAACAATAAAAACATATGGTTAGTCGTGTGTGAACAGGTATAGCTCTTCAGGAGGTCTTGGCATGGGATACAGCAGTTCAAGTTTGATGTTTCTGTTTCAACGGTAGACTTATAAAGGGAATGAAAAGCAAAAGATTGATTTCTCCTCTTTTATGTTAGGTTAAGTGGGAATGGTATATTGAAGAAATACAATTTTATCAATGTTCACCTAAATCAAAGCACTCTTAACTATTCACTTTGTATAGATGACGATTATTTTTTCACTCATCCTTTTCAGTATTTCAAAATGCAATTGCCTTCATTTCCATGCCAAAACATCTTTAAAAAAGTTGTTACAGATTATTTCCAATACCTTTTTGCTCAGTTATTTGGCATCATCACTGTTCAGGAAACAACGCTCATATGGTACTAGTTAAATTTGTTTTTCTCTAGGGCCCTCTCATCCAAATTTTGCATTTCTAGCCTGTACATGCTGAACTCTAGAAAGTGTTTTAATTATTTTATTTGAACATGGATATATCTAAATCAATTCATATCAGATACAATGTCTTTTTAGCTGTGGTTGCAGCTCAAAGACTGGAACTTACTCAGTAAATTTAAGATACTTTTGATCTTAGTTAATCATGCAGACTTGGATTTGAATCCTAACTCTGCCTTTCCTAGTTTCTTGATAACTGGAGAGTATTAATCTCTTTGAAATTTACTTCTCTCATCTCTAAAACAAAATAACACTCTGCAGTGTTGACAAGATGGAGTTGATTGAGATAATATGTGAAGCACAATACGAATCCATTTTTATTGCTGCTGTGAAATTACCCAAAACCTATAGGAATGACACAGTGTGAACGTGAATGCATACCTTAATTTCCTCAGTTCTCGTGGGAATTTGTGTTTCTGAAAAGAAGATTTATTCCAGAACACGGACCTAACAGAGCATGAGAAGGAAGAAGAGTTAAAACACTGGGGGTGAAGCAAAAGAGGTTTTATTTAGAAAGAGGGGAAAGAAATGCTCAGAAAGAGATTGTGGGTCATTCGACCCTGATGGGCCAGAAACCATGTTTTTTAAAGGGTGTAGCAGCTCACTTTCCATCCCCAAACTGTCAAAGAGCATTCCAAGGTGGAACAAGTTTTCCTTCTGGCTCATCAGTGGTCTCTTCTTTAATTGATTGCAGGTTTTGGTATCAGCTGGCACCTTAGTGATTGATTTCCTTTGTTTTTCTCAGGAGTCCTGCACCTTAGCACATACACCTGGAGTTGGCAGTGTCAGGTATGTTTAACTGTGCTGGCACCATTACGGTTTTCTTCTGATGGCCGGGTTAAATCAGCCACATTGATCTATTGTTTTCTGACTCTGGATTTCCCTTTTCCTGCACTCTGCTCACATTTGACTAGACATGTCAGGAACAAACCTGTTACTTTGTTCCTCCTTTTATAGGTTAGGAATTTGTTAAAGGTTTGGCTGAACTATTTACTCTACTTTGTCTCTGATATGGTTGTGTTCAGATGTCAGCTAGAGCTGAAGTCATCCGAAAGTCTGCAATGGCTAGATGTCAAAAATGGCTCATTCCACGGCTGGCACCTGGTGTTAACGATAGGCTAGACTAGTAGCCTAGCTGAGCTATTAACTAGAGTGTTTACTTGTAAATTCTCCAGCATAGAGTTATCAGATAATCATATGTGCTACATGTTTTCTGACTTCCAGAGCAAGCGGCCAAAGAAAGCAAGTACAAGCTTCATAATCTTTCCTAATCTGATCTAGAAGTTACATAACTCACAATCACTACATTCTGTTAACTATAAGCCTTCTCAGATTCAAAGAGAACTTTAGACCCCAAATTTTGTTGGGAAGAACAATTTTTAAAACCACTACATTGATACTTAATATTTTCAACATGCATAGTTAATGCAATTTAGGTTAATTTTTCTCTCAATATTTCATATTTTTATAATATACCATGAGTATGGAAAACTGTCATATATAAATATAGATGATACAGATAAATAGATATAAACTATACATTCATATATATTTTACTTGTTTTGCATATGTATAGCATATGTGTTATACATATTATTTATAAGATTATATATATAATTTATACATAAATTCTCCTGATATCTACAATTATATAGATATCTCTTGATATCTACATGATTGTTGAGAATTTACCTACAGATATTAAGTATTAAAATATGTCATTAAAAGATTAGTATCTCTTCCAAAGGATTAATTGTATTAAACAAAGGTATTTAATTATAGGCAAAAGCACTAACTAGAGTTGCTTTCATATCTGTAGCAACCTAAAAGTTTTATGCTAATTTCTGAAAAGAAAACAAAATGAACTTCATTATGAATCTGTTCAGATATTGGTTGCCAAACAAGAACCCTGAAAATGTTATAAGTATTATATATCATGCATGTTCTTTAAGTCATGTCATTGTGTTACCTCCGTAAAATGTTTCTCTTTTGAAAAGTTCACACGTTCAATTATGATTTGTATCCAGTGTTCTAGTCCTCTAATTATCCAATAAATTGCTCTAGTCATCATCTCATAGATTAAAAGAAGAGCTAGATCTGTTTCTTGAGGACAAATTCTTCAACAATGAGATAAATTTCTAGGTGGGAAATAACTTTCATGCCTTTAATGAATTAAACAGATGGGCATTCATATCTGGAGGCTTCCCTGGAATACTGGGACCAGAACTGACTATCACGAGCTGAGTATTTATGATCAACCAAGCCATTAGTCTCTCTGGGCACAACGGTAATCCTCAGCATGAATGGAGAGAGCTTTATTTGAGCAATTTCAGAAAGAAAAAGAAAATGAGAGGAACAGATTTCCTTGGAAACCCTCTCTGTTGTACCAGTGTCATTCCCTCAGATGATACTTTTTAGAGGTGCATTACTCTGGCAAATGCAAGAATTCATTACCTAGATCTCCTTTCAGTAATAAATAACTCATTGCCCACCTACTATCATAGCTGGCCCTCAGCTTTTACTCCTTTTGAGGATTGCTTCAACTGAGAAGAACTCCTTGTCTAAGATCACTACCCTCTTTGAGAAGCCTATTCAGTGACCATTCATAAAGGCATATCAAAAAGGCCCAATCTTATTGTCACAACTCAGCACAACTCTTAAAATTTTTCTGGTCTTTAGACTTCTCCACAGGATTTTTTGAGGCCTCCCAGAGATACAACATTACAGCTCAACTTCTCTTTGCTCAATGTCACCTATTCTATTTCCATTCCACAGATATTTTTCTCAACAGCACACTAATAATAAAACTCTTGCTTGTTGATTCTCTGTAACAGATTCCACATCCTGGGAAACCCAACCTGAAATCATATATCTGGAGGACAAGGAAAAATTCAAGTCTACTCCACAGATGGCAAGACATAATACACTGTGACTAGTCAGCTGCCTGCTATACTAGAACCTCACTTCAAGGCAGCCCAAAAAGACTAGAGAAGGAAATTCTCCCCATGTTCAAAATTGTGATGGGTACAGTTTATTGTTTACCTCGTATGGATGAGATACAAGTTTGAGTTAAAAAGATAAATCGACTCCTCTGCATGAAGGAACACCAACGATAAGAGACAAAGAAGTCTGAAGAAGAGGAAAGCAGATGGAATACAGAAGTGGGCATAGAGTACTCAAATATCCATATCTTATAATAATGTTTGTTGAAGAGCATTTACCACAAAAGAGACACTCAATAGGCAACTGGACAAGATGATCCATCCTGTAGGTGTCCATCATCTTACTTAGCCCAGTGGTCCTGACACAGGAATAATATGGCCACTATGTGTGGATAAAGACTATAAACAGATAATGCAGTATGTCCTTTCTGTCATCAAGAATAACCTAACTCTTGCAATGAACTAATGTCCTACCACCAGCAGGCATGAGGCACTATTCCTGAGACGTATAGGCAACAGTCTGAGTTTAATTTCATTACATTTGACTGCTTCCACCCTGTATTCATCCTTACCGGATTTGATACCTAGTTTTTCATTTTATACCTACAGAACCTCCTCCAACTCCTACACCTATTAGAGAATTCACCAAATGTCTGAACCATTGGCATTGTATCACGTACAACGTTGCATTATATTACAACATTGCATTAGCAGATATTTTCTTGTGTTTGTGTGCTTTTTAATTTGTTATTTTGTTTTGTTTTTTACATTTTAAGATACATCCTTCATGTTTATTATGACTAACAGGTAAGATGAAACACTGAGCACGTGCTCCTGGGTGCTGAGGTCTCTGACTCTGCATAATGAGTGATCATGGTCTTGTGGGTGAGTTTCTTTCCCCACTGGGGTCTCTACTAGAAACCTCTTTTGATCTTGGAACTGGATAACATATTTCCTCTTCTAGATCTAAGGTCAAATTTTCCCCATTTCACTTTCCTTGACATCACTGAAATACTCAGGTCTGCTCATCTCTTTTTTCCAAGGTATAGAGACACACTATAACAAAGAAGGCATCACCGGTGGTGTCCAGGTAGAGTCCATTCACTATGGCAAACTACTCAAAATCAAAGACACTCTCACAATAAACTGCCTGAGGATCAGGACAGAAAGGGGAATATAACATATTTGGTTCTAGCCTCCTGAAACTTAAAGGTGGTGTTTAACTCCAATTGTTCTATGGCCCTTCCAGTCCTGGCATGACTTTAGATCCTTGGTGAGCAACGACAACCCTTGTCTGAACTCCTAGAGAAGCCAGACCTAGTTTTTCACTTTTACAGTCTTGTGCTGTGTCTGCTCCAGGGCCTGTAGATACACTTTGCCTGCTCTCCGCCACCCTTGCTTTTTTTTTTTTTTCCTGAAGTATAAGTATTCTTTATTTAAAGTTGAGACACATACCATACTGCATTAGTACAAAAAAAAAAAAAAAAATCACTGGTATAAAACACTTTGAAGATGGTGGGAAAAAAAATAAGAAGTTGATTTTTAAGCTCATTGCTATAAGCTAGTCTTCAAGCACATTTCAAATTCAGAATTTCAAGCTATATTTTCCATTTCTAAATTGTTCACAGGACTCGAGATTCCTGAATCTCAAATAGCTATTGCAGCTGAGAAGAGTAAGGTGGGAAAAGGTTGTAGATAAGGAATTTCTACTTTTCTCTCTTTCTTTCTTTCTCTCTTTCTTTCTTTCTTTCCTTTGTTCTTTCTTTTTTTATTTAAAAGAGATATGAAGACAGGAATGAAGATGAGATGAGGCAGGCAGAGAGAGGAGGAAGAAAACTCTATATTATTTAGTTGTTCATCCTGATTTTCCACCCCAGTCTCAACAGTGCATACCTGTACCTATAATAAAAATAAGGTTTTTTTAAAAAAGCAAAAACAAAAACAAAAAAGTAATTCTTCACCAGTCTGAATGGTTCTCTTAGCAAAAATTCCTATCCTGTGATTGCTGTTAATCATCATAAATTTTTCATAGTAGCTTGGTTTTACTGGGTGTTTTGAAAAACTAATTTTGTTACCCTTGCAGGTTGCATCCCTCAAAAAATCATTGCTCAAGTGTATTAGAAAGTGGCACATGTGTTTATCATGAAATGTCCCTCTTCTGTCTCCAAACTGAGAACAGACTAGTATATAAGATATAAGGACATGTCGTATCCAAAGAATACATTAGACTTATTACATACCTCATCATTCAGAAGGAGCTAAACCTGAGGAAAATAGCTGACTGTAGAATATCGTAGAAGAAAGACTTAGCAAGATGTTCAGACACTGTATCTTGTGAGATGAGAGTGTTGATCTTCAGACTGGTTTATATTCACCACCCAAGACTCATTTCTTGTTTGGTGTTCCCAACGAAAAGAACAGGTAGATATGGAAAAAAGGGTAGAAGTAGTGTTCCTTTTCACCATCACTTCAGTGACCCACTTTCAAAATATGTGTTTCCTTTCACCATCACTTTATGTCACTTGAGAAGTCTGTTTCCAAGGATGGACTGCTCCCATCAGGGCCGACTGAAAACTTTCTATTATAATTGGAGTTACAACTACCATCTGGCCATGTTGGGCTCATCATGCCAGAAGATTATCAAGCAAAGAGTTAACTATACTAGGCATAATACTTGATTCTGATGACTATGGGGAATTAGAACTGCTGCTACGCATTGGGGTAGGTAGGAATGTATCAGAAAAAGGGACAGCTCCATGGGATGTCCTGGTACTTCCTCCTGGGTGGTAACTGAGGGATGTTCTGATACTTCTGCCTGGGTGGTAACTGAAGGATGTGCTGATACTTCTACCTGGGTGGTAACTGAGGGATGTTCTGATACTTCTGCCTGGTTGTAACTGAGGGATGTGTTGATGCTTCTACCTGGTTGGTAAATGAGGGATGTTCTGATGCTTCTGCCTGGGTGTAACTGAGGAATGTCCTGGTGCTTCTGCCTGGGTGGTGACTGAGGGATGCCCTGGTGCTTCTGCCTGGGTGGTAACTGAGGGATGCCCTGATGCTTCTGCCTGGGTGGTAACTGAGGGATGCTCTGATGCTTCTGCCTGGATGTAACTGAGGGATGTTCTGATGCTTCTGCCTGGGTGTAACTGAGGGATGTCCTGATGCTTCTGCCTGGGTGGTGACTGAGGACCCTCACTTGCAGCAACCATGACTCAACAGAGCCAACACAGCTAAGAGTTCAGAACCCTGGCAAAAGTCTGAGCTCACTTCACCAGGCTCAAAACTAAACTTTTTACTAACCAAATACAATGAAAATTCAGAATGAATGAGGGAGAGAAAATACTGATTATAGCTTTAGGGCTAACTCTGGTGATGGGGACCTCAGCTTAATCAACTAACCCCCTTTTATTAACAGCTTGCAAGTTTGGCTACCTTGAAAGAAACTCTGTAAGGGGAATGAGAGAACTGAGAGACAAAGAATGAACTGTAGCAGTTGTCTCATGGGCTCTTCTTTAAATTCACACTATGTCTTAATCCAGGACTGCTCTGGTGACTGTTCTTGGAAGGGTACAGTTTTCCATGGGTTCAAACTGACAGACCTTGACTCAGGCTGGTGTTATCTTTCACTTCCCGTGTGTGTGTGTGTGTGTGTGTGTGTGTGTGTGTGCGCGTGCGTGCGTGTGCATGTGCGTGTGTGTGTGTGTGTGTGTGTGTGTCTTTAGTTTTGGCTTTGGTTTTGGTTTTGATGCACTTGTTTAAGAAGTCTTATAATAACTTATGCATCACTCAGAAATGCAAGGAAGTATGTGAGTAAAGTTTCCTTGATTACTAAGAAACAAAAGCTAAAGGATAAATGTCCACTCCTTTGATACTTGGTTGATCAATTCTGAAACACTTATCATAAAGCCCTCCAAAAGAATTGAGCACAGAATTGAGTACCACTCGTGTGGCTAACTCAGCAATGTGTCCTTACATTGGCTTTTCCTCTTTGTTGGCCCTCTGCCATTTTATTTTCCAGTATCACTTTCTTCTTGCTTTTCGGCTATTCATAAATAAATGATACAGGAGCCTTTGTCTTAGAAACTTCCTTCAGAGATTATGTAAGTCAAGTGACCTTTTAGAGAAACTAAGGCCATGGTAAACTAAGACACAGAACTGGGAAACTACTTGTTTATTAGATCAGGACATACCCCAATTAAATTATATTTGAAACTTTTAGAAAACTAATTTATGGGGATATTTGATTCATATTACATCTGATTATAGGCCTGGAAACTATTTATCTCCAGATCTAAAAAATCTAGCTGATGATGCATTTGAATCTGCCAGGATTTCTGCTGGACACTCCCATTTATGTCATACATGCATGCATGATCCAAAAACAGGGCTTGGCTGACCTTTAAACAAAGAGAGTTTTTCCACGCTGTAACAGATAGGCACTGCCACACATCTTTTTGTATTTCAAAACACTTTCCAATTATTGTTGAACATTTCTCAGTAAAGCTTGAGAATCTGGTGCCCTAAAATATAGCAGACACATGACTTTGAGGTTTCACAAACATTCATTGTTTTCAAATATTTTAAGCATTCTACTTTGATATACAAATGTTTCCATACTCCATTTGAATAAACAAAGTCAAAAAGATCAAAAAGATCGAAGACTCTATATTGACATATTAGACTTAAAGATTAGAGAAAATACAAATGCAAATATGATTAGCAAACAACTTTAATCTTTGAGATTCTCAGATTTGTCACCAAATATTATCACACCTGAAAAAGACCTGGATCTTTTTAGAATTTGGAAAAAAAATCCCTATGTAATATGACTTCCTTACCAAGCAAATTTGGAGGGTGTAAAAATTCTTAGTGCATTTTCAAATTAGACAATAGTGATAATTATGTAAAGTAAATAATCAGAATTTATATGCTATCTTCACATGTAAAATTTGTCTGTCAAATATTATTATTTTCTCTAACTTGAATTTAAATGAATGATGATGGTGATGATGAAGATATTATAGTTGGCGTTTATTGAGCACTTTGTATGTTCCACCATTTTTTAAGCACTTTATAATATTTTTCCATTTATTTTCAAGCCTGTAGGTTCTGATAATATCTCCATTTTATAGTTGCAATTACAGCAGAAATTTAAAATTTCCACAATAATATTCAACTTGTAAATTATGAAGTAGCAATAAACTTCATTCAAAGAATCAAGAAGGGGCAGGGGTGAAAAGAAACAGCTTCATACTCCCTGCGATAGTCTTCAGTAATAGTGTCTTTCAACTTAGAAGAGTGAGATAAATAGCAACTGATACTCTCTTCAAATCATTTCATTTATATTAGGAATCTATTAACATTTATTGTCACTTAAAACTAAGCTTTCAAAAAACGAGTCATACTGTGAATACAATTGAGAGGAACTTTAAGATATGTATTTCAGTTATTAGAATACAGTGAGACTTTATGTATTGCTGCAGGATTTTATGCCCTGTGGTTCTATCAAGAGCATTTGTTCTTCGGCTTTAGTAGACATGTCTACCATCATATTACCAAATATTGAAAAAGAAAGAAAAAATTTAGCCTTATTACAAAAGTCGTATGCCTTGCAATGTCATCATACCACTCGACTTGCACTTTGTTCTCTTTTCACACTGCCCTTGTGCTTGATGAAAGTGCCCTCATGTTCTGTAAGTCTGCTTAGTAAAGGGGATCCTCTGTAGAGTCCTTGCGGCTGTTTACAAGCATCCTTCCCAGCTGTTCTTTCTCCACCTGGCTGGCCTCCGAGGAGATGATGCAAGGTTGTGAAATGGGACTGTGCTTGGGATCCAGCTGAGGGGAAAACATTCTAGAAAGGTCACAGAAAAGTCTACATAAGCATAACTAGGGCTTGACTAGCTCTGAGCTAAAAAGGTTGAAGGTTGTCCTTCAGAGAGCCAAGCACAAACAGAAATCAACATGTCCTGTTCCCAATATGCTTCCACGTCATTTATGCAACACTGGGCGGTGCCTTTGGCATTATCCCCTGTTGTTAGGAACATGATTCAAGGTCTCATTATAGTCTTTTCCACTAAGTGATGGATCTCATTGTATTATGTTTAGAACAGGCCCTAAGTGTAATTATAAAGCAATTCACATTAATCTACTGAAGTCTCCTCCCATTCAACATCTTCAATCATCTCTTTTTTTTTTTTTTCTGCTGTTGGATTTTGAATATACTAAATGTCTCTCATCCGATGGATGCTAAGGTGCCACATCTGTGTCCTTCCTAACTCTAATTTATTAATAACTTTAGTTTCTAAACCTTGTCACAACCAAAACTTCCTTGTCTCTTTCTCATTCCTTTCCCTTAAATCTATAGTCTTTAATTGACATCTAATTCTCAATAGGAGTTAATATGCTAATTAGATTTAACTTTCGGAAAGGACTTGTAGAACTAATCACACCATAGAAAAAGCTAACAGAGAGAATTTAAGCCACATTTGATACTGGAGAGACTGTATTTGTGAATATGAAGTTTCTTGTGTCCCTCAGACATCATTGCCTTCTCCACTTTATAATTATGTAATTACATGTTTTCATTACTCTTGGAGAAGGTTGGGAACATTTCAAAACAGTTCTTACTGTGTAATTCTCTTTATGATGCACATTTTGTTTATTGCTTGAAATTTGTGTTTGGAGGAATTCCCAGTCCCTATAATCCAGGTCTTAGACCTTCCAATACTTTCCCAGTCTGTCCAGTTTGCTCAGTTCAACCCCAGATACATGTTTTCTTCAACATTCAGCTTATCAATTTAATATAAAACTAAGGCTAGCAAGAGTGAAAGATCAGTAAACAACAGAAATAGATGCAATCCCCTCCAAGATTTTCAACCTAATATAGTATTAAAAAGTACTAAATGAAAAGCATGGTTTTCATTAATAGATTGATTTACTCTAAAGCCATCTTCTGCATGAGTCAAAAATAATCATTGCTCCTTCAAAAATGTATTTGACTCAGTAACTTAAGCTGAGAAGAAAAAGTTTACAACCCGAAGTCAGAATAAAAGGATATTCAATTCCAAGTCCGCCACTTTTAGCATTGTGGGATTGAGCAAGTTAATTATCTATCTGCATCGTTGTTTCCTTATAGATGAAATAGATAAAATAAAATTTACCTATCACATTTGCTATGAAACTATATTCTATAATATATATTAAGGTCCTTTAATTGCATATACTTTAATTCCAAAATGAGAAGGAAAAATCGAGGAAAGAAAAAATCAGTAATAAACAACCACCTAGAAATAAATATGTGTACTTTAGTGATCTGTGATAACTTTCATGTCCCCTAGTTTTTATCCCTTTTAAGGGAAAGAGACAGACCTACTCATAATATACAAAGCCCATTGTTATCCTATCTATAGTCTTTCTCAGTCTCTTCTCACAAGACTTTTAACTCTAAGAATTTGTCAAACCAACTTTCTTGATTTCCTGAATTCTCCTGCCTGTCATTTCTTGCTACTTAAAACATAACTCTCACTTAGAAAATATTTTTTCCATCTTAACTCCTAAAGAAACTAAGACATTTACACATGCAAAGACACAGATAGCTACAAGTACATATTCATGTAAGACACCAGTTCACTCAGTTGTGCCCAGGATTAACCCCAAATCCTAAAAAACAGGTTTAACCCCCACATGCACTTGCATAAATCTTTCAGGAAATTAGGACCATCTTGAAATTTCATGTAAAAATTTGCATATGTGTTTTGCACATTTTGTTCTGAAAATAGGATTTGCAGTGTTGGTTGTATTCTTATGAGTGTTTGTAATTGAAAATAATATAAGAGCAATTATTGTAGTTTTGGGTGCAAATCACCATTGTACTGAAATACTGGTAGCAGGGTTAGGTCTTATTAATCTCTGTTTTCTCAGCCTCTGATGTGTCCTAAATGTTGAAAAGATACTTGATTGATGATTAGTTACACTCAAAAGAAAGTGTTCTCAAGGTACTGGAAATTATGGTCACAATATGACAAACTCAAAAAATGACATTCATGAAAAGTAAAAGTCCATCTTTTGCCAGATGCCAAAATCTAAAGCTTGGTCGGTGTAGTTTACAATTTGCTAATAATTAGTGCTTTTCTACATACCAAATTAATTATAGCATCATAAAATCCAATAGCATTTGTTCTTAATTCTCCTCTGATCTGCATTCTGTTGTTTATTCTCATTTGTTCTGATAAGGTCCATTGTCTCTAATGTTGCTTCATAAAGGGTAAGAAATAAATCAATGGTATTTAGATTTTCTAACCATCTGGTCTGGCAAACATTCCAAAACTAATGTTTAAATCTGGGTGCTGTTCATGTATTTTGTCTTGTCTTAGAGACCATCTTTGGAGATAGGAAATGAGAGGTAGGAATTGTTCTCTAACTTCACAGAGAAATTGAATCTTTTTTAAGCTATTGCTCTATAAATATTACAGGTTATCATTGCATGTTATGAAGTTCAGTTATAAAAAAGGCCATGGACTGGCCAATTTGCAAGATCCCACTGAGGACACTTTCTTTTAAGTCTTAGGACAGAGGTTATCAAAAGTTTTCCAGTAAAGGGAAAGATTGCAACTATTTTAAGTTTTGTAGGATATATGGTTTCTGTTCAGTCTTTCTGCTCTGCTGTTGAAGTTGGAAGACAGCCATAGACCATATGCAAATAAATGGTCATGGCTGTCTTTCAATAAAATTTGTTTATAAAAACAGGTTACTCTTTAACTCGGATTTCTAAGGTTAATTCAAAGATAGCCATGTAGCTTCTTCCTTGTTCTCCTGAGATGTTCTGGAGAAATCTGGCACCTTAGTCCACAACTTTCTGCTGAATTAAGAATTCTATTCTTTAACTCAAATTTCCAGAAACTTTACATTCTGACACAGGTTGCATTTCCTGCCTTATACTGCTCTATTCCCTCCATACATCCTCTCCCCCTATATTTACCTTCTGTGGAAGTATAAACGTGAGGGTGGGGAAGATATGACAGCTGTCTGGTGATAGGTTGTGTTTGGACAGTGAGAAAACAGAATATGTAGATATGATTCTGGAATTGTATTCTGGAATTGTAAAAGTTAGATGAATAAGTAGAAAGGTTAAAGTCTGGAGGGGAACAAAAGATTTGAAGGAAAACATGAATCAATCTGGATAAAATCATAGCTATTGTGAAATTCCTCCCTTGAATACACCCTCAGTTTCCTTGCACTGCTCTCAATTTATTGTTTTACACTGTCCGAGCCCTCATTGTGGTTACATTCAACTCTCATATTGCTTGGATCCTCCATTCATCTTCTTCCATCAAGGTTAGAAAAAGCACATTGTTTTAAAATATACGTTCTCCACTGTCAGAGGGGTCCCAAATGTTACTTGGGGACCACACGTTTCCCAAAACCTTTTAGAGAACCACCTTAAATCTCCTTCTTTATCCTCATATACCCAGTACCTTCTCTCCCATCCTCATTGCAGTTGTTGACCGGCTTCCTATTTAACAGAGAAATAAAAACAACCCCGACAAGCGTCACCATCATGAAAGCAGTTCTCAGCATCCGTGCCCAGGTATTCTTTCTAGCTTGCTTCCTGCATCCTGTCATTTTGTGCAAACTCTGTTCTAAGGTCACTTTTACACTGAATCATATGACCTTTGCTAACTCTAAGCCATAACTCCAGCGATTGTTTCTCTTCTCATATCAACTACATTCTTTCACTAGGAAATAATTTTCTAATAGTTTTATTTGCAAGCTTTATTCCCCCATATTAACAAAAGAATGCAACCCTGTTGATCTCACAGATCCCCTTCAGCTACAGTTCTATGCAGATCTTCTCTTTGCAAGTGGTTTGTATTCACTGATTTAGTTTTCTTCTCCCTTATCCTTGAAATAACTCTAACTTCTGTCCCTATCACTCCACTGATGCGAACTGCAATCACCAGTGCCCTCCACATTGCTAAAATTTAGTGGTTAATTATCAATCCTCATCTCACATACCTCCTTTTAGTGTTTATCTTTCTGTTGAAACTTTCTATCTGACTGCCAAGATTTCACACTTTCATGGTTACCCACTATTCAGTGTCTACGCCTATGACTCCTTTGCAAGTTTGTCTTTAACTGCCCAAACTCTACACATTAGAGTGACCCAGAGGTCAGTCTTCAGACTCTTCTCTCCCTGGACACACTACCTCAGCAATTCATCCAGTGTTGTAGAGTTAAATATCTAGATATTGATGACTTCCAAATTTAAAAAATTTTAGATGTACTCAAACTCAACACATAAACCTAGCCTGGTGCCAGTGAATTTTTATTTTGATGTATAACAGTTATTTAAAATTTATTGTATCCAAATTCAAATACCCTCCCCAAATCAACCATCATACTCTTCCCTGTCTTAGTTAATAGGAATTTCTTCCTTCTTATCTCTCAATTCAACTCTTGAAATTATACTTTATTCCTCTTCTCTTATCTCATATCTTGACTGTTAGCAAATTCTATTGGTTCTACTTTCTGAATTATTCAGAATATCAATTCATTTTCCTGTATCTACCACATTCACTCTTTACAAATTTACTATTATCTTGCAAATGAATTATTGCAACTGTTTCCTAATGCTGTTCAGTACGTCCACTTCCATATTTGCCTACACTCTCTAGTTGGTCTCAAGAGAGTCACATCATGTCAAGCTTTTTCTCAAAACTCTCTATTGAGTTCTCAAGTCATCAGAGCACAAGCCTTCATCTTCTGAGAGGCCTATGAGCTTCTCTACACCCTGGCACCATTACCGCTCATCATTTTCTTTTCTGTCTCTGTGGTTTGTTATTTTCCAGATATTCTGGTTTCTTTGACACTTGTGAACATTCCAGCCATGTTGTCAGGAGGAAGTTATCACAGGATGCTGAATAGCTACAATCTCAGCAATTAACTTCCAAAATTGACATAGGATCACTCAGGCATGGAGGTTGGAGAGCAGCCAAGAGGATGAAAAAACATAGGACATGTAATTCCTTTTGGTGGCAGAGGCTTTTAAAACTAAACTGAAAACCCTCAGAATGACCCTCCTATCTCACCTGGAACCACCTGCAGCATTGACCTAGTCTTTGATGTTTAAAAGCACTCCCATACTTATGCAATCTGATCAAACAATACTAAAGAAATGGACTGATTTCTCCCTGATAACTGTATGGCTGCACTCAGTCTGCAGCCTACTGATTGGATTACCACAGACTTCATTTTTCAGCCAGGAATTAGGTGGGCAGGCCCCAGTAGAACCATGTGACTATGTAGATAAAATCTATGGCCATGGCTCCCTCCTAGATGAATTGGGAGATGTACGTGGGATATGCATGGATAAAAGGATGGAGCATTAGGTCAATTCCTAAACCTGCCAATCTTCCTCACCTGCAACATAGGTGAGCCAGATCTATATTCCATTGGTATGGTGATTTGTTCTCTATTTTTCTACCATCAGTAGGCTTAGAAGATGTAATGGCACACATGAGAATTTTAAACAACTACATCATTTATGCCGTAATTGATTCTCAAGATGGTATTATATTACTAAATACCAAAGTCTCCCAAATAAGAAAGGCAGTCTTGCAAAGCCGTGTTGTACTTGAAATTCTCACTGCAGACAAGGGTGGCACCTGTGCTATAGTTGGAACTGTTTGTTGTGTTTATATAACTGACTATAATCAAATATCTCCAAACTTTTAAGTAACATGAAAGGGCAAATAAAGGTACTCGAAAATCCAGTTCCTTCACTAAATGACTGACTAAGTTCATGGTCTGATAGTCTTGAGTCTGACCTAAAGACTCTTTTTATCACTTTAATTACAGTGCTTGTCATGGGCATTCTAATTTGCTCTCTTTGTGCTTGTCATGCCTCTGTTCAAGGAAGCTATCTCTGAGCTACATCTCTTACTCCACACAGACATTGAATTGGCCTTGATAGAAGCCAATTCAAGCCTTGATGCTGCTGCATCTCTATTCTACAGCAGGGATAGTGAGAAGCCTATCCCAGTCTCTAGTCAGGGATATCTCTACAACTGTATTCATCATGGAAGCAGTTAAAGAAGATAGACCATCAGTCCTTCTCACACCAAAGACTTTAAGGGTCAGTATATGACTAGGGGGAATGATAAAGGGAGGATTCAGAATGGGATACTGCATATCTGCAATCTCCTCAGCAGTTTTGTAGGCTTCCAAAATCAGCAGGGGAGCAAACTCCACAGGAACTGTCAGGATAAAGCAAATTTAGTCTTGATAAAACAACAAAGGTGCATGAAATCCCTTTAAGAGCATACTGGCACCGAGGTCAATCTTTTTAATACTTTTGTTAAAGGAACTTTCAGTATGTCCCCTTTTTATCTCACCTGAAAATGCCCACAGTAACTGCTTGATCTTTTAATGATTAAGCACCCCCTTCTTATTCTATAGTGTATCAATTACCTGCCCAAAAAAGCGCCCTCTTCATGCCAGAGCAGGCTATATATCTACCTGCCCCACCAAACCTAGAGGCAGTTTTCCCTGCCCAGGAGACTCTGTCTCCTACTCTTGCTTTCTCTTTCCTCCATTTCCTCTAATAAATTTACAAAACTGCACTCTAACACACAAGAATTCTTTCTTGAACTGTTTGCCACTTACCCCCAGAGCGCCTCATCATCTTTGGTGTCCCACGTGAGGCTCTTTGAAATAAGAATGCATGCTTCTCCAAATCCAGCACTTCAGTAAAGTTCTAACTCATTTTAGTGAATTTTTTCTAATTCATTGTGGTGTATCTTAAGTTCATTTTCACGCCATCTCTCAATTTCTGGGATCCTCAGCTCAGCAAGTAGCATCTGTTTGGAAAAGGCTTTTGGCAGTTGCTCAGGAAAGTAGGGGTATCAGTCAGGGCACTTCCCAATATGCCCTGAACCATGCTTCCTGTCAGGGCACTGAGTACCATGGCCAATATGGTGAACGGATTGAATGCTGATGAGATGCCACCTTTTGTCCCTTCCTTTTTAGCATGTGCATAAGTATCAGGCATGGGACAATCATCTAAGAGTCAGAGGGTGACTGCTAGTCTTAAATCTCCTGTGAGAGGATTCAGTCAAATTGAACACTGTGTGATCCCTCTTGGAGTGCCAATTTTAGGACAAGTCTGACTGTGTGAAGTTCCAATTTGGGAACAGCCAAGGTCAGTATTCTGTTTATACTTTCACGATAGAGTGGAAGACCACCTCCAAGGGACAAGGTCCTGTACAGGACTTTAAGAGAAGGTCACCAGAGTGAGGATTAGGCTTCCTTCTTTAAAACTATCCACTGTCTCCTCCACTGAACTTGAAAACTGAGTGAACTTTAGCAAGCAAACTAAAGTTCAAGATCTTTCATGCCATGACTGCACTACGATTGACTATACTAAGCTCCTCAGTCCCACATCTCTACCCCTGTACTGGGATCCTGGGATCCATCTCCCCTCTGCTGCATGAGGTTGAGCACTTAGATCCAGAATGACCAACGTGACCAGCCTGCAGGAGTAGCCTCTAACCAACTAGGCAGGCAGCAAAAGCCATTTCCTCAGGATCACTACATAGCTCCTGACAGGATGCTCATAGCTCCTCAGCCCTAGCAGTATATATATATATATATATATATATATATAACCAAAGAATCCAATAATAGTGTAGGGGAAAAAGTTTGCCTGCTGCTTCCCAGCAGCCATGAAGACCACCTGAGCTAGCAGAGCCATAAAACATCCTGTGGTCTGAGCTTGCCAGAATGCTGCAGGCAACTGATAAGTCACCAACAGACAAAGAACTTGCTGTGCTTGAAACCCCCTTCCCTAATTTACACCTCTCTCTTCTCACACTTGCTCTAACCTATATAAGGGTACCCTAACCTGAAGTCCATACTCAGACTTTGGTGAATACCTGCTGAGCCTGCCAGCATAATAAACTTGTTAAAGCTTCCAGAATACTTGCTTGGTTTGTCACAGTAGAGCCATAATAATAGTAAAGAACCAGGAGCAGGCACGGGCTTATGAAAGTAGGAATAAAAAAAAAGAGAGAGAGAGAGAAATAAGGTCACCCTAAACTCTAGGAACATCTTTTCTTACTTTCAGAAGTCACTTTTCTGTCTAGTGATCTAATAATACCTGCTGGAATCTAGATTATAGCAGAATAGTGAAGAGAAGTTGGCATCCCTTGGGAGCAGGTGCAGACTATGTTCTTTAGTCCTTGGGGGAGGACCATGTTCTTTAGTCCCAGGTTGGCCTTCTGGTGACCAGGTGTGACAGGATGGGAAGCAGGACAGGACAGGGGCTTCCCACCACCTGTTCAGGGAATTCATGAGGCTAAACTCTGAATACAGGATCCACTATTGGGACACGTTAGGGGAGAGGAAGATCATAGTTGTTTTCTTCCAAATATTAAAATGATAAAATTTGCTTTAAATCCTCTTCCACAAAAAAGAGGGGAATAGATAAGTAACTCATTTTAGTCTGGAGAGGTTTTTAAAAATCATCACTTGTGTCTCCCACACTAAAAGGGAGCTGCAGACAATTTACATTTTAACTGATCCAGGTCTCTCATAATGCCAACACAAAGAGTAAAAGATCTCTAAATGCCTAAGTAAATTCACTTTGGTTTTAAGCACATGTGTGGTTTTAAATTAAAAGCTAGGACTCTGTTTACACGTAGACACTTTCTTTGTAATGAAACTTAAGAAATAATTCAAGTTATTTTAAACTTTGATTGTGAAGGAAAGTGTGAAGTAAACATATTTCTACTTTGGCTTCTAGCTTTCTTTGGAAATCTCATGCTCTGAAGAATCTAAAAGTATAGGTTTTCATTACGGGCCTTTAATGAAACATGAGTAGGCTAGCTTCTTGGATGTGCATTATTAATTTTGGTTTGTTCTTGGCTGGTTTTCTGTCATTAAGAAATGGAGTTTCTTTGGATCTGTGTTTCTCCATGGTATTTTTTTTTTTTGCGGGGGGGATGGATCTTCAAGTTGAAGTTGTTCTGATGTCCTCAATGCAGGCCAGATGAGTTCTGGTCATATGTCTATCTTGTTATTGGCTGTGTTTGTTGTTGGGAGCAGAATTCTTTTGATTCTATCATTAGCTAAAGTGCTGCTAGTTCTGATGAGCTGATTTATTTGATGAAAAGATGTTGGGACTACTCATTTAAATGAATACATAAAAGCATTAATTTGGAAATGTATATATACATACATATATGTAAACTGACTCTAGAGAATCAAAATGTAAGATCTATCTTTTAAGAAGTAATAGTGGATTTAAAGGTACCTATTCATAGATATTTTGCCTGACAAGTAATTATGGCTTTAAATGGAAAGTGTGACTTTTGTGTTTGTCTCTGTATATATGTCGTGAAAGTATATGTTAAGATTTGTTCACATGTCACTAAATCATTGAAAACTTCTGTACGGTATTGCTAGCTTCAGGGACTCTGGATTTTTTTCAGGTTTAAATAATATGGAAAATTTTGGGTAAATAAGATTTGTATTAATAGTTTTGTTTCAAATGTCACCCTGGACTCTCATGGTCAAAAAAAAAAAAATTGCTTAAAAACCTCCAGCAATAAATTTTATAAGTCCGTGGAATATGTTTAGTAACTTGTAATTGTGAAGATGTGAAGTGCTTTACTAAGTTATGTTAAATAATGAGAATTAATTAAAGTTTAAACTGTGATACTAAGATGTTAATTCATAAACTGGGGTCAACTTTTAGCAGGAAAACTAGAGCTTAAGTTTAAAAACCCATCTTGTGCTTCTTAAGACATTTCTCTCAAGGAAAATATATCATTCATGAATCCTCTAATCTGGAAATGTTGATAAAATAAACCGTTGTTTTGTTCAGTTTGTAATCACTTAAAATCAAAGTTTTAAGGGTTAAAAATTCTGATTAATGTAAGAAATGAAGTTAATGAAAACAAGGTAAATCTATTTGCATGTGTAAAATTAAGATATATGTATGTACATATATGTATATAAATTTTAAAGTGAAGCAGGTTATTGGAAAAATGTATTCTTGAATAGTTATAACATTTAATGAGAAATTGTAAGTTGTCTGAAACGTTTACTTAGAAAAAAATTGTCACAAGGCTATATTATCTCTGTGAGGCCTCTAATGAAGGTAAAGATATTTTAAACCAAGTCCTATAGAACTACATTAGTTTGTCTAAATGAATAATCAAATGTTTCATTACCATATTACCTTAACTCCATAAACCTACCTGAAGGTAAATTCTAAGTGAAAAGTTTTCAAAAAAGAAAAAAAGGGAAATCTTAGAGAACTCCTAACATATCCCATATAAAGAAATAATTCTCAGTAAAAAGAAAAATGTTAAAAAAATTGGACTCATTTAGCATAATGTAGTCTTATGAGAAGCATTGTCATAGCACAGGTTAATGTATGGTTTTCTTAATATATGCCCATGTAAAAGTATAACAACTAACATGTATGTTCTAAAGTAATGTGTTCTTATTCTAAGATGCTGAAGTCCCAGGTTAAGTTGTTATTTGTGTTATAGTCATGTCTATAACTGGTCATTTTAAGGTCTTGCTATAAAATATAGTTGTTGTTTTCATGTTTACACAGGTTTATCTTTAAACTTAACTGAGTAAGATATTGCAGAAGTTATAACAAACTAAAATCACTAACCTTCTCATGGGAATCAATCAAGGGTTAAAATGAAATAGAATAAACTAATGAGAATAAATATTTCTATAACTATGTGGTTTAAAATATTTTCTCATACTTCATCAATTAAAGGAGCTATTTTTCCTTTGTAAACTGATACCTTTCTAAGCAGCACGGGCTCAGTACTAGTGATCTGAGTCATGGAATCACAGTCCTCCTTCCTGCAGGTCTCTGCCTATGAAGACTGCTGCAGCTATTCTTGGTGGCCTACACGACCTTCCTATGAAATTGAAGAGCTAATATTAACCTGGCTTTCTCTTTTGACAGTTTTTCTTTATGGGAATACCTTTGTCTTTTTTTTTTTTTTTTTTAGCAGATCTTTAATTATCAATGTATTTAAGGGTACTTAATAGACAAGATGAGATAGAAGAAATAAAAAGGGAATACATGGCTTTAGGGTCATGAACAATAAGGCTCAAATTTTTATTTGGCTGCCTTTGTCAGCAACTCCAATCAGCTTACTAGGCATCAACTAAGAAAGAGTAACATCAGCAGACAGAAGGAAAGGCTCCTGTTATCATGGTGACAAAGTCAGCCACTTGAGCAAAAAGTGCCCTCAAACCAGGACCCTATCAGGGCCATGACTAAGTTCAGGATAAAGGACTTAAGAAAAGGATAATATTGTCTTCATATGGTGGAAGACCTTTTTTCTGACCCAGTGTAAAAATCAGTCTGCCAGGACTTTCCCATGGTACTACAGAGACTGTGGCTATGTTCAGGAACATGCAAGCATCCATTCCTACTATGCAACTGTATGTAACTGATAAGAGTTGCCAGTAGAAATAACACATAGGCAAGGAAGTGAATTTCTACCTCAGAGTATAAAAGGAGAGTCCCTAGACCCCTGTTGCTCAGCTTTGGGTAACGATACCCTTGAACTAACACTGGTACTTGTAATAAAGTGCTTTTCTCTAACTTGAGTGCGTAGCTGTCAGTCTTCTCACTATCTGGAGGCTCTGCCATAACATTCCAAGCAAGAAGGGACCTTTCACTCTCCAATCCCAAGGAATGAAGATCAAAGGATGGGGCCTAACAAGCAACCTAACTTCCAACTCTTCATCTCAGTGGTTGAGCTTCAGGTAATTCTGAATGATGGATGTAAAATCTTTAATCTTCCTGTTGTTAAAAAAACCATTTTGTCCTCACCCAGCACTCTAAACCCCAACTTATTCTTCTCCACATCAGGCTATAAGCATAAATGGAAAGTACTCTACCTCATTTACTTTTGGTTGTTTGCTTGTCATTCTATTCCCTGTAATTTGCTTAGTGTAAGTAATACCTAAATTCCAGAAGTTCTTTAATTTTTAAGTATTTGGACCAATGGAAGTTCATGCCTTTGGTAACATTGCATTAATTCATCTATGTGCTCAAACAGGAAAAAGCTTGATCTTACTCTTCCTTTTAAATTGCCTTAAGCATATTTAGTTCTGCTCACTGTTTGCCTTATCTCAAAGGTTTCAAATACATCTGTTATGTGCTATAGATTGGTCTGTCTTCTTTAGCACTAAGTATGTTTCAGGTATGGTATGCACACTGCTGTAGCCAAGACTCTCTGCTTGCAATTAGCACATTCTAAAATATTTTGGTGTCTCTTGCTACCGATTCATTTTTCGTAATCTTCCATTTACCTTCTAAGTTTAACTGAAAGTTTATTTCAATGAAGCTTTGTAACTTTCCCAAGGTTGACTCAAATAAATGGGTCTTCAATGTAAAAAAAAAAACAAAAAAAAACCTCTAAGTGGAAAAATTTAATTTCAGGGTCTGTCACTGGTAGCCCCCAGAAACACCAATGTTACATAAAATTTCTAAGTACTTCTAACCTGAAAGCTATTCTTTTTTATATTTCAAACTAGGATCAACAGTCTTGCTGCATAGACTGGTAAGGAAGTTTTCTGCTTCATGTATGTGGGATTTGGGTCGCCAAAGAATATACGACAGAGTTAGGTGAGTGAGCAAGCAGAGATTTCATTAGAGGGTAAAGGGATGGCCAACCAAGGGAGGTTCAGACCCTGCCCGCCATGCCAGTGGCCTGGGTTTTTAAGGGAAAGAGCACGTGGTGAGGAAGAGAAAGGAGAGAGGGGGTCCATAGACCAGGTTTCAGTTCCTGATTGGGCAAGGTGACATTATGCTTTGAAGTTACTGGTGGTCTTCTTCAACTGGTGTCATTCCTTTGTTTCTTAGTGGAAGGTCCGTCCTGGTCACGTACTACACGTCCCACGTGTTGAACTCGTCCATCGGCTTTCCTTATCTATCTCAATGCATCCACAACAGTGCTGGTGCCAGAGGCAGTTCACTGTCGTAATAGCTGAACTTTAATCCCTGATCTAAGGCTTGCTCTTGTGGGGGTTCTGACAATTTAAGCACTAAAAAGGCAAACTTTGTTATGTATTTTACTTCTCTGTACCATACTCTTAACTAAGGTTTGAATGCAAAATGGAAAAGAACCTGGCTTAAAAGGTACAATCTTACTTATGCTCCTTTAATTTAATTGTAAGTATTTTATCGAATATCTGTTTATATTTTAGAAGTTACTAACTTCTTGTATATTAGTAACTGAAACCACTTTTCCTGCCTCTACTGGGTTGAATACACTCAAATTTGCCTTTAGTCTGTCTCAAATGTCTTAAGGCCTAAAAACTCTGGTCTGGCCTAAAAACTCTCCTTTTTACCATAAATGTATTACTTAACATTTTTATCCTAATGTAATGTCTATACTTACCTCTCTTATGCCAAGGATGCTGTCTCCAAGCCAAAAGTATAACTAATCTTGACAGAAGTCAGTTCAAAACTGAATAATGCTGCATTCCAATTTTACAGTAAAAAACAATGTAATAATCTATTCTAATCCCTAAACAATATAGTATCTATGACTCTGTTCAGCATGGAAACACCTATAGAACATCAGGCCATGAATTCTCTTCACCCTAAAGATCTTAAGGATCAAAATATGGTTGAGGGGGAAATGTTGGGGTGAAGTTTTTATAAGATGCTCTACATCTATAATCTCAGCCTTCAACTTCCAAAACTAACATAGGATCATACAGGCTTGGAGAGTAGAGAGCCACCAAGATGATGCATCAACAAAAGGGCATGAAATTCCTTTTGACTGCAGAGTCTTTAAGAACAAAACTGATAAAACTCTCAGAATGACCCTCTCATATCCCACCTGGAATCTGCAGCAATGGCCTGGCCTTTGATGTTTAAAAGCACTCCTTCTTATCAATATCCATTCTCCAGGCTAACTGAGAGGTATAAATGTAGAAATCTCATAGTAATGGGGCAGCCCTCCATGCCCAGGAGACTATCTCCTGCTTTTTGCTTTCTTTCTCCTCCATTTTCTCTAATAAATTTTAAAACTGCACTTTAGCACTCAAGACTACTTTCTTGAACCATTCTCCACTGAACCCCAAAGTCCCTCATCAGTGTTACAACCTATAGAGCTTCTTCACTGTTTCCTGTGTCCAACAGCCTGCCCCTCACGCTCAATCTCTCCTCCTCTTCAGGTCTTGATTGCCATACCAAAGTCATGCATGTGACAGGGATCATT
Source organism: Solenodon paradoxus (assembly GCA_004363575.1). Taxonomy (NCBI): domain Eukaryota; kingdom Metazoa; phylum Chordata; class Mammalia; order Eulipotyphla; family Solenodontidae; genus Solenodon; species Solenodon paradoxus. The sequence continues at coordinate 23,435 of RJWH01001227.1, read as the reverse complement.
CTGAGAAATACACCATTAGGAGACCTCATTGTTCTGTGAATGTCATGGATATATACTATTCTCTAAATGGTATTTCCACATTTCTTTGGTATAGCAACTCAAGAGGGCATCTTGGAAGAGGAACTAGGTCATCCATGACTACTCATTCCTTCTGAGGATACTGTCTTTGTGTGTTTATTTGTGTTCTTAAAGGGCTTGGGTTTCTCACTGTTCCAGATAATATTCTGTAACCTGCAAGCTTGCCCCTAAATAAAACTGTTATCTGGTCTTTAAAAGCCTTTAAATGTGTTATTGGCTTAGCCTACTTAATGGACAAAAGTGCTTTCAGACTTTTGCTCCCAAATAGGGAGAGTTCCTTCACATAGATGATTTGTTCTGGCAAGTAATTTTCCTCCACCAGCAGCTTATCTAGAGTTTCCCCAAATATTCAGGTACATTTGCATCAGTACTTGCAGAGTAACCACTTACTTTTACACTATGTAATGAAAAAACAAAAGCAAAAACCCCACAATCCTCTAATCATTTAAACCCATGCAGAGCTAGCGATAAATTCAACATGACCTGGCCATTTCTTTCAATATCACAAATATTTTATTTTGTATGTAATTGTCATGGGGCTAAGAGGATATCCTTCTGTATCTGGTCTTCATTCCAGAGCATCAGAAATTTCTCCATATTTGATATAGGCCCTTCTCAAATATTTGTTAGCCTTCTTGCTTTCAATGAAACATATACTTTACCAGTTTCTATTACTTTGTTCTACTTGTTTGTAGCTATATTGGAACAAGACATGCCTGACTAGTGAGTAATAGCCATCACTAATTTTCCACTCATAATTCTTAATCACTTTTAATTTTGTTTCCAGGTCAGTCATTAGACATGGCCTCCTACCAGCAGAATTAGCAGTGGATTTTCTATGCATAGGGACCATGTAGAATAAAATGAGAGGTCAAGAAAAATGACGCTAGTAAGAGACATGTAAACATGAGATGTATGAGGCTATTGCCATTGTAAAATGCTACAACCTTGCAATGACTATGATGTCATTGGGCAACAGGAATGTTGAACTACTGGTGTATATATGATCTACTGTTGACTAAAATGTATATTTGCAGATGCATGATTATTTCTTCATGATTATTTCCCCTGAGTTCTTCACTGACTACGTTTAAATAAAATCCCAATCTACTCTTTTCCACACTCAGGTGCTCTTTTCTGCTTCTTTGTGTCACTGGTCCTCAGCACTCAGCTCCAGCTGACATCACATTAGACTCACCCTACTCCATGGAGGAACATATATATCTGTATAGCTTTAACAAAGTCCTGTCACATTATGCACGCACACCACTGATTGCTGCAGCAAATACTGAAGTAAAAAGTGGCCCAAAGGATGTGAGACAGGACATACAAGATACCCAATACAGATGCCAATTAGCATAATTCTACCAAAAAGTCAGTCCGGATTTTCCAACATGTCTATTTAAAACACTACCTCTTGTGTCCTTCCTTGAAGTGATTGTGTGGAAGCATATTTGGAACAGATTTCCACTTCTCTCTTTCATCCAGCCCATTGATATTTCATTCACCATTTCCTTTAAAAACTTTTCTACTCACTCTACTGTACCTTTGGTATACAAGTGAAAAATGTACTTGACATTATTGATGTTTCTCTATATCCTAGTGGGCCACTTGGTCATGCCTCTGAAAAGTTGACCTTTTCTATAGAGAAATAAAATGTAAATAATTTTGGTAGCATGCTTAGTTATGCCTTTATTGGGATATCTTAAATGTCTTCTTCACTCCTATTTTAAGAACTTGGTATAATAGAGTAATTATGAAAAACATATCCCTCAATATGTGCATTAACATATTTATATGTTTTCAAAAATAAAGAGAAAATACATAATATTCAGGATAAGATATAAAAACCATTTTTACTAGTTACAGATGTCCTGATAACTCATAAGTGCTGAAACTTATGTAAGGTCATCACTAATGAGTGAAAACATTTTTGATTTCACACTTCCTACATCTTGTACTTTGTTTATAAGAGTTACTTAAAATACTTTAAGATTCAAATTTTTTAAATGATAGTTTATTTAACTCTCAAACCTAAATAAATACCTTTTTATACACTTTGATGCTGCTAAGCTCTCATTTGTCAAAAAAAAGGACTTTGAAATCTTTTTAAGTTGATTGCTGTCTCATAATTCAGAGCATTCATCACAATTGCTGCTGTTTTGTTTTCTAATCACTGCGACTATATCCACGTCTTTTCCATGTGACAGGATATTTTTCTAGATTTAATTATATAACTGATCTAGGAAAAAAATAACAATTTCAAAAAATGTATTCAGCATTTCAGGCTATTTCAGAAACAGAGTTCAGTAGAAGCAAATAATTTAAAATATGTTTTCTAGCTTGAAAATTCCTGAGAAAGTTCACATCCTAAGCCCAGAGCATTCACATTAATGTTGTGCACATTTAACCACCTTGACATCTATATCAGTACAGACAAAGAATATGGACTAAATAAAAACCCAGTTACTGGAACCTGGATACAAAATGGGATCAGTGACTTTGGCCTGATGAGTCAAGGAATCACATTTAATGGCTGTGGTCTCTGTTCAGAGATGTATCTGCCATACCAACATTCCTAGGGACTTTCATGCACAGACTTTCAGGATTTCTTTCCTTAGAGGAATAAAACTTGAAATGGGATAGTATGAATTAAAGATTGTTTATAACCATATGACATACCACATAGAGAAAGCCTGTCTGGAGTAGGAAACATGAGACCAATAAAGGCAAGTGTGGAATAATAGAAATATATACATAGTGTTCTTTGCCTCCTGTTTCTGCTAATCCTTGGTTTTTAACTCGGCTTCCTCACACAGAGCACCTAGTTTCTTAGAATTCCCTGAGTGATGAGTGTCTTTTCTTTCAATGAAGTGAATCTTCATGGGCTCCGGGGTGGGTAATAATCTCCACAGGGACCAACCCATAAATATGATCTAGAAACTTTCACTGCCCCAAACTGCTGCCCCCCACGGCCTCCCCACTGCCCCATCCTCCAGAGGGGGAGAGGAACTGGAAAACTAGTTAATAATCAGACATTATCTATATAATGAAGCTTAAAAAAATCTCTAAGCTACGGAACTCAGAGAGCTTCTGAATCAGTGAACATATTCACGTGCACGAGGTGATACACTCCAACTCCACTAAAGTAGAGGCTTCTGTGTTTGCAAACTTTCCGGATCCTACCCTATGTATATCTTCTTCAGGATGTTTATATGTGTTATTTATCATGTTTTTTACTATATTTTAAACTAGTAAATGTAAGAAAATGTCTCCCTGAGAATTGTTCTAGTAAATTATTAAACCGAAGGAATTAAACCCTAATTTACAGTGAGTCAGTCAAAATACAGATGAGACTTTACATGGGTGGCTGATGAGGGTCATCTTACAGATCTGAACCATTAACTTGTGGACTCTGATGCTAACTCCAGGTAGATGATGTCAGAACTGAATTGAATTGTATGACACTCAGCAGGTGTTAGACAATTGGTCAGTGTGGAAATAAACTTAACACTTCTAGTGTCAGACATGTACTTGCAGTACGATAAGAGTAATGGAAAACACATTTTTTTCCCAGACAGCAAGAGATCAAAAGAAGACTGTCTTGACCACATTGTTTGAATCCTAAAAACTTACACCTGAGCCTTAAAAATAATACAATCTTTGTTTCTTACGGCAGTCAGAGCTATGATTTTGTCACTTTCAGCTAAAAGAAACTTGTTTAAGAGACCATGAGAAAAAGATTAGTGAATGAGTTAACAAGTGTGTGATTCAGGAAGAACTCCCAACCAGTGGAAATGTACAAGGATATGAATCCCTTTTTGGAGTGTGATGCCAGATCTAGTAAATAAGTCAAACTGTATGTTAAACAAAAAGGAAAATAGGAGGTTCCCCAAGGGAGCATGGTTCCTTTACGACTGCTGAGAAGAGATATTTAGTCATTAATAGCTGCATAATAACTGTCCTCTAAGTACGGAATTCATTTTGAATACATATGTGAGTATTAACTGACCTTAATATTGTGATAGTTCAGCATTATATATACAGTGACAACATAATTCTGTGTTTTATGGGGAGTGAAGTCTGCAGTTAAAGGCAAAGACTTTTTAAAGTTGACCATCCTTACTATCACATTCCTGGGAAAAGAAATGTGTCTCCCAAACAAGTATTGAGGGATCGCACAAAGAATAACAAGATCAAAATTTTTCTACTGAGTTCGCAAAGGTAGAACTATAAAGAAAAGGTATAGGGAATAAAATTCATATTTAATAGAAAGAATGACTCTTTAGCATTTCTCATTTAAACTGTTCAAATAAGATTTTTCAGGAAAATTTAGCGAAGACTCTTGAATTGGACAGAGGAACACATGCAGATTATTCCTGTGTTGGCTTGGGTGGCTTCTACTCTGCCTCCAACTCTAAACTTCAAGTATTCTATTTTCCAAGATCCACACAGAGTGGTTCAGTATGAAAATTATTTAAGAAAAACATAGAAATATAAATAACCTGTATTTTCCTATTATCTTTGTATTTGTATAAAATATTCTCTGCATTATAAATGGCTAGTATACTCAAATCAATGTTTTTAATCTTTAAAGATATCTTGTCAGATGTTTAAATAATTGACTATTATCAAGAAAATGGATCTTAAAACACAAGAAATTCTTCATAACAACTTCCTTAATTGGGGGAATTTTTACTTAAAATAAAAAGGAAAATTGAGAGTGTGGGAGAGTATCTTTTAGAAAACCATTATGTCCCAAATGTCATTTTAAATTTCAATAATTTAATCAGCTATCTGATTCTGATTCAAGAGTCACTGAAGTTCATTTTATTAAAAAAAGAAAATTTGTAATCATTCAAACATTGATGACAGGGAATAATGCTGGGCAGAAAATAGGAGTCAAATAAAGAAGAAAGGTGCTTTATGTCACAGATCAATTTAAGAGTGTCCCCCTTCCCACCTTCCTAAAGTCAAAATTGGGGAAACACTTTCTACTTTTGCAAAAAAGTAACCTTATTCCATCCTTTTATGACTTGTGTGTCTCTGAAAGCTTGTTTCTGCCTAAGTGACTAAAGAAAGACATTATTAGGATAAAACAGATTCTTGTGGGCATTACGTGCTCTCTAGGATGGATTCCCGATGACCTACAGGAAGAAGAGACTAGAGATAAAGTATGGACAAAGAGAGGAGAGCATGCGGCTGCCCTATTGCCGTTGCTCTGTTCGCAGTGAGGATTGAGCCATTATAATCCCCTTGGATTTTTTATCTACCAAAACAGCTTGGGCCCATCAGCAAATTGCAGTGGCATATGGTCCAGGTTTACGAGTAATCTGGCACATGATTAAGGCAAGGGGGATGTCATCCTTCAGCAAATACTGAAAATATTGCAGAAGAATTTGTGGAGTTTAAAAAGTCAAACTTGATAGAATTATAATGATTAAATATTTCCAAAATCAGCAATTTTAATTTGGTCAAATTAAAATTTTCTTTAAATGTAGGTAGTTAGCATGGAAAAAAAATCAATGCTCAAGGCGTTAAAAAAAAAGTAATTGGTCTATTTTTCAGCTGTAGAATCAGCAGCTTGAAGGCTAACCTCAGGATCCCTTGGGGCTACACACTGGCCTGGGTTTCAATGAGGACGAAGCTTCCACACCACCCTGTGATCAGTTTACCACTGTAATTATAGCTATTTAAAGAGCCCAGTGATGAATAAAGCAATTTCAAAGAGAAGTATGATGTGAAGGCAAGTATAATGACAGTGTCTATCATACACACCCATGTTTCTCTAACTAGAGTAAGTCTCCAGCTACAGCAGTGGTTCTGACCTCTGGATGCACATTAAATTCATATGGGAGAGATGGTAAAAAATATCATTGCTAATAATCTACACCAGAGATTCATGTTTAATTGGACTTCAAGGAGGTTCAAATATTTTTTAAAAGGTATATTAATGTTTCTACTTTAGTCAGAACTCTGACCCAATGAATTAGGGCCCACGCTCCTTGTATCCAGTGGTACATGAAACTTATAGGACTCAAACATATTTCTGGAAAATCCATCTTACACAAAGATTTGGGAAAGATATTCTTAATTACATTTCATTCCTTTTAAAAAATTATTACAAATGTAGGACACTTCACTAATAATAAATCTAAGGCAGATATGAATACACAGTACAATACAAAATTCACATGAGATTTTTCAGATAAAATTATACTTCAATACCTTAAAAGAAATATGTTTATTCATTCATCTTTTCCTTTGTTGGTCAGACATTTCTGAAGAGGTAATTTGTAAGATAATGCATACGATCTCATTGAAACCACTTCAGTCCTTTAAAAAGTTCATGTTAGTTATAACAGCAACCTAATAACCACATACCTAATTATTTAAGTATTAATTTATCAATATGTGTGTATGTGTGAATTTTTCTTTTAATTAGCAAAAAAAATTAATAATGCTGGATTGTATCTATGTATAAACTAGTTTACTGGTTTACGTAAACTTGGTTTAGATTCTAATTCCCTAACAGATTATTCAGCATTTATGACTCTTAAGATACTAAATAGCAAATTGAACAACAGATGAAAATATATCTCATCTGACTCTATTTAATGACAGTGTTCTTTAGAATCATAATATATCATGAATAATTTTTCCAATAGTACTGGGCATTATATTCTTAACTATCAAGTTATTTCTCATTTTGTGAAAGCTAATTAGTACTATAGAAATTCATGATTCCATAATTCAATCTGTGTATAAAAGGGATTAATTTCCCTGAACTTCTCTGCTCTTAGGAAAGATGAGCCAAGTTTAACTTCACTGTCATCTAGTCTTTGACATTGAAAGCAATATCACGGCTGTTTTCAATAGGGTTCCATCAACTTCCCTTACTAATGTCCTTTCTTAATTGTCTCCCATTTTCCCTTCAGGATTAATCAATAACACTCTACTTATTGATCCATCTTTACTACAGCTTCTAAGTGAAAAAAATTAGGAGTCTATCTTAGTCCAGCCAAAGCAAATTTTCAAAAACTCTTGCTGGGCAAACCAACCAGTGACTACCAGTCCAGCTATAGAATCACAACAACACAGTTATCTAATCATCTGAAGATGCATTTTAGGAGGAACACCATATCTAGTAGTACAAACTGGCAAAGAACAGACATAATTGTGTGTCAATTGGAAAAAAAATCTCAACTTTCAATTTAAAATATTCATGCTGAGTACTTATATTGTTTGAAAAACTCCACAACCTTAGATTAAGGAAGTGTCATGGGAAGGTAGACTTTTTCCTTAGATTTTTAGTGAGTCTTGAGAGGGCTCCAAAGTTCATTGATGAATGGGAAAAATAAGAGAGTTCATGACATCAAGATATTTTCTGACATTGAAAGCAACACAGTTACTTTCTCTATCTGGAAAAATAAGAGTAAATCTTAGTGATTTTTGTGGGAAGTGGCTGAGGTATGAAAGAGCTATTTTGAAGTGTGGATTTTTAAAGCAAGAAAGCAAAAGATCATAGCATGAGGAAATTTTTAGCTGGGTCAGAATCAAATCTCAAAGAGTTAGGAGTGACTTTCCTGAATTTATCAAGAGTCATGTACATTTTAAAAGTTTCAGAATAGTTTTGGAGAAGAAAGCTACTTCTCCCTAATAAAGATATTTCCAGGGCTGATAGAGTAGTAGTTGAGTCAAAGCATAAGGTCAAGAAAGTCAAGATACAGTTAAGACACAAGATCCTAAAGCAAGCACAGATAAAGAATAAAATGTCAGAATTAGGAAAGATAAATGGATTTGCTTATAAAAATTATACCCAAATACTTTTTGACCCTATTTCATCCAATATAATAATTTCTATTAATCAAATGATTTAATTTGTGTTAAGGTTTCTTATTCATGCTGTTATACCCAGAATTTCTGAGAAAAGTGAATACTATGAGCAGTGATTGTCATCAGAACCCAAGGGTTTACAAAATCAAAGACAATCCAGAAAAGGGGCAAATTAACTCTCCCTCAATATTTTACCTTCTTTCAGAGTAAGAGTAGATTTGAAAAAGAGAAATTGCATTGTTCATCTTTATAATCTACTCAACAAATCCAAAATTAATCTAACAGGTATCCAAAAAAGCACTCATTAAGAGTAATTAGATAACAATGTTGTAGCTGCTATTAAAATATAAAGATGGCATTCTCTTTTTTCTAATTCTAAACATATAACATCCCTTCTAGGATTTCTTGCCAATACTCTGCTTGGAAACCTAATGAGAAATTCCAGAATTCTAGTTTTAGATAGTTATTATCATACCAGATTTTCTACCAACAAATAGACCTTTTAAAAGTAATTTTAGTAGTAGCAATAGTTGGCATTTAATGAATGACAACTAGGTGCTAGGTGCTTCCAGAAACTCTGAAGCATAGTTATTAATACAACCTATAATTCACAGATTAAGAATATGAAACAAACAAGTTAAACAACTTGTTCAAAACTCTCCAGTCAGAATCCAGACTCAGGATTCTGATTCTAGAGTTCACACTCCTAGTCATTTTTCTATAGTGTCCGAACTTCCAGGATTCATTGTTCCCTTCCTTGACATATATTTGTGGTACAATCACCATGTGCATTTTAGACACAACAGTATATAAGATGCTACAAGTTCCTGTTCTCATCTCTTCACAGAATGTTTTCTAGAATTCAATGTCTTTGTGAAACTCTGCTTCTGATGATATCACACCCCTTAGAGTCTTCTTGAGAAATAGGTTGAAAGGCGACATAGACACATAGGCACATCAAACCTTTGTTTTCCGAATTTCTGTAGAAAATGTTTGGCTATATCACCCACATCATCTCCATATTTTTGTCTACTTCAGCCACATAATTTGGCATTTAGTTTATTATTTTTCCTCTATCCTCTAAGGTCTATCATAGTTCTTGGTCATTTCTACATCCATGCAGGTGAATCAGTCAGCATCAAACCCTGACAGCATCTTTTTTCTACTACAGAGACTCACCCATCACCACAGCCAAGACTTTATCAGCGCCCAGAGATAGCACATCTCTGATCTTAAAGTTCTTTACCCATTATATAAGAATAAATTCTTGTTCTTCTAGTTACCTTGCTTGTATGATTAGGCTCGAAACATACTGATTTCCATTTTTACCCATCAATCTCCTGTCCCCTTTTCCCATATAGACGCTAATCCAGCATTTGAATTACTCCTTTGCATCTACTTCTTTATTTAAGCCCTACTTCTGTATCTGCCTACAATTACCTCAATCTGGCCATGTCACATTACCTAAAAGAAATGAGGGAGACAGGTTGAATATAAAATGTATAGATCTGTGTCACAATGTGTTAATGATGTCTAGTTGTCCCTTAATATTGTCAGAAAATCCTGTAGTGTGTGTTTTTTTTTACCAGAATAATCACTCTACCCTAACCTACTTATCACAAACTCCCTAACTCATAATCACATCCTTCTTGCTAAGAAAAAGTTCTCCCTTCATATTTTCAAAAATAAAACACAATCAGGTGAAAACTTGTATAACTTCCATCCACCCACACATTTGCTATACTTGCTTTCTGTTTGTTTTTTCTTCTATTTAGAAAATATATTCTCTTCTCTCTTCTGAAGCTAATCCTGCCATTCCCTCCAGCTCCCATAGAGAAGTTGTTCAGTCATTTACAATTTTTTATGATAAACTCTTTGACTTGCCTCTCTCTGTTAACAATCTCTTTTGCATGCAAGTTTGGTCAAGTCTAGCAAAACGTTCTCTTTAAACCTCTATCCACCTTTAGCTCCCATTCCATTTCTCTCCTTTAAATATCTGAGCTGATTAACATCAATGTTTCAACTCAAGCAGTCAGATAGAGAAAGAGTAAATTCTCCTTCTGAGATTTTTTGTTTAAGTCTTCAATTTATTAAATAATGCTTATCTCCATTGGGAAGGGCAATCTGCTTTACTCGGTCTACTGATTCAACCACTAACCTCATTAGAAACACTCTCACAGACACATTCAGAAATAATATTTAGCCAAATATCTGGTACCCCATGGTCTGGTCCACTAGACGCATAAAACATTAGAATCCCTTTGTCTCAGTTTTATTCTGTTTTGGATGATAATGCATATCATAATTTTTCTGTTTTTTAATCCTTTCCTTGCTTGACTGTACTTCAGAAGTTGCCTCTGTAACACGGAGAATTTCTTTGAACTCTTTTGGTTATTTGTAACTACATTCACATAAATATACTCTGATTTCACCAGCTATTGCTACTTAGTCTTTTTTCAATCTCCTTTCATTATATGCTCCTTAAAAAATTCTATTTCTCCACGCTATCCTTTGTTCAGTCCTCACGGCTAATATATTAATGATGTCAGCTATTGCCATTATGCCATCTCTCCCAGCTGTATATCTCTAAGCCTAGATTTCCTTCTTGACCTCAAATTTCATATACAACCGGATATAGGAATTTCCAGTTAGGTGCCTAAAAACACACAATAAAGAGAACCCATTTAAAACTGAATCCATCAGTTTTACTCCAATTCTTCTTCTCTTCCCAAACTGTCCTATCTTGGTAAATGGCAACATTATACCATTGATCAAATCAGAGCTCTAAACAAGATCTTGGGCTCATCACTTTCCTTAGTCCCCTTTTCCATATCAAATTTTTCACCAGTTTATTCAACTTTTTAAAACAGCCCTTGAAATTTTTGACATCTGCCTATATCAATTGTGATTACCTTGGCTTGTGACTTATTAATTCTCACTTTTTTTCCTATAACAGTTGTCTGGTCTCCCAATTTCCATTCGTAATTCCCTTTAACCTATTTGCTGCACTTTCACCAGTTTTCTCTCTCTAACTTTTAACATTGACTTCAGGAAAGGCCCTTCCAAATCTCATCTAAATTTACCTGTCCAATCCTTGCACCCTACATAACAGCATACTCAGCTCAAAATTATTGATTTGTCATCTCTCGTGTTTGTTTCTTTTTCTTCCCCCCATACATCTTTCTTTCCCTATAAGGACCCTTTGAACCACTCTTGTTCCAAATTACAAAGTAGTATCATTTGGCTTCAATATCAATTCCTGCTAAGAGACTTCAAGATTGCATTAGGTGGCCCCTGCTTACATATCACCCTCTGCTTCCTTATGTCACAGAACTCATAATCTTGCAATATAATTGCAAAGTTCCTGTTTGTCTTTACTACAAGATTATGAACTTGAATTGTTTGGCATCCATTGTGCCTAACATGAGGCCTGACACATAGTGGTAATTAATATTTGTTAAGTAAATAACTGAAAGAATGACTATTAGCCAATTAGAAATAGTTTCTATCATAACACATCTGACTAAAACATTTAACATTCTTGTCTTTCAAACTTTACTTCAATCTGGATATTTAAAAATCCTGTGCAAGTATTACAGTTACTTGACTAAATTCTGCTCTTAGCCCAAGGTTTCCATTTTACACTTCAGCATGTAACATCTGTAGCTTAATCTTTTGTTATTTATTATTTTATCGCTAGGTTGTACCCTGCTCTCTGTTATGGTTATATTAAGGCTGTGTGTTTCATGCTTCCAGAAATGCAGACCAGTCATTTTAAAGCTTCTTTTCTTTCACAGCCACCTGTCTGCTGAGATTTGTTCCTTTCTTCTAACACTTGTATTTCTGAAGTACCTTAAATATAAGCACGATTGTAAAGATGCTCAGTATTATGTTATTACTGTTCATTTACACTAAAAGGGTGAGAAATTATTTATCTTGTTCTTGGCTCATTTGTGAAATAAATATTTTAAATTCTATTGAAAAAGAAAATATTAGGAGATAAATTCAATGGAGATCTGTACTTAAAATGGAGAATAGAAACATTTTCTGCTTTAGCTATGCCATTCCGATGAAAAGTATGAAATGGTCGGTTACTAAGAAAGGGTTGAATGTGCATCAAAGAAGAGATTTGACATAACATTAAATAAAGAAGTGTTTAATGAGCATTATCTTACAGCAAAAAATTCAGATTAAAGCATGCTGTAGTCAACTTGGAGAATGAAATCATTTAAAAAAATGAAACTAAAACTAATCCAAGTGATAGTCCTAGGAAAGGTAGAAGAAAAATTTCCTATTCCACCCAATTTTTATTGATAATTAGCGTAAACGTGTCCATTGCTTTCAATATTCTGAGTTGCCAAAACTCTATCCACCACGAATTTCGCTGATATTTGCTCCTGTTCCTTCACTCATCCATCTGCTACTCATAGGTTTATACAACAGTATAATTTGGAGAAAAGTGTATATAATATGAAATCATTTCATGACAATAAGAAATAACACAAAATATTTTAAAAAGTGTATGAAAGAGTGATAAGTCTGGAATTATTACTACAGCCTCCCGATCCTGGGATTCCATTCAGTCTCTCTCTCTCTCTCTCTCTCTCTCTCTCTCTCTCTCTCTCTCTCTCTCTCTCTCTCT
>RJWH01001227.1:0-10779 GCA_004363575.1 Solenodon paradoxus | reverse complement strand
ATAGAATATTATTTTTATTTAGAGGAAATTTAGAATATTTGGCTATACTTTAAGAAATAGGTGTACATCTTATCTCTTTAAAGTGAAAGGAAACCTGATATTCGTGATATGACTCTGACATAAAAGATAGAGGCTAATAAATAAAATATGAAAATAAAACTCTAGAATTAATATCTTCACAAACATAAGAAAAGTTGCAATCATGCAATAAGAACTTGATACATAATATAAATGGGATAAGTTCAGGTAATGAGAAGGTGCTTTTAGAACTTAAAAGTCTGAGAGAAGAAATATATATATTAATGAGACTATTATAAAATGGTGCACTCTGGTGGCCTAGCATATAAGGTTGCCAGAAATACATCCCAAGGACTAGGGGCAATAATGAAGATGAACAACTAAATAAAATAAGGAAACTACTTCTTTCTCTCTCTCTTCCTACCGGCTTGGTTGCTTTCATTTCTGTCCTTAGGAACTGGCTCATAAAATAGAACTAAAAGATAAAGGGGAAAGATCAGAAAAAAAGATTAATTTCAGGAATCAACATCTATTTTATGATAAGGGAACAGCATAGCTTAAAAACCTATCGGGTAGTATGCAAATGTAAGAAGTGAAAATTAACTGGCAAAACATGAGCCATCTAAGAGCAAGGACCCCACCTTAGAAACTTGGTCTAGGGATGTACCCCATAGTTACACCACCTCACCTCCCCTTTGAACTCCGGTCCTCAGAAGAGTTGCAACCCCTGGTTACACCCAAAGAGAGGTCCTTCCCCCAATATAAGAGACTACCTTTTAACATCTCTCTTGTCCCTGTGACCTCAAACTGCGTGTGCCACTTCTTTTTAGTTGTATTTTTTAAATAAACTTGCCAGGTGATGTTGGAAATAGGCATCTCTCCTTGATTTCTTCCCAGGACAAACTCTGCATTCATCAGTGCCAGGTCCCCACATGTTTTATAGAAATTCTAGAAAAAATGTTTTTAAAAAGTCAAAGAAGAAATTATTGAAGAATGCAAATAACTTCTCTATTTTCCATAACTTAAGAATATACGTTTCTTAATTAAAATACATATAATTTAAAAGTTTCAGTAAGCACACCAAGAATGAAAAGGAAAAATGGAATAAAGCAAATATTTCAAAAGTTTCCAGAGATATAAAAACAAGTCATATGCCAACGATCAGAAATCAGAACAGTGTCAAACTTCTCAATAGCATCACCACAGGCTAAAACAGAAGACAGTGGGAAAAAAATGTACAGCTTAGAATCCTAGAGTCAGCCAAAATACCAATGATTGAGTCAGTTGGATTGATATATTTTAAAATACCATTTAAAATATCTCGTGCAACCTTTTTCAGAAATCTGTTGGAGGATGTACTCCACAGAAATAAGACAGTGAATCAATGCAGAAAACATTAGAGAGTGAATCAGTAATTAATAAAGTAGAAAGCCAGCAAAGTGGGATCCAAAATAGGAAGTGAAAAGATGCTTATGAAGAAAGCCCAGAAGATGTAGTGATTAACAATCAAAACTGAGAAAGGTGAAGCTCCATAGAAATATATTAGGCTCAAAGAAAGAAATAACTTAGCTGAAGCTTATCTGATGTGTTCAGTCAGTTCTTTTATAATTTTATAAATTAATGATTCGTAAGTGAAGTGAAAAAGGCAATTGTTAAACCTAGAAAATACGAAAATTGTATAAGAGCAGAATTACACTGTGTAATATAAATTGACTCAACAGCAAATATTATGTAATACAATCATTTAAAAAGTGAATATTAACCAAGAGTAGTAAAACGGCTATATTAGGTGACAGAAGGTCTGCCTGTAGATTGGGGTGCCTGAGTGGGACAGTGGGTATAAATATTTACCATTTATGGCAAGAAATCAAACAATGATCTTTTCAACTTTCAAATTAAATGACAAAATTATTGCACTATTTAGACAAATGAGTAGAAATGTCAGAAAACACCTCAAAGGATTCACATGACAAAGTTGAACTCAGGGAAAAGGAATTGGTGTGTGTGTTAGATTCCCCCAGAAGGTTGCAGGACCTCCTGGTCTGGAAAATGTGGAAAGAATACCCAGAAATGCTGAGTATCCAAATGGGTTTATTGGAGGCTCACAGCAGGTTGATGCACTAAAGAAATGCAGCCCCAAGGAAGGGGCTGTTGTTTCTGTTGTTTTTTAATATGAAATTTGCTTCTATTGTTGGTAGCAGGGGTGGAGCAAGTTGCAGGTCTCTGGTTATCTTAAGGAATGTAAAAGGCAGGGTGTGCTTTCAGTAGCTCCAGGTCAGCAATATTTAGAAGACATGCTGCTGCAATTTACTCAGAGGCAGGAGATGTTGTCTGGGACTGGGACAAAGAATCTGTTAAGAAGTCCAGTCAAATGTTACTACAAGACCGTTGTCAAAACAATATAATGAGGATCCAAAGATATTATCAGAAAAGATGACACAAAGGTTTATTGAGAATCCTGTTCACATGTTATACTTTGGAACCTTTAGATAGGGTTCTTTACAAAATGGAGTTACTTGTGTCTTCCTGGAAACCCTTATCCTATCAGTATGAAAGATGAACATTTCTGTTTTAATGAAAATCTCTATACATAGTTTAATTCAAATAAAATTAAGTGCATACTTTAGTGTATCTAAGAAGAAACATAAAAACCGAAAATTAACCCTCAAAGACATCTGGCTTCTTCACACAATAGTGACTTTTTCACCAGTGGTATAATTTCTGCCCCTCTGCTAGAGTCCAAAAGTGTCTTTTGGTCCTTTATTTCGAACCCCACCTAATGGTCCCCTTGTGGTTTCTAATCACAGATCTGACTCTTGGAAACAGGTAATTCATTTACACAGTAACACACTCCAATAATTTGACAGACATGGGCAATCCTCTTGATGCACCTTTTTTGTTTGCAGTTTCAAATGTTCTCTGTGCCTCTTACCCTTGTTCACTTTAGGCTTCATCAGCTCTGTCACTGACATAAGCCCAGTTCATTAACCCTAATAGCCTTAGATTGTAAGAGCTGTCTTACACATATTTTCAGGGATCTACTCTCAGCAGGGGAATTTTTACAATTAGCAAGTTATAAAACTTATCAATATACCTCTCTGTCCCTTCCAATATCTATACATATATTGAAAGCATTTCATTGTGGCCAAGAAAAACAAAACTTACAAGCCAAAAAAATAAACCACTACCACACAAAAATCCTGTGAACACAAGATCAGTCCGTAATCCTTTGAAATAATCATGCCATAGTACTCACAGGAATGTGTGACAAAAACATATTTCATAATATTTTAGTGAATATTTTAAATTTTATCTAAATTCTGTGAGTTTATGAGAGGTTTTGCATCTGTGGAAATTTGCCTCTTTGTAAACACGTCTGGATAACAGCATGTCTTGGCTTCTACTTAGGTAAAATCTCTCTTAGAGCCTGGGGCCCAATCGTAATTAAAATGCTTTTAAAATATCATGATGATTTTTTTTTAGGAAGTGCATTCCAGTTGTATAAGCAACTTTTTAGAAACGCAAAGGGATTAAGATAAAAACTTTTCCCAAATGCGACCCCAAATGTTTTCCCAGTAATCGAACTTTTGCCCCCAAGTCCATTAAGCTACCTTTTTCATCCTTGCAGAATCACGATCTAAGTCATATAGCACCTTTCTCTCTAATTAGAAACATCAGTTCTCCATTGATGAAGGTGTGGTTTGTGTCAGTCAACACAAAAGCCTCAAAGAGGTCGAAGTCACCACTGGTTTTCTGAAGTCTGGTACCATCTGATGAATTTCCAGGAATTCAGGAACATTTTGTCTCTGCTTAAGGAGATCACAGCAACCATTCATAGAGACTCAAAAAGGAAAGCAAATCTATGCCCAACCAGGGAAATTGCCAGAACTCGAATAGCCTGCTCCTCCCAAAACAAGCTATTCTTATGCCTGAGGAGAGGTTCCAAGCTCATTATCTATTTAAAAGATTCAAGCAATTCAGCTTGATATAAAAGTGAATTGTTACCCAATTAACTATCACAAGGGGTTGCTTTGCTTGTCAAACAAGCTCTCAGTGCCCTTCATATGAATGACATTATAACTAGATCATAGATAAGAAAATGCATATGCATGTTGAGAGATGGTTTATTTCACCAATAAGAGAGTGTGTACAAAGGACACAGCAAGACAAAAACAAGGAGTCCAATCAAACTGATGATGTTTTGCAAAGGGATTTCGTATGAAACAGTGACCAGAGGAAAATTAGCCAACTGAATATCAACTTTCCATGACTCAGAGCAAAAGAAATTGGAAGCATAACTAGCCAAGAGCTGACATTTTTCCCACAAGAAATCAAGAAAAACATGACTGATCACTGGACTTTAAATCACATTTTTGCATTGATTTATACTTTAGCAGTTTAAAAGAGGATAAGATAATTTCGTCAAAAGGAATGAATTGTTCTCAGAATATATTTGGAAGGTGATTACATAGCAAATCACATTTTGATGTTTGCAGCTCCCACCTACAATGACAATAGGAAAGAAATATTGGGCCACTAATCAACTCACAATTTTCTCTAGCTTTTTCTAAAACCCCAGCCTAGCACCTAGCATTCATTATTGAATGAATGAGTGAATAAATAATCTATTGTGGAGTCTATACATCAGCATTAAGTAACAGCATTAAGACTCTCATCTTAATTTCAACATTTCAGCCCTAGAAGGTTAGATTTAGAAAAAAAAAGATGGCAGATATCTTAGCAATGCTAGACCAGGGGTAATTCTGCTTATCAAATTCTTACCTTGCACATCTCAAAGAAGAGTAGATATAAGACCAAAGGAAACACAAGGAGATGACTAATTTTCTGAAATCTAGAGGAGATTTCTTATCATGATTTATAAATTCCCTGGCACCTGTGATTAACAGTTTGCTATAAAGCAAAATTCAGCATAAGGCAGGTCCATCTTGAACTCTATCCAAAGGGGTTTAATTACTGAATTACAAAAAAAAAATCTTGTTATAAAATGGATTTACCCAAAAGGCAGCCAGATGGCCTAGTTCCAATGCATTAGTGAGGATAAAAAGAACGAAAAGCATGTTACACCCCACCCCCAAGATGTTTGTCATGTTGTTTAGAAAAGTCAAACCCCAGATAATAGGAAGAAGTTATTGCCTGGAAAGGAGATGGAACTGACTTCATGATCCTTGGCAATAACTGAACAGAATCCTTTGATTAGGGTCTCAGCAGGTATTGGAGGAAGAAGTTCTTTCAGATCAAGATCATTGTTTCCAACAAATGTGGGTGCTCCTTGCCTCTATAAGCAACTGTCTCTTAGAAACAGAAATTTTAATTGACTAAAACCCACTGTGTGAAACTTAGAATGGAAATTGGGTTCTCCACCTCCGCAGCACCTTTATTTTGGGCTGTGAAACTTTGGAAGGACAGCAGGGAGTATAAGCTGGCTACTGTTGTGTCCTGTATTATTAATTTATGTACCAAAGGGAAAAAAAAGAAAAAAGTCCTGGTTCTGCAGAAGTTACACAAAAGGTAGAAACAGTGGTAGAATTACACATGCCTGTAGGCTCGTGAATTAGATGGAACTTTTTGTACATTTTGTGGTGAAAGGAAGAGCAGTTGTGATGTGCCATCTGTGGGACTTTGTCATCAGTGAAAATTTTATTATCCTTCTGTATAGCTTTATTTAATTCTCTGCTTAGTATCTCTGCGAACAAGGACTGCATCTTATCTTTGTTGTAGTCAAGTCAACACTGCCTGGCCCTTAGTAGGTAGCCAATAAATATTTTAGGACTGCAAAAATAGATTGATAAAATAATGGATCAATCCCATTTACATTTCGATGTTTTTTTTTAAACCCAAAACTATATAGGAATAGCATGTTATAGCACAGAAAAATAAAATGATTTTAGGAAAAGATCTTAAAAATCAACAGATTCAATGTCTTGATGTTAAACTTAGGAAAATATAAGATGTATTGAATAGAGGAAGAGTAACAAGGGTTCAACTTTTTGTAAAATACGTGTGAATATCACACCGTTTCAGTCAACACTGCCTGTTCTCTCTTGACCGCCAACTCGCTTCTGGGTTCTGATCATGCATATTTGTCCAAAGTATGCAAATTATTTTAAAATTAGCTTAATTAAAAAAGATAAGTTTATAATATACTGAAATGGATTCCAAAAATACATTCGATTTCCTTTACTTTAGCACATTCTGAAGACAGATTACATTGTTATCAGTTAGCCATCTTGTTTGAACTATCCAGGTCAGAAAGAAAGGAGAACCATATTGAGAAAATTTCCAAATGGATTGAGTGGTAAAATTGTAGAGTGGTCAGGAAATCAAATGCGAAAGGTCAAGCTTAGACCACTATCTCTATATATCAATCAAGCACTGAGTACTGGACCATGTGCATAGGAGAAATAGTTCAACATGCATAGTGCCATCCTTACAGGAGGACAAACAAGTGACTGCTATGTAGAGTTACTTAAGGAACCTTCATCCTATGTCATCTTCCCAATTAACTTATTTAGCTGCCTGAAGCTTCACAATTTGTGAATTGTCAATTTATCTAAAACCAAAAAGACTGGGAAGAAAGTCATGTGTCTTTAAAGTAGAAAGACTCATATTTCTGAAGGTAGATAAATAAGCGTTCAACTTCAGATGTCATGAACATCTTCCTGCTAGAGTAACCGTACGTTCCAGTTTGACTGGGATTGTCCTGGATTAATCAACATTAACCCCCCATCTCTCCCTGATTGAAATTATGCCCTAGTTTCAACCACAGTTTGCTAAAATTTAATTTGTACCGTCTAAAAATGTAAGATTTTCTCCTACATATTAATATCAGAATTTGGGGGCTTATCAGAAAATTTAATATAACTAAGATAAAATTCTACTCTTAAAGACAGATGTTCTCTATTTACCATTACAATTGGTAACTATGTTTCTATCAACATACAGTAATAGTGTCGGCCTGTGAATGCAGAGTTAGCGGTAAGCAGAGAGCAATGTTCAGTCTATTTATATTGGTTAGGTGGCACAGCTCATCTGAGTGTAACTGTAAACTTTTGTGTATTTCTGAACTTTATCCAAAATTTTGATATTTGTAATCTTTAATTTTAATTTACTTCAGTAATGCCAAAAAGATAATACCCATTTATCAAAGAATTCACATAGGATTACTCCTTTAAAAAAAAAAAAAAAGATTTGTAGGAATAAGGTAAAATGGGATCATAGTCTCATGGAGTTCTCTGAGTTGCATGGAGGTATCAGATATTAAAAACCATTTTTAGTCTCAAAGACACAAAGCCAATGTTGTCTCAGTTGCTACATCATCATAATTCGATGCTTTAAAAAAAAAAAAAACAATCAGAAACAACAGAATTAGAACCTCTCATTGTCACTGGAAAATGTCACCTTTGTTTTTCATACAGTTTATCAATTTGGTATTCAACACATCCACTTGTATATCAAAAATGGTCTCAAAATTCTTTGATACTTCTTCCAGTATGAACAAAATGGGAAACCATGGTTTTGAATGTAATTATAGCAATGACCAAGTCTCAACTTGCTGGAGACCTGATAGTGTCATCTTTGTGACCATTTCTCTGGATGCTCCTGAACAAAATGATGCTAATGTGGTAGAAGACCTTTTCCTGACCCTAATGCAAAAGTTAGTGTGCCAGGAGTTTCCCACGTTACTGCAGAGACTGTAGCTATGTCCAAGGACATCCAAACATCCATCCCTACTCTGCAGCTGTACACAGCTGATGAGAGTTGTCAGTAGAAACCGCATGTAGCCAAGTAGTAGAATCTCTGCCTCAGAGCATAAAAGGAGCTCCTCCAGAACCCTGTTACTCAGCTTTGGGTAATAATACCCCTGGGCCAGCACCAGTACAATAAAGTGCTTTTATCTACTTTGAGTGTGCAGTTGTCAGTCTTCTTGCCATCTGGAGGCTCTGCCGTAACACTAACATGATACTTTTCATGATTTGATGCTATATTCTTGGTTAAAGGAGAGAAGTTAAATTTTTGGATATGTTTAGCTGCTCCTGGTGAGATGACTGAGAACTGACTGATACCTTCCTATCAGTTATTGATAAAAGTGGGTTGAAGGAATAAATCATTGGATTTTGTGGAGACAACTGCGACACAAATTTTGAAGGTATAAAATGAAAAGGTAAGAACAATCTTCAGCCAATTAAAACTCAAACTAAGAAGGGACCTCTAATATTGACTGTGATGCACTCATTGTGCACAACTGTCTCCAAACAGATATCAGTGTATTAGCAATTGATATTGAAGCACTTACTGTCAAGTATTTTCATACACATACAGTTCATATAACACAGCTAAAGAAATTTTGTGACTTCGTTGGAGTGGAATACAAAAAATTGTTGCAACATAATAATACCAGATTTTCTGTCAGTGCTATCAATCATTGAAAGAATTCTATGCATTTCTGATGACTTCAAATCCTACTTTTGTTCTCAAAAGTTTCCCAGGATTAATAAAATAATTAAGTGACAATGATTATGGTTAAATACATTTATGATTTTCACATGGACACTAGCATTTTCAACAAAGTGATGCTGGTCATGGAGAGCAAGGCAAATATAGCAGATATTAAACAAGAGATGCAAACCCTCATTATAAATATTGAAAAATGAACAAAGTGTGAATTTGTACCTCAGGGAGCAAAGAGCTTGCTGAGAAATCTTGAAGAAAATGGTGAAAATATTGAAAAAAGTGAAGGGAGAATTTAAAAGTTTCATACCTAGATATATGGAAAGAGAGTTTTGGACAAGCACAAGAAGTCATAGTTTGGCCCAGTATTAAGCAATCCCCAGTCAAAATCATATTAAACAAGTAATAAATATTGATCAATTATTTGATGATGTTATTGAAATGAGTTTTTGGATTTCTAGAGCAGAAATTTGGGTAACAAAACATTAAGAAGGAAGGAAATGGCAGGACTTTTTTGTTCATTGCTAAGAAAGACATTTATCAGGGAAAAAATCTTAATGCTGTAGTAGAAGATATTATTTATCTTCTTGGTATTTCTTCTCCAGTTGAATGAGTATTTCCTGCAATGAATAATGTATGGTAAGAAGAGAGGGGTAATAGTTTGGAAGCTATAGTCAGAAGTTTTCTGATTACAAAATAAATTTTCCATTAAGCTGCTCAAGAGTTTTATGACAAAATTAAAAGAAAGAAATAATTTCTCAGAAAAGTAGTTTCATATAGAAGTACTGAGGGAAAACATACATCCTACGAACTAGCTCCAAATTGTCCGACAGGTACAAGTTTTCCCAAAAAGAATGTCATATACACCTCTTCCTAGTACTGTGCCAACTCCAATTGGTCCTGGTTTCAAGTCTGATCATGGTAAGTCTACTTCTAGTGTGCAAACTTGGACAAGTTAATCAGCCATTTGAAACTGGTTGGAGTGTTTTGGTTTTTTTTCTGCAAAATAAAATTTTAAGTTCTACCTTTCAAAATCATTGCAATGATTAAATTAGATACTATATGTAAAAACACAATTTTGCTTGAGGAAGAAGGAAGGAGAAAAAAGGAAATGATGAATAACTTAGCATGATTGTTTATTGTTCCATCTCTATTACATTGTCTTAGTTAAAATCTTGAGTCTCCTAAATGTTGCATAATTTTAGTCAAGCTACATCTCTGTGACTATGTTTAATAAGGTATAATAGCAGTAAACACATCAGAGGTTATTGTATAGATTCAATGATATCGCAGAGGCAATAATCTACTAGTATTTGGGCTCATAGTTGAGCTGTTAGTATCAGAAATACACCAGACAGAGCATTTAAGGAGATGCCTAATGAAAGGGAAACATCAGGGAAAGAGACAAATGAGTCATTAATAGGAGTGCAAATAGTTATCAAGTAGAAAGTGTTTATTTAAGCATTTATTCTGGGTCTGTATAGAGTTATTGTTTATTTTCCTGCATATCTCTAAAAATTCTGTACATCCTTTGAGCTGCTATCTTGGATTTATTCATTCTAACTTGTCTCATTTTTATTTTGAATTTGAAGTTAGTATTCAATCACTGGCTTTCTGCATGTGCTTAAAATTTTAACAAGTAAAAGCATTACCAAAAAAATGCATCCCCACCCTTCCCAAAAAGCCTAAAGTTGAACCACCCTTCCCTTAATAATGAGACTAAACAGATGAGGTTTGCCCTGTGGCCTGGAGGTTAGTACTCTTCAGCTGCAACAAAATAATAAGAGACACTAGCTCCCAAGTAAACGATTCTCCACTCTTTCAGTGTAGCTCAAACTTTCCATGTGACAACGGTAATGAACTACTAATAGGAAAATTCACGTCGTCACAAATTTTAATCCACCTTTTTCTTAAGGTTGAAATCTCCTGATAGTTACTGAGGTTATTTGTTTGGACTTAAAATGTAGGAAGAAAAACAAACCTATTGAGACTGTTCCATAAGTTGGTACAGTGAATGCTCTTGTTAAAGTAATCCAATCTTGTGTCTGGGCCCAGCATAGGTTCCCAACTAAGTCACAATAAATCTAATACTCTGACCCGGCCCGCAGGTCAGTCAACGTCTGTTCGGCCCGAGAGGGGAGGCTGGATCGGATGGGTCAGGAGACGCGAGGAGTGGAGACAACACGCACGAAAGTACGATGTTCAATTCATCTTTAATGTCTTCTTCAGTGTTACAAGTTCTCAGGTTACAAGCTCTTAATTGTGCGTTACAAGCTCTTAGTTGTCTCTAGT
>RJWH01001226.1:259317-426861 GCA_004363575.1 Solenodon paradoxus | reverse complement strand
AGAGAGAAAGAAGAAGAAGAGGGGGGGAGGGGGAGGCGGGGAGAGAGAGAGAGAGAGAGAGAGAGAGAGAGAGATGAGTTGTTGGTTACTGAAAATGATAGCCTCTTTCAAAAATAAATGGCTCACTTTGATAGCCTAAGCACATACAGTGATAACCTGAAGCTCTGAGACACTGAGTTCCCCAAAGATTTAAATGTTTCTAGCTATTGTGCCTTCTAACTGAATACAGCTGATGTATTGTCTGGTGGTGATACTCCAGTCAGAATGGAAAAGCAAAGTCCAACCCTATGGTAAGGTGCTTTAAGTTCTCATCTTTTGTTCCCTAAGGACACAGCTTAGAGTTGAGATCTCAAAGAATTTGAACTCTCGGCTGGAAATATTAACATGAGTGTTAGAGTGAGTGTATCTTTCATCTACCACCAATGTTAATAAAACCAATACAGGTGGACAAGTAACAGAAAAATCACCTGCAATTTTGTCATCATGCTGACTGAGTGGTCAAGTCAGGTCCAACTTTTCAGATGAGTCAGAATCCACTAAGATCTCTGCATCAACTTGTGTACTGCTATAGTCCAGCAATTCCATCAATGGCTCATTTCATACTAGTTGCAGCCTCCACCTCAGTGGCAGAAATAGGGAAACACTTCTCCTGCAGTATTTCCTAAATAGGTGAGTTGTTAAAGAAGTTTCATGATAAGAAGGTCATACAACAGGCACAGATCACACAGGACATATTGCTAGTCATTGTTGAGGCCTGGGCTTGTGGCTCATTAATGATTTCCATAGCATTTTTCATCAGAGCAAACAAAGAATAAGTAGAACAGTGCAATATATATTTGATCAAAGAAACCAGATTCACAGAAACAGATGGGAGAGAAATAACTGCATTGTGTGGGATGAGTGTTGTGAATGGAAGTCCTATACTGGGAAGGAGGGGGTGGTGGCAGGAACAAGAAGGAATCAGTGACTTTTACTGATAAAGAGAAAAATCATATTCTAAGATTCTGCAATTCTCTGTGGTATGAGCTGATGAGTGTGACCTTTCAGCCTACACTTTCTTGAGGCTTGAAGCCCAGGCTAACAAAGATGACATAATATGCTAATTTTGACCCAGCTTTTCCACAAATACTAACCATAATCTCTAAGACATTTTTACAAAAACACATAGTCCTTTCAGACATTGTTTTCAGCACTAAATATCCTGATGAAGTGCTCTAACCTTTCTAAAGAAGATCAAAATTTAAAAATTAAAAATAAAACTAGCAAAGAAAAGGTGGTGTAGAGAAATGGAAACAATGAGGAGGTGGTTAACAGTGATGTTAGCATTCCAGGCACAGTCTTTTGCCTTCATTCTGTGAGGAAGCTTTGCTCCTTGGAAGAGCATGGGGGGAGGTCAACTGGAAGTTATCTGGAAAAAATTGAGTGGAGATGAATTCAGAGAGAATGGGATGAATTTGGAACCTCCTGTCAAGGAGTTAGTTGTAATTTTAGAGACAGAAAGGAAATGAGGAAAGCAAGCTTCCATAGTAGAAAGTGCCCCATAGCATTGGGTCAACATTCATTTATTCTAAGACTGACCATCATAGGTCAAAAGCTCCAATGCCTACTAAAGTTAGCCATGTACTAGAGATGAGTGAAACAGTGAAGGAGGTGTTCCCAGGATTTGGGAGAACTGGAAAAATAGGTGTTAGCTTAGATCGTGTTGATTGTACTACATAGAAGTACTGGCCAGTTGTGTCAGTGTCTTTTAATTTTTTAAGAGAAGAGAGAAAAAAATATCTTATGGGAAATTTCCCATTTTGTTACGTGTGTATAATTCATTTAAATGCTTTAAATTATTTTGTGAACCTAATAAGGACTTTCTCTGAGGAAGACACAGACTTCTGCTCACCAGACCTTACTGTGGTGTAGGTGTTTGCCCTTGGCCTTTCCATTCTTTGAAATCCATTAGCTGGAAGATAGGAGTCCTTTCCTTAGTGCATCATGTTGCGGAATTAGTGTTTGGTATTAATATGCATCAATATATTTATAAATGAATGTTTCCCCTTTTCAGTCATTGACTCTCAATGTTCAATTCTCTTCAAAATAAAAAGCAAAAAGATATATTGTTATACTTGTGTAATGTACATAATTAAAAAGTGTTGAAAAGAAAGGATTTCATGAAATCCAATGCTGAACATTTTTGTTCTTAGAAACTAATGTTCTTTAATCTAGAGCATAAATACATAGGTTTGCTCATAATCTTCAGTTAGAGTCTAAGCAATCTGAAATGGTGCACAATATATTGAATGTAAATGTAGATTATACACTTCTCTTTTTGGAGGAAGAGTTCATAGCTTTTGGCTTCAAAAAGAATTCCGTTCCCTATTGGTAAACTCAATTCACTGCAAGTGTCCAAGGGAATGGGATGGTGGGGTGAGGAGCAAGCGGTGGTAGAATTCACTGGATGATGGTGAAGAACACTTGGTAATTTGGTGGAGGGCAAGGTGTGTTTATATATATCTAAGGAATGGGAAAATTTACATATGGGGAACCTACACATATGAGTTTATTGTAATTTGTAAAACAAAGTTACTACAATAAAATACTAAAATAATGGAGTCCATATCATTCCCTCAAGAATTAGTATTTAATGCTCTAGATTATGTTAAATTTTTAAAAATATATTTCATTGAAAAAACACTGCATTATGAAAACACATATTTCAAGTGTTCATCATCATAAATCAGCATTTATATATGTTACATTAAGTTCACCGCTACAAGTTCAGTTCTATTCTTTACAATATGATTGATTTCCTTTGAACTGATTTGCTCTTCCCTTCCATTTGGTAACCAATGATTTGAAATGTCTTATAGATTAAAAGTTGTTTATTTCATTTCTTTGTTTGGTTTCTCTATATATCACATGTGAATTAAATCATGTCATATTTGTCTTTTTCTATGTGACTTATTTCACTAAGCATAATACTTTCCAAGTCCATCCATGTTGCTACAAGCGGAGGATTTTATCTTACTTTTGTATATAGCTGAGTAGTATTTCATATATATATAACATATATTCTTTATTCACTCATCTATTGATAGATACTTAGGTGTATCTAGCTCTTACCTATTGTAAATAATGCAATAAACATAGTGTGTATACATCTCTTTGAATTAGTGTTTTTATATTGCTTGAGTAAATATCAAAAAGGAATAAATGAATTATAAAGATTTTCTATTTTTAATTTTCTTAAGCAGTCAGTTTCTCAAAAGTTAAAAAAGTATCTTTTTTTTCTGGTGAAATGCTCTATGTTTATTAGTTCATCTCATCTGTCGATTAAGGCCATTTATTTTACTATTGATATTTTTTTTCTGGATGCTCTTTCCAATGCTTTATGTGGTGTTTTCAGGTCCTCTGCTATTGGTGTGTTCCTGTCAGTCTCTCCTTTTAGTTCTGTTTGATTTATGCATTAAGGTGCTATTCTGTTGGATGCATGTATATTAATAAATGTCGTCTTCCTGGTGTACCAATTCTTTAATCATTATGTAATATTCATCTTTGTCTCATGTTAACTTTTTGACTGAAAGTCTATTTTATGTGAGATAAGTATATTGGTTCCTGTCTTTAAACATTTTCCATTGGTTCGGCAAACCAATTTCCATTGTCTTTGTTTCTATAGCTTAAGAGAGTCTCTTTTAAGTAGCATACAGTTGGGTTTTGATTTTTTTAATTAATTTTATTAAAGAAACATTACATCATGACATTACGTAGGATTAAGATGTGATTCATTGAAAATCGACATTTGTATATAATAAAGTTCACCATCACCATTTCTGCTCTTCCTTCAATGTACCGTTGATTCCCTCTTCCCAATTTATTTGCCCCTTCCCATTCCTGCAGTCATTAGTTTGCTTTATTTACTAAAAGTCTACTTTTTTTTTATATTGCTCATTTTGGGGCTTGGTTTTTTTATGTACCACAGATGAGTGATATCATAATATGTTTGTCTTTCTCTTTCTGACTTATCTCACTAAGCATAATTCCCTAAAATGTCTATCTGTCTTGCTGCAAATGGCAAGATTAAATCTATTTTGATACCTGAGTAGATATCACATCTTCCTTATCCATTCATATGCTGATGAGAAATTAAATAATGATACAATAAACCTGTGGGTCTATATGTCATCAATCTTATGTTTTGAAAGTGAAAAAAAAAAAGAGCAATGCAATAATAGGATCACATATCCATTCTCAATTTCTTTTGAGGAATCTTCATATTATTCCATAATGGTTGAAACATTTCAAATTCTCAGCAGCACTTTATAAGAGATCCTTTTCTCTGTATTCTTGCCAACACTTGTTTCCTGACTTTTGGATACTAGCCATTCTCATAAGTCTGTGAGGTGGTAGCTCATTGTTGTTTTGATTTTCATTTTCCTAATAACAAGAGATAGAACATCTTTTTTGTGACTGTTGTCCATCTGTATGTTTTATTTAGAGAAATGTCTGTTAAGATCTTCTGTCCATTTTAAACTAGATTATTGGTTTTTTTTTGTTGTGGAGTTTTATGAGTTCTTTATATATTTTGGATATCAAGCCTTTGTCAGATATATTATATGATTTCTCATTTTATGTAATCCCATTTATTTTGGATTTCATTTCCTATGACATTGCCTGAAACATTATATGTATATATGTATATATATGTATATATGTATATAACATTTTGTAATGTTACAATTTTTCAAGAACTTCTTCACTTTTTCAAAGTTATTCAAGTTTTGTCATAAATGTGTTCATAATATTGTGCTATGATCCTCTATTTCTATAGTGTCAGTGGTAATTTCTTCTTTTTCAAGTTCTAATTTTATTTATTTGTGTTTCCTCTCTGTGAATCTTGCTAGTGATTTGTCTATTTTTCTTTTTTTAAAGAAACGGCTGTTTGTTTCATTGGTTTTTAGATAGTTATTGGTCTCTATTTTGTTTATTATTACTCTGTTTTAATTCCTAGTTTCTACTAGTTTTTGGTTTCATTATTTCTTCTTTTTTCTTTTGTTTAGATAAAGTCTTAAGCTTTTACTTGTAATTGTTTCCTGAGTTAGAATTGTATTGCTATAAATTTGTCTTAGTACTGATTTTGCTGCATCCTCTAGATTCTAATTTCACATCTTCATTTTCATTTAACTCCAGGCTATTTTTTCATTTCACCTTTGATTTCCTCATTGACTCAATAGTTTTTCAGTAGCATGTTTATTCTCCAATGCTTTATTGTCTTCCCCCTCATTTTTCTTTTGATTGATTACCACTTTTATGCAAGTTTTTAAAGAGAGGAATAAAAAGAGAGGAGGAAGAAGCTTTTGAAGAAGGAAGAAAGGAAGTAGAGAAAGAAGAGAAGGAGGGAAAAGATCTTTATTTTGTTGTTCATTTTTGGCTTTTCACCCTGGCCCTTGGTCTTGAAGCCTGGTTCATGGTCTACATGCCAACATCCAAGTCCCCTGAGTCACAAAAGTGTGCCCCTTTCATGTAATTTTTATACAAAAAGTTGCTAGATATAATTTCACTCATTGTAAATTAATTGAGACTTGATATGTGTCCCAACATCTGTTCTTGGGAACATCATAGTCTGTTCTTGAAAACGTTTCACGATCCTCTGAAAAGAATCTGTAGTCTATTGTTTTAGCATGAAATACTCTACAGATATTTAATCCATTTCATCTAATTTGACACATAAAGCTACTGTTTCTTAGTTAAATTTTTGGCTTGATGATCTGTCCATTACTTTGAGTAGAACATTAAAGTTCCCTAGTATTATTGTGTTGCTGTCAATGGCTCCCTTTAGGTCTGCTCGGTATACTGAGGTGGTACTGTAATGGGTGCATATATATTAATAAGTTATACGTCTTTTGTTATATCCACCCCTGTATCATTATATTATGACAGTCTATGTCCTTTGTTACCCCCACTTCTTTTTTGACAAGGAGTTTTTTTTCTTATAAGAGTATATCAGTTTCTACATTTTTAGATTCACTTTTGGCTTGGAATACCGTTCTATACATCTTCACTTCAAGTCTATGCTTGACTCTATATATGAAGTGAGTTGGGTTTTGTATTTTAATCCATCCCACCACTCTCGTTTTTTAATTGTTTATATCTGTCCATTTACAAGGTGATTATTGATATATCAATGCTTGCTATTGTCATTTTGACTTTCATTATCTGGTTCTATCTATCTCTGTATTGTCATGTTTGATTTTCTCTGAAATTTCTTATTTTTGATTTAATTAGAACAGCATCTTTCAATACAAGGGAGATCTTGTAATAGTAAATTCCTTCAGCTTTTTTTCTCCCTCACATCTGAAAGAGTTTTACAGGTACGGTATCTTGGCTATCAGTTTTTATCTTGGAGCATTCTGAATATGTCATTTCATTCTTTTCTTGATTTAGACTGATAATAGCCTGATGGGAGTGCTTTAATATGTTACTTGCTCTATTTCCCTGGCATCTTTAAAATTCTTTCTTTGTCTTCAATTCTTGATAGTTTCAGAATTATATGGCTTGGTGTAGGTCTTTTTTCATTTAGATAACCAGTACTTCTGTTATCCTCATTGATACATTTTCTTTCCCAGGTTTGGGAAATTTTCAGCAATTATTTCTTGAATATATACTTGATTTCACTGCATTCCTCCCAGATTTCTTTGTGTGTGTGTGTGTGTTTTTTTTAACTTCATTTTCTGTCTTCTGCTTGCTATTTTTATTTTTGGATTATTTGATTTGCCTTGCTTCTTCTTGTACTTCTTTGATCAATTTTCCTGAATTATCTTTTATATCTTTGAATATCTTTATGACCACTACTTTGAATTATTTTATTTGCTGCAAAATATTATCCTCTGCATATTCAAATTTGGTTTTATATGGATGTCATCTCCTTGTAATCCCATAATACTTTGAAATTTTGAAGTATCTTTTGTTATTTTCCCCCATGAGAGGCTTATAGCTGATCTGCTTGCTTTTTTATTTCAATGGCAAGTGGTATCCATATATTATTTATCATTTTGGCTCTTACTGGCTTCCATATGAGATTTCTCTTGCTGAATCAAGGATGTCGAGTATGGACGCTGGTGGTTGAGCGGCTGACTTGGTGAGGATTAGTATATTTTTCAGGATGGGATGCAGGGGCTATGAGGAAGCAAGTTCAAGGGAGTGGCACTGGGGTAACCATCAGCGATCCCAGTAGTGGGTCTGGCAGCCTGTCCGCTGTGGCATGGAAGCACGTCTCTGGTGGAGCACAGATCCTATGAAATTTGTGGGAAAGTGTACAGTCCTCTTCTTTGTGCTTTTTGCTGCATTTCTGACCTGTGTGTTGACTGGGTACTGACCTCAGCCCCACCTATTTGTTTCTCATTTAATCCAAGTGTGTGTGCCACCTACAATATTTGCTTCTATCTCCATGGGATTCGAGGCTGGTTATTGTGCCCCATTAATCTCTCCATTTGGCTGTCTCTACTGATTCTGCTGCCACCACAGCTGATACCCTGCCACCACTGCCACACGCATCCCTCTATAGTCACTGTTACTCACTCAGATGTGTGTAATTCTTCAAGTGATCTCTTCAATGCAGTCACTGTTGTTCCCCAGTCTTTGATGGATGGTGTGGACCTCCTTGTGGGTGTCACTATCACAGAAAAGTTTGTTTCCTTAGAAATGAAGCAGGGAACAACCTCAGCCTCCATCTTTAGACTCTCCTCTAGAGTTTTGATTTTTTAATCTATCCAGTCATTCAGTGCCTCTTGATTTGTGAGTTTAGTTTATTGACATTGCCTTCTCATTGCCATTTTTTCTTTCATTTTCTGGTTTTATTTGCTCATTGCCTTGTTTATTTTTTTGGCTTAGATAGAAGAGCTTCTTTCAACAATTCTTGTAAAGGAAGTCTATTGGTAATAAACTCCTTTTGTTTGTCTGGGAAAGTCTTTTATTTCTCCCTTGTACTGAAAGAGTGCTTGTGGGATATTGTATTCTCGACTGACAGTTTTTTATCTTTGATATTGAATATGTCATCTTTAATTACTTATTCTCTAGAAAAAAATATACATTCATTTTCTTTGTTTCAACTATATTTGTTGTGGTTCATATTTAAGAAGATAAAATGACAAGGAGCTCTCTTTCATTTCTTTAACATAAAATATACAGTCATATATTGGATGAATGTGTCACATAATCAGGATAATAACTGGTAAATTATTTCTGAACATATCAAGTTATTTATATACTTATATAAACATGCCATTTGAGACATGGAGTATATACTTTCTTATACTTGACACTTTTTAGATAATATACTAGATGGGCGTTTGTTTTTAAGATGTCAGAATCTGAACACCCTTTTTATATTTTGAGAATTCAATCCATGGAATCTAATAAAGGAATTTACTTGAATTCCTGGTGAGACTATATAGAAAGGAATAAAGAGTGAATAATTTCAATTAATGATTATATTAATGTACTCCTCACCAAAGTAACTTTTTTCAAGGGATAAATTATGTAGTGAAAGATAAAATTGAACTTTAGCGGTAAACTTAATTGTATCTACACAGATCTTGATTTATAAAGATGCACAACTGAAATTTTTATGTTACTCCCATTTAAAAAAGAAGCTAATGTAAATGTTCTTAAGGATATAACATTATCCAGAGCCTCAAGTTAATTTGTAGATCTCTCAATAAAAATTCATAACAAAAAATAAAAATTGATATAGAAGTGAAAATTCTCCAGAAACTAAAAGGAAAGAGAGTTTATAAATAGGTCCACAGGAAGTATTGACATTAGAGTAGTTAGACGTAAAGTATGATTGATATAATTTGTCAAAATCATATGATAAGATAATGAATTTAGAAAGAGAGCAGAAATACATCTTTCATAGACTCATGTGGAAATTCTAGAACTGATAAATACCAAAAATTTAGAGTGTTTAATTGCATATTATCTTTAGCTGGAGAGAAAATTATTCAACTTAAATACAGATCTAAGAAAATATCTTCATTAAAGTAAAGTGAAACAAAGGATTGGCATGTTCAGGAAAGTGCAACAGAGTCATATGGGATGGCAAACAAGGTAAAATATATATAATTTGAACAGAATGAAAAAAGAGAGAGAAGAAGCAAAAGAGAAAGGAAGGGACAGAGGAAGGTGGGAGAGAGAATGAAAAAAAACAATCATAGTTAATGTCAGAAAATTGTACAAATTAAAGATATCAAGTAACAGATTCAAGAGGTGCCATGACCGCGTCAGAATGACTACAAAGAGGGCCACATAATGACATTATGATACTACTGAATGTCAAAGACTAAGCAGAAAATGTTAAAAGAAGCCAGAGGGAGCAATAAAAACACTGAGAGATGACTCATCAGCAGAAATGATAAAAAGCCAAAATACAATGACTATTATCATCAAAGTTCTGAAGATTTTTATGTTCAGCAAAATCAGCATTAATGGGGAAAAATAAATATGAACTTCTGCTTCTTGTTATTATAAAATAACAAGGACAAGCTTTATCTTTCTGCCTGAGACAATAATAATAAACTAGACAAGATAAATAAAAAATTGTTAAGGGCAGTGGACATCAAATCAATAAAACTATGATCTTTGAGATATGCAAAATTAATGAAGTGAGCGTCAAGACTATCTCAACTAAACATATTGAAGGACTTACCAGCCCACAGTGCAGGAAGGGAAAAAACATCAAAAGTTAGTTAGAAACAAGCTACCCAAGAGAGTATAAACAAAATATTTGAATAGGTTCTGCACCAAAGAAGATATGTAAATTGCAAATAAGAACATGACTAATCATTAGAGGAGTGGTTAATAAAACCACAATTATCTCACTACAAACCTCCTGTAGTGGCTAAAGTTAAACCATCTAATTACACCAAGTGCTGGTAAGGATGTGGAGGCCTTGGAAAGTTCATGCCCCTAGTGGGAATATAAATATGACATAACTACTTTGGTGAACTTTGACAATTTCTCAGAAGTTTAACATGTATTTACCATGTGTGTCAGTCATATCATTTCTATTTATCTAATAAAAGTGAAAGTATGAGCCCATATAAAGATTTGTATGCAAATTTTTAGAGCAGTTTTATTTGTATTAATTTCCAACTAGAAACAAGCCAAGTTTTGGGAAAAAGGCAAATAGGTAAATATTAGGTGGCATACCCAAAGAATGCTACTCAGCAATTCAAATAAATAAGCAATTGACACATAAGGAAATAATTATGCTAAGTGAAAGAGGTGAGACAAAAAAGAGTGTAGATAATATTTACATAATTTCATGTATATAAAACTCTAGAAAGTGCAATCTAATGTTTTAGAGAGCAGATTTGAGATTTGGGGGATGAGTGGGCATTAGAAGAAGGAGATATTATGAAGGTGATTAGGATACACTTGGGATTTATTGGTGTCATCACTGTCTTGACTGTAATTTTTTCATAAATTCATACCTTTGTTGAATTGTACAATATAAACTGAATGTGTTCACTTTTTGGTCAATTATTGTTCATTTGAAATATTAAAAATAAAGAAAAAACCAGACATACTAAAAATATCAATGAGAAAGTTCTGCTTCAGTATACTTGAGCTAGAGTAAATAAATTTATTTGGATGAAAGTATATCTCATGGAACAGAGAAATATTTTTTTAAAAGGACAAAGAATAATAACTAGTATAAATATGTGAATAAGTTTCAAGCAATAATGATTCACTGAAGTAATAAAAACAACATCCTTGGTTACTGAAAATATTGTATATAATAATCCATACAAACCAAAACAATAGTATGGGAAATGGGTAAATGGAGTTAAACTGTTCCAAATTGCTTTTATTGCTTGGGAAGTGGTAAGTGATATTAAGTTTTAGTAAGTCAATAATGTATATGTTAATATTAGTATAATGCAGAATAAAAATAAACAGAATAACTTACGTGGGAGAATTTAATAATAGAGCAATAATAAATTATTCCAATGAAGGCAATAAAGGAGAGAAAATAGGACTTAGAATAAGTAGTAGAATAAGTAGAATAAGATAGTAGATTTAAAACCATATACATCAGTAATTATATTCAAAGTAATAGAGATAAATATTCCAATTAAAGGTTAAGTATAGCATTAGATAAATAGATTGAAAGTAATATAATCTATATTAAACAGCATATAGGTAGAAATTTTTGCTTTATCAGTCTATTTTTACCGCCTTGATGTTTTAATGAAATTGAGCATTTTTTAAATTTCACTGTCATTTGTATATACTCCTTAATGAAAAGCCTGCATATTAATTTTGTTTATGTTTCTCTTGGGTTATATATAGTTCTTATTAATTTGTAGATGCTTCTTTTATATTATGATATGAAAATTTTGTTGATATATACAATAGAATATATTTTAATTTTGGGTAACCTTTTTTATCTTTCAATAGTTTTTGATAAATAGGAATTATATTCCTATTTATATTACATTGATACTATATTTAATCTAATTTACCAATGTAGTACTACTGAAAGCTTTTAAGAATTCCTTTTTTTCACATTTAGATCTGAAAACTACCTGCTATCACTTGTCTATATATATATATATATTTGAGGTTGGGACCAGGTTATATTTTTTTCTATAAAGATATTCACTGATCAATACTTATAGAAAATAATGCACATTTCACTCTATGAATAACACTTCAAAAAAACTGAGTCAGTTTTTGGACTCTAGTCTATTCTATTGTTTATTTGTCTGTACTTATACCAAAATCATACCATCTTGAGAATATAGCTTTCACATTTTTTTATATCTAGTAGTTCTAGTACTACAATTAAATTTCCATTCTTGTGGGTACCCTTAGTTTAATTTGTCCATTGGTATTTTTATAAAAAGTGTTGCAATCAGCTTGTCAATTTCCACCAAGAGAAAGACAGCTTGGACATGATTGGAATTGCATTTAATCTATCACTTTGAAATGACTGCTCTATAATATCAAAGTTTCAGTAAGTAAACAATATATTTAGGTTTTTTCAAAGGCTTGAATTGGATTTATTCCTAGCTTAATTATAAATTATATGGGATTTTCTATGTATATAATAATGATACCACAAATAATGCCAGCTTTATATCTAACTTTACATCAATTAACCCTTTATTCTTTTATTACTTTTCACATCAAATAAAATCTCTAGTACAATGTTGAACAGAAATAATAGTGGTTATTCTTTCTATGTCCCAAATCTAGAAGGAAAGCTAAATATATATATTATATATATATTTATATATATATATACACACACACACATACATGTATGTTTTTAAAGAAAGGGAAAAGGAAGAGGAGGTAGAGGCATTTTGAAGGAAGCAAGGAAGGGAGGAAGAAAAGGAAACACTTTTATTTATTTATTTATTGGTTTTGGTTCTTTCTCCAGTCCTGGTGAGAAACTAGACTTTACATGGTATATGTTTAGTACTTGAGCCACCAGAAAACACTGAAAGTATGTTTACTTGTTTGTTTGTTTTGCCCATCCCAAGCCTTGGGTCTTAAACCTGGGTCAACAGTTTTTAACTTTAAGTAGGTATTTAATGTCATAAAAAACTTTGTCTGCATATGAGATTATCGTGATTTTTCTCATGTTATTCTATTAACAGATTTCATGAGTGACTTCCAAATATCAAAGGAATCTTCCATTTCTGAAATAATCTCAACTTGGTAGTCTCCTTCTGGATTTGACTTTGTAATACTTTACTAGAAGTTTTGCAACTGTATTCATTGGTAAAATTGGCCTTTAATTTTCCCATCTTATAATTTTCTTAACAGTATTTGGTATGAAAGTTATACTGTCTTTATAAAATTATTTGAAAAGTGCTGCAACTTTTTTTGTTTTCTACAATATTTTTGCAAGCAAGTGACATTCTTTCTTATATGTTTGATAGAATTCAACAGTAAACAATTTGGAGTTGGAGTTCTCAGAGTTGGAAAGTTCTTATTTATATATTCAAATTCTTTAATAAGTATAGAATGATTTCCTCCTGAGTTTGTATGCACTGATTTTCTAAGAATTAGCTATTCATTTAAATTTTCACATGTATTTGTTTAAAGTGCATCAACATATTAGTATCTTTTGCAATAACTTTAAGATCTATAGCAGTTTTCCTTTTCATGTTTCTAATGTTGATGATATGGTCTTCAATTTTTTAATTATTCTTTTAGATAACCCTCCAAACACATAAGTAAAACTTAACAGATTCTTGAACTAAAGAGAATAACCAACTGTCTAATAAACATCGAAAGTGTTCAACTTCATTATTTGTCAAGGATATAAAATTAAATTTATGATACTATACTTGTACATACTCACCAGAATGAATGAAATCAAAATAATTAGCATAACCAAGTAGGTTATGGAGTGTAGCGAAAGATATTGACAAGAAATACTATCACTAGTGATGGAAGTTTAAATTGGTTTGACAACTTTATAAATTATATGGCAGTATCCACTAAAGTTGTACATATGCACACACTAAAACCCAGTACATTTGCATTCCATTTTTGCAACAAAAATATGTATATTTGTGCACTTAGTGATGTGCTCAAATATGTTCATAGCAATATTATTCTTAATAAACAAACTGGAAATAAATTGTTCATTAAAGAATGAATAAGTAAATTGTATCATCATGATTAACGAACATTCTCTGAATATCTAAAAACTTTTTGAATTTCAGGATCTCTTACTCCCTAATCTTTGTTTTGTTTCTTTAGTAAACATTGCTATAACATTTTTAGGCTATTCAATACCCACTCAGTCTACGTGCATTTCACGTCTTCCTCACCACCAGAATTCCAGTGGTTTCCACCACCACATTGAATTCTTCAAACCCTTTGTCCCTCCCCACAAACCCACTCTCGGCCCTCTACTAGCCAAAATTCAGTATCCAGTGAGTTTTGCTGTGAATTGTCTGTTTCTTTTATTCCTTTTATGATTACAACTATCCTGTACTGCTCTTTTTCCTTTATGGCTTTTTATTTTTTTAGCATGACCACCTTCATTTCTATTCTGGTTGTTACAAAAGTCACAATTTCATCTTTGCAATTAGCTGCATAGAATTCTATCAAGTAGATACACCACCGCTTCTTTATCCAGTCCTCTGCCTAAGGGCATTTAGATTACTTCCATGTCTTAACTATTATGAGTTGTGCTGCTATGAATTTAGGAGTTCAAATTTTTTTTATTGCATTCTTTGCTTATATGTCTATATGTGGGATTTCTGGAGCATATGGTAGATCCATCTTTATTTTTTTTGAGGAATCTCCACACCATTTTCCAAAGAGGTTGCACTAATTTACATTCCCACCAATAGTATAGAAGCATTCCTTTTACTCCACGCCCTCTTCAATGTGTTGTTTCTAATCATTTTTATATAGGTGTGAGGTGATTTTGGTTTTTATTTAGATTTTTCTGATAGTGAGTGGTGTAGAATATTTTTTTCATGTGTCTATAGGCCATCTGTATATCTTTTCTACAAAAGTATATTCAGTTTTGCTGCTCAGTTTCTGAGTGAATTATTTTATTGGTTGGCTTTATTGATTACTGAAGTGCATGGAGTATTTATATACTTCAGAAATTAAGCTGTTGTTTGATATATGTTGTGTGAATATCTTCTCTCAATCTGTGTGCTGTCTTATTGTGTTAGTGATGGCTTCCTTTACTTTGCTGTGGTCTCAATTATTAAGCTTTAGTTTCTTTTGGCATAGGTGTCATAGTCCCAGAGACATCTTTGAGATTGACATCATGGAATTATTATCTTACATTTTTCCTGCTATTATTTTACTGGGGGTGAAGTTCAGATCATATGTCTTATTTCAAAATCATACTTGTTTGTTTTCTCAAAAATTTAATTACCAAAATAAATCTATGAGTTTTCTAAATTTAGTTATAATTGATATACAAAATTATATTAGTTTCATGTGTGCAAATAATGATATGATTGCTGCATATATTGTAAAATGATCATCATAATATGTCTACTTAACATGTGTCCTCATATATAGTTAAAATGCATTTTCTTGTCATAAGTTATTTTTTTAATTTGCTCTTTTAGCAACTTTCAAACATGATACTTTTAAGTATAGTACCATGATGTACATTACATTCCCATGAATGTGTTTAACACTGGAAGTTTAAAGCTTTTGAACTTCTTAACCTGCTTCAACCACCCCAAGCTCCCTGCCTTTTATAGCCAATCTGTTCTCTGTATCTATGACTTTGGTTTTGTTGATATTTACTTTTTAAGATTCCACACAGAAGTGTGATCATATGATATTTTCTTTGTCTAGCTTACTTCTCTTAGTATAAGTCATTCAAATTTCACCCATGTTGTGGCAAGATTGAATTCTCTTATGAAAGAATACTATTCCCAAGTGTGTGTATGTGTTTATGTATATCACACAAATATTGTATTTCATTATGTAAATATACACGTGTATGTGTGTGTATTGCAACTGATTAATCCACTGAGAACATTTAGGTTGTTTCCTTATGCTGGCTATTGTAAATAATGCTGCAGTGAGCATAGAGTTCCTTCCATCTTTCCTTTTAGTGTTTTGTTTTCTTGGATAATACCCAAAGTGGCATTGCTGTATCATAATAGCTGTATTTTTGTAAAGAATCTCCATACTGTTTTCCATAGTGGTTACACCAATTTACAATCCTACCAACAATGCACAAGTTTCCTTTTTATACACATCCTTGCAAAGTCTTGTTAATTCTTATATTTTTCATACCAGGTATTCTAACAATTGTGAGGTAATATATTATATATTTTTCTGATGATTAGTGATACTGAGCATCTTCTCATGTTTACCACTGTTTGACTTCACTGGGAGCGTCTGTTCAGGTTCTCTGATGATTTTTATTTTTTATATTGAGTTGTGTAAGTTCCTTATATATTTTAGACATCAGTACCTTATCTAATACATGATTTGTAAATAGTTTCTTCTCTTTAGTAGGTTTCCTTTTTATTTTGCTAATAATTTTCTCTGCTATGCAGAAACTTTAGTATGATGTAATCTCATTTGCTATATTTGGGTTTGGAGTTAAGTTAAAAAAATTGTCCTTAAGACCAAAGTCAAGGAGTTCCCCACTCTCGTTTGCTTCTAGGGTTTTTATGGTTTCAAATCTTATTAAGTCTTTCATTCATTTTGGATGAATTTTTGTGTTTAGTATAAGATAATGGTGTAGTTTTATTCTTTTGTCCAGCTTTTCTAATACCACTTATTGAATACACAATCTTTATCTTTCATTCTTGGATTCTGTGTCATAAATTACCTGATTATATTTTCATAGATCTATTTCTTGTTTTTCTATCCTGTTCCACTGTGATTTTTTTAATGTCAATACCATACTGTTGTGATAATTTGATTTGGTAATATAGTTTGAAATCAAGGAACCTGATGTCTCCAGCTTGTTCTTTTGTCTTAGATTTCTTTGGTTATATGAGGTTTTTGTACTTTCACACAAATTTAGGATTGTCTTTCTATTTCTGTTAATACTATTGAAGTTTTAATGGGAACATCTTTGAATATATAGATTGCTTTAGGTATTATGAAAATGTAAGCAAGATTAATTCTTCCAATCCATGTATGGAATATCTTTCAAATTTTTTGTATTAGTTTTGATTTCTTTCAACAATGTCTTGAGTTTTCAGGCACAGGCCTTACACCTTCTTCATTAAACTTATTCCTACATATTTCATACTTTTCAATACAAGCGGATGCTTTCTTAATTTATTTTTCTGATTGCTATCAGTTTATAAAAATACAAGAATTATGCTTATTGACCCTGTATCCTATAACTTTATGAATGTGTTTATAGTTTTACAGGTTTTGGTGTCTACTATTTATAATATCATGCCATCTACAGACAGTGATAGTTTTATTTTTTTGTTTCCCACTTGAATTGTTTTTATTTTTTCTTCTTGCATAATTGCTCTGGCTAGGACTTTTGATACTATGTTGGATAATGCTGGTGCTGAACTTAGGAGAAAGAATGCAACTTTTTACCACTAAGTATACTTTAGGCTTTTTATATATGTTGAGGTATATTCTTTTCATTCTTACATTATTGGGAGCTTTTTTAAAAATCACAAATGCATGTTAATTCTTGTCGAATGATTTTTCTACATCTACTGAGATGGCCACATGACTTATTTCTGGCACTAGAGATTAGGGCTTTTAATTTGTCCCAAAGTTGCTAAAGTAAGAATCATATAACATTTTGCTCTCCTTTGCAACCCAAATGCAAAACAAACAAACAAACAAACCTCCTTGAAAGAATAAAACTGGTTTTGTTCATGGGAAATAGCGACCTAAATTCAAAACTTACAAGAGAGGAATTAGTTTAAAAGTTTATGTGAATATTAGTCAAAACCAACAGGGTATTCTGCCTTGTCATGTTACCTATATGGATTTACAGGTAAACCACAGTACTATAAACTATCTTGGAATATCCTCAGAAGACTGTAATAGTTGAGGTAACAATAAAACTCCGAGGAAAGGACAGAAGGATGGTTACAAGAATTTATTCAAACTATTTTATTTCCTTTTTTATAATCTCCACCTCACAACTCCACCTCAACCTCCCCTGTCACCATGTAAGACTCAAAAACCACCTCTGCCTCTACCCCTGTGACCCACAAAGCCACATTTACCCTTAGACTTGGCCTGTTCAAAGTAACCTGGTTTCCATCAATTTTGTCACCCTCCGTGACTTCCTTGAAACCTTTGTCATCTTCTTCATTCCTGAAGTCTACAAAACCAAATCCTTTGGAGGACCTGTCTCCCTGTGGGTGACTATCTTTGCCCAAATAAAGCCATTAAACAACTCCTTTAAGCTCCCTTCTGTGATATCCTCAGGCATACCTTTGTCAAATGGAGTTTTGGTTGAATGACTTCATATATTGAGTGATTACCTGGGTATTTGTAACTCTAGTTTGATTGCTCTGCTCTAAATTGTCCCTTTATTACAGGAATTAAAAGATACTTCAGCATCTTAAAATGAAAAACATTGTATAAATGCATACCCTTTGGTTCTGAGGTCTTTGATAAAAGTTGCCTATTCAAAATACTTCCTGAAGAATTTCTTCTGTTTCATTATATTAAAGATGACCTAAACCAGACATTTTGATTCAACATGCCATGTGTTATTCTATCTACATCTGTAGTTTTGATTTTGACCTTTATCTCCAGTGTACTATAGGGAAATGTATCACCTATATATACCAGTTCTGACAACCACAACAGCAAGATCATTTTTAGCATTAAAAAAAAGGGTCACTGATACCTGTTTGAATTTCAGGAGTAGATTTGCTAAAGCTCAGGTTCCTAATAGATTGAAAGATCTACTTTGTTCTGTGTCTTCTACTTTCTGGGTGTTTTTGTTTCGTTTTGTTTTGTTTCTTACTTCAGAGGCTGCTTTCTCTTTGGCCATTTGCTTCTATTTTTTTCCAGATTCTTT
This sequence comes from Solenodon paradoxus, assembly GCA_004363575.1. Classification (NCBI taxonomy): domain Eukaryota; kingdom Metazoa; phylum Chordata; class Mammalia; order Eulipotyphla; family Solenodontidae; genus Solenodon; species Solenodon paradoxus. Next base: position 408,338 of record RJWH01001226.1, on the reverse strand, counting down.
ACTGACAGGTTTTTCCTTCTCCTCCTCATCTTTCTCTTCATCATCCTCATCACCCTCCTTATCCTCTTTGCCATTATCCTCAGCCATGCTTTGGTTGTCATAGGAAAAACTTTTGCAAGAGATTTCTTTCCTTAAGCTGGTGTAGTCTCCATAACTTCTTCTTCAGAATCATCTTTATCTTCCTTGTCATTACCTTCATCCTCCTCCTCATTACCCTCATCTTCCTCATCAACTTATGACAGCAGCAGCATTCCTTTTATCACTGCAGGCTCAAATTAATCTTCATCCTCAGTCTCTTCATCAAACTGTCATCTTCGTTCTTGTCACTGTTTTTCTTCTTTGCTTTTTGCCATTACTTGTTTCCTTGATTGGTCCTTTCTTAAAAAAGATTGATACTAATGCTTTCCCTGGTGTGGTTCCCTTCTTGCTAGGTACTGCTACTGCTTTGGTTTACATAGCCAATGCTGTTTTGCTAGGAGTGACTTCTTTCTTGGCCTATTGACAACTGCATCTTTTTTTAATGGATAAACCATCACCTTCTTTGCTGGAGCTGTGGTTGCTTTCTTGCCATTTTTTCAAGGAATGATAATCTTTCCTCCACTGCTATTATCTTCCTCATCTCATATTTTCTCATCTTTAGTCTCTTCTTCTATTGCCTTGGGGGGAAGTCATTTTCTTGGGCTCACCTTGATTTGTACTGACCTTTGCCAAGTTTCACCATGATGGTAGCATATAATGGTGGAGGGGTCTGGCAGTGAACCCAGAGAAACCCAAGTAATGTCCATGGAGTCAGCTGGTAGGGAAGGTGACCATATAATTTTTATACTTCATTTTGTTAATAGGTTTATCATGTTGATTGATTTGTCATGTTGAGCCATCTTGTATATCTGGAATAAATCTCACTTGGTCATGTATGTTTCTTTTAGTATATTGTTGAATTTGGTTTGCTGATATTTTGTTGATGATTTAGGCATTGATATTCATCAGAATCACTGATCTATGATTTTATTTTGTTGTGGTATCTGATCATTCTGGGTTTATCCAATGACAACTGACTAGTGTTTCTAAAAGAACATTGATGTATATTTTAAGTTGTTCCATGGAAATGGAAGCCCATATGTTTAGGTAAAACCATCAAAAATAGCTTATCTTTTAGAGATAAGTTTTCTTAAGGTTTTCACAGAAAACCTGCTGTAAGGAATCTTGCATAATTGTTATTATTAGCATTTGCAAACTTCTTTGATGAAGGAATTTAAATCCCCTTCCTCCAGCTGTTTTTAAAGGTATCTGATATCCTGAAAGACTAGTCTTTCTTAAAAAATATTTTGGAAAGTATTGATTGATAAAAATTCTGAGATAGAAGACATTAAATGAAATAACAATAAAATATGCTAAGACAATTGAGAGATAACTCAATTAATTAAACTATTCAGTTCAAATCCCAGATATTAGTTGAAATCACCACATTCTCTCTATTTGTGCATAATTGACCTAATATTCTCCTATATATTTCAGAAATCCAAGCATTGCTCTAATATTTTCATAAGTTCTTAAGGGGTTTACATTCCCATGTTTATTTCAGAGTCTAGCCATTTTCTTCCTCTAAATTCTTGATCTTGTTCACATTTCACTTTCCGTAAGTATTGCCTTCAATCTGTAGCATATAAAACTACATGTGACATTCAGTATTAATATCTCCCAGTCAATATGTATGGTAGACCTTACTGATGTTAGGTTGATTTGACTGATTAATTTAAGGAATAAAAATAAAAATATCAAAACCTTTTGAGAGTCTTGTTTTCAAAAATCCTTCAACCCATCCATCACTAAGACTTTTCTCATTGGCCATCTTCTTTTAGAAGGTTCTACTTCTACCATGTATCTCTTACCATTTCTCTCTCCTTTCTTTTACAATCTCTCTCTACATTCTACATTTTCTGTTTATCCATGGATAATGATTTAGTCATCAATTATCTTTTCCTATGACTTAGGATCTTATCTTCTGCTTTTGACTTAGTATGTTAATTTCTTAATAATTTCTTTTGTTTTATTTTTCCTCTCATTAATCAAAAAGTATCAAATATCCCTCATATGTCACACATTTGGTATCTATTTAGCTTTGTATCTAGATTATAGTTTTGTACCATTACAGATTTCTCTAATCACTGTTTCCCATATCTGTAGTTTTACATGTACGTGAACAGGTGGGGATTTAAAAATATTTTTATAGTACATAATACTTTGTACTAGGAGATAAATAGGAAACAAATCAGAAAGTACAGAGAAATATGCAGTAACCACATTCCATGTGCACAACATTAAATCTTTCTTTATGATGCAATAGTCAAGTGTACGTCAACTTAACTATTTTATATCTGCAAGTGTTTGACTTGTGGACATATCACATTTTTTGCTGACCATAAGACTGAAGAAAATATTTCATATTTATTACTTCATCCATTCTTTACTATTATGCACTCATGTAGAAAGAGAAGGAAGATAAATCACTTTTCTATCTCATATTTTTCCACTTGCAAAATAAAAATCCTGAAGTTCTCCTTTTGTTTTAGAAATTGTGTTTTTGAGAATGCGTGTGAAATTTATTAATTGATTCATTCATTTACTCTTTAACTCACCAAACATGCTGAATAATATTTTGAGTCCCTCCAGAAGATATTCTAGTAGACATCAAAAAATCAGTCAATGAGAGTGTGTGTCCAGTATTTGTTTCTTCTATTTTATCAGAATGTGCCTTCACATAAGGTTCAAGGTGAACCTGTTTCTGTCACTGAAACAAAAGAGAAAGCTCAAATTTAGCAATGTGTAAAGAAACTTGACTAACAATATCAATGTTAATTCAGGAATCTTTCACTTAGAAGTTTCTTCACCCAGAATATTCTTTTCACATGACTATCTGTTGTGTTCTGTTTATTTCAAAATTCCCTGAAAGACCTAACAGTAAAGACCATCAAGCTAGACTGAGTTTTACTTCAAGGGAAGGAAGCATCTATGAACTAACTCTTTTCCAGGATGATGAAATTTCATGTTAGGCATCTGGTATTCTGGGATTCAAAAAGGTTATCAGCCAAGCATTTACAATAAAAGTCCTCCCTGCTTTTTCCTTGTATGCACTGGGAAGTTGGGAGTGCTATCAGTTTGACATTTCTGTCAGAACTGGTATTTGAACCACTGGATGATTCTGACAAATGCCACTGCTGTCATTGGTTCAGTTTTAATTATACCTGGCTGAAGCTTTCAATGGCAGCAATAAGAAAACTTAATTAGTTGGAGTCTAGAGCATGAGCTGACTGGAGGATTCCTAAACAGTAAATAGGCTTTCAGTGGAGGAGTGACCATGTTTAACTCCAGCACTGTGACAGGTTGCTGTCCTGGCTGGACCGTTTTCAAAGCTTTTAAAGATTATTGATCAACTTAAATTGCTTCTGAAAACATATTACTTTTATATACTATTTTCTCAAGTAACTCAGTAGTATATAACAATAGGTGAAGTAATCAAATTCAAAAAGAAAATGAAAGGCCAGTTTAGATAACAACTGTATTTCCATGAGGACTGACAAGAATTGAGTGTGTGTGTCTGTGTATACAGATACACAGACACACACAAACGCATACACACATATATAGCAAGTTCTTGAATAATACAATTTTGTTCAATATTATTTCGCAATAATGCTGATGAGAAAACAACGCAACAAAAAGTTTCTCAGCCCTGGTCATTATTTAGGTGGAGGTTCGTTCCTTACCCCAAAGATGTTCACAGTAAGTTTATTGTTTTATCTAACTTGTCCCAGTGAGTGAGTGTGGGTACATGTGTAATGTGCCTTGTGATGAAAGAGTGTCCTGTCCAGGGTTATTTCCTGCCCTGCACCCAGAGCTGCTGGGATAGACTCTGACAACGCTCAACCCTAAAGGAAAATGAGTGAATGAATATAAGTGATTATTTAATATCAGAAGGGTTTGGATCTTTATTTAGAAATTTGGTGATGTTCTTGTGATCTGAAATGTGCCATAGAAACTTAAAATCTTATTTATATCTATTAGTCTTTACTAAAACTGGTTTTATTATATCTTCTTTTCACTTACAGTTCAATTCTAAGAACCTATTTAATATTAGTGAATTCTCCTGCATAAACATATAAATTTATATTTGTAAGTGGGTACTCTGTCAAAAAAACAATACGGAAAGGAAATAATATTGCTATCACATCTTATATGTTCAATATTTGCTTTTAAGATATACATATGACTATACTTTATACTTTACACTGCTACAGAAACATTCATTAGCAAGTTGTGATAGAAAATTATTTATATGCTGCAATTGAAAATGAATTTATTTTTTGTTTACTTGTTGGAGAAAAACTTCTTTGCATTGAAAGACATAGTATCTCAGAATCATTGTATTTTCACCTAGTGATTCTGTTGAAAGAGATCTCATTTGTGGTGCTCTGGTTTGCTGTGTAACTTAGACCCAGTTTACTCTACTTTTCAAATTACATGTGGGTTGAAACTCATCATTTGTCTTCACTCACAGAGGCTAAGCAGTGCAGAAAGAGTTGTGCTGAATATTGAGTTTTGTCAAATGTAAAGGATGATATTCTGCTTCATTTCATAAATAAAATATGACAATGCTTGACAAGACTGACTGAACTTTGGTCTTGATGACTCAGCCAAGACTCAGGATCTTCCGCTCTTGTCAGCTGTCTAGTTTGATTCGGATGCCACTGTCACTGCTGCCTGTAAATCCAGTGATGCCTTTGGAAAAGAGCATTATTGGATACTGATTGACTACTTGGGTAAAATAAGAGCCCAAGGGAAATTCTACTTCTGAAGGAAAGAATAGCAGTGTTGACTTTTGAAATTCTCTCAAGAGTTCTTAGGGGAATAGGTGTAAATTCCTCAGTTCTAAAAATACTAATTGCTAATGCTTGGCCTAAGTTAGCCTTGTTGTTTACTGGAGTTATTGCCCTTAGAACAATCTATGGGGTATTGACATTCTTAGCAATTTTGAAGAACAAATTTTAGGCTTCCTTGTTATGTTAATTTCCAGAGACATAACTTGCTACAGAGTTATATCTCTTAAAATTTAGCAATATAGCTTCCAATTCAAGCATTACTTCGCCCCCCCACCCCCAAGAATACATGTGCTGAATGAAACAGTCTTTTTGAAGGCTGATATAAGTATTGCTTAGTCTTCATGAATTTGTGAAAGTTTTCAAAGAACATGCTCCTATACTTCTACTTTCTGAACTCTAATGAAATAAAGTATAGAATAAAATTGATGCTGTTCTTTTTCATCATTCCTCTGAAAATGGAATGGAATTAAAATTGGTAGTTAAAATTAAATGAGGTGAGGTTCCACGTATCAAGTAAATATAAAGTATTTAAAAGAAAATGCTACAGATGACAGAAAAGCACAAAAATTGTTCCTGACATGAATAATTCACCAACTCTTGGATAGTATAAGTCACCTACTAATGTGCATTACTTGCCATTTAATAGTGGCTGTATCTGAAGAAATATGGAAATTGGAATATTTTAATAACTTTCTATATGAAAGATGATGAGACTGCCTAAATGATTAAGAGGAAGATATGTTATAATGAACTAAAGCCACTCAAGTGTAAGGTAATTTTAATTCAAATCTCCATCTGCTTATGTATAATTAAGACTCATTTAACAAGTTAATGCCTAACAGAGAGAACTGATAAGTTTGGTATTAAAGATCTTAAGAGAAGTAAATTAAACTGTCGGGGTTGAACTGGTCTTTAGTTTTAATTTCTTACACCTGAACCTTGATATGAATTTCAGGGTCCACTTCTTTATCTTGACTCTTCATTTAAGAATGAAGTCCAAGAAAAAAAGGGAGGGGAAATGGAATTATTCTTTTTATATTTTAATTTTGGAGATCTCATCTTACTAAGGTGTGACAGCATCTTGACTGATATGAATATTTATACACCTCATATTGCTCACTCTATAGCATCTATAAGCCATTAAAATGGTGATTTCAAAATCACAAAAATATTTATGCACATTTGAGATTGGCAGCAATGTTAAATAACCTCAGAAAATAAGAAGAAAGCCTTTTAAGTGTCAGAAGGCACAGTTTTGATCTCTAGCGAATTTCATGAGCTTGTTGACTGCTCAACTTCCTACTTAAAATTTTTCCACAGTTACTGACAAAGACCCAGCTATCATAAACACAATGTCAACCTTTTTGTCTTCTAGCATAAAAATTTAATTTCCAGTGTATGTCTCCTTATTTAGGAGGAAGATAAAAGGATCTTCTATTTACAAATATTTTACATATTTTCAGGACTAAATTCAAAGAGTGGAACTGAGGATTCATGCAGACTTCTTGACAGGAACCTCACTGAGAAGTCATGAGTTTTAAGTAATGACTGGGTAATGCCAGTACTGTGGGACCACAGAAGTGAACTCCAGTCTTCTTGCTCATTATTGACTTTTGTGTTTAGATTTTACAAGTTTGCCTGGTGGCTCTTCCAGGTTGTCTCTCAAAAACAGGTCTCCCTTGGATAGTCGCTGCAACTGTAGACACTCCTCAGAGACAGTGACATTCTATTCAAGGCAATTTTTTAAACATAAATGATCATTCTCATCAATTATTATTGAGAAAGCAATTGTTAATAACTTTCTGGAGGGTATTTTAAGAATTATTCAAAAGTCTTACAAATGATCTCATTTGTCATGTTTTTATTTATTTATTTAAAGGAAAGGCACAGACAGGAATAAAGGCAAGAAGGCAGGCAGGAAGCTAGAGGAAGAAGAAACATTCATTTATTTTATTTACTTGTTCATTTTGGTTGTTCTCTCTGACCCTGGTTCTTGAACCTGGGTCCTTGGAACACAAGTGGACTATGTCTGGTTGCCTTACCACTGGCCCACCGTGGTGTGCCAAATGACCTAATTTTCTAGTCCGAAAGGCTTACTCCTGGCTATTAATTCAAGAGAAATAATTATAGTAATACATAGATGCAGGAATAAGAGAGTTCTGCATCATTATTTACTATACTAGCAGCAAATTACAAGGGAGAAAATGCAATTGTTAAACAAGGTATAGTTCATCCATATGAAGGATAGTCTAGACACTGAGAATGATGGTACAGATACACATTTATTTTGACTATAATTAACAGTTCTGTATTGCATACTTAAAAGTTGCTAAGAGAGTATTTCTCAATGTCTTCATCACAAAAAAAGATAATTATATGAGGTGATGGATATTTTAATCTTTTTATGGTAATAATTTTGCTATATATATTATTATGCTGTACACCTTAACCTTACACACTGTTACAGTCCAATGATATCCCAAAGCTGGAAAATCTGAATAAAGAAAGAACAATAAAGAACATTCTAGTAATCACCAAATTATGTTGTGTTCTATATGAGTATGTCTTATAATCTGGGTGCTCTGAGCTCTCATGAATAGTTGGTATTCTAAATAAATGAATTTTTGCAAAAATTGTTAATAACTATTTAAAACTTGATAACTCATATACTGGTGGTGGGAGCACAAATTGTTACAATTAACTTGTTTCGTATCTCTAAAGCTGAACATATGCATGATCTAAGACCTTAGAATTCAATTTCTATGTTATTCCCAATGGAAATGTGCATACCATGTATTCAAGATTGTTCACAGTATTACTTGTAACAATCAGTCATTGGAAACAGCACAATTTTTCATCAAATGAACTGGAAAGGATATAAATATGTAGAATAGATACTATATATTATGTATTATATATAGATGTAGATATATAGATATACAGAATGATTATAGAAATTGTAGCAATTTTACAACAGAATACCACACAGCAATGAAAAAGAACTGAAAGGTTTTTCTGAGTTCCGCGAGGAGAAAAAGTCAGTTAGACAAAAAGTCGAATAGCCAGGGCTTTATTGGGGTTTTCACTCCCTGGCGAAGCTCCCAAGTCTGCAGAACGAGGGCCAGGGAAGTTGCGCTTGAACAAAGGGGAGCGCGCTCTTAAAGCAAAGGAATTTCGCGGCCTTCATACGTCGGGATTGGGGATTGGCTCTGTGAATCCAGGTATGGGGGTTCCAGCCCTTATTCTGTCGTCAGCCACCTTTTTCCCGGGCATGGCTGCCGTTTTCCTGGGTATGGCCGCTGCTGCTTTTGTCCCTGGCAGCCTAACAAGAACAATTAACTTCACAAAAAAATTGTTTGTTAGAGATGCAGAACCAAACAATAAATACTGTAGGATGTCATTTATATAAACTTCAAAAACATGCAAAATTAATCTGTAGTATTAGAAATCTGAATGATTCTTAGAGTTGGAAAGGTGAGGGAGATAATATTTGGGAGGTGGTTCTGGAGTGTATGTTCCTTTTCATGAATGGATTGTGGTTACATAAGTGTGTTCATTCCGTCATCATTTGCAGAGTTTTATATATTTGTTTTACTTTGATACAAAATTTTATCATATAAATCATTATTAAATACTTTTTAGAAAGTTACTTAAGAGGGAAATAAGAATGCCTTAGACTTTCTGAAGCTTAATTTATCCAGTATAGGCGTATCACAAAACTGCACTAAAAGTTATTATTTCTGATAAGTCCATTGTAAGGTATGTTATTAAAAATAGGACTTTCCCCCTAATTTTTTCCTCCCTTAAACATCATAGTGTTGTCATTCCATATTCTTTGCAAATGCCATTCTTTCCTTATTGGACAAGTGTAGCAATTTAGCAACTACTTGTTTTCCTAGAATGTTTTCATAGGCATTTAAACATAAGCAGCTACAAATATTGCATGTTCACATTACCAAGATCTCATTTTCTATCCTCAAGGAAATTTTGAATGTGTTCACACAAAAATAGAAGAGTAATTTTATTGAAATCTTGTTTTGGGGGCTTAAGAACCTATTTACTGAGATAATGCCTAGTACCAAAAACAGTATTGGTTAGAGTTAAAAAAGAATAACAGAAATTGTTTTAAATAAAACAGAGTTTAATAGGGGAATTCATCAAGGGTGATTAGAAAGAAACTGGGAATAGGAAAGCCATAAGTTAGAAAGATTGGGGAGTCACTACCATTCCTAGGCAAGTGTGTTCAGAACTTACACTTCCTTGGTGGAATCTGTAACATGGTTGTCTTCTCTAGTAATAGATCCATGGAGGAAATGCTGCTTTTGCCAGAGATGTTGCCTGAGGCAGAGACAGATTGAAGCCAGAGGCAGCCCGAGGGTGCAGTTTACGAAGGTTAATCTTTACAACATCTGGCAGGGGGTGAGTCAATGTGTTCACACATGGTCCCATGATTTTATAAAGTGTGGAAAATTAAAATATTGTAGCTGAGATAGTTAACACTGTTATTTTTTGGTTTTCATCCAATTTTCTTCCTTTCTAGTTTCTCCATATGACAGATGGTAATAGAATGGCTATGGACATTTTAGGACTCAGACTAAAGAGAGGGTAAATTGAGAATATATTTACTACCAATTTACTGGGAAATGTTTATGTGTTTCACTTACCTATACATGTAATCAGATAATTTCTAGTTGTCCTGGCATAGGAATAGTTTGTAGGAATACCCTGTATCCTAACTCATCATGACACATTGTATAAAAGAGTAGGATGAAAGCTCAAACTATACTGTGAACTTATCCTATACTTTCTGACAGTGAAATTATATAAGTAGCGGAGGAAAAACAGACTTTATAGTATAAACAATTAGAAGAAAACCTAGGATAAATTTTTTAAAAAGTTTTTCTCATGTAAAGAAGAAATCTAAAAGTTAATTCTAAATATTTTCATGACATTATCAATAACAAGTTGAGAATATCAACTGTCTTAAATTATCACTAATCAAATTTTGATCAATGACACAGGAAAGATTATTATAAATAGTTGTCTTTATAATCTGTAAAATAATCACAAAATAAATGTCGTATAGAGATAATCAAAAACAGTCAGACTAAAACATAGAATACATAGACATTATGTGTATATTTCTATATGTTCCAAGATGACTCCATCCTTGATGGCACCATCTTAGACCCATGACTACTGACTGTCTCCTTCCAGGTATTCAGTTAAACCTATTTCCTGGAACTTTTGACTCATGCATCCCTATACTCTTGATATAATCCACTTGTAAATTTTTAGGAAAGCAAAGAGACTGGGTATGTCTGATTGGTATCAGTGCTCTTGCATTATACTTTTACTTACTTAACTAGTAAGAAAAATGCATACTAGAGAGTGGTCAAAGAAGACCCTTTAGATTTTAGGATGGTGTGGATTATACCTGGACCAAAGCCCCATCTACTAGCTCTAGTATCCAGGACCCCTATGTGTAAGTTACCCTAATGAATTCTGATTAGATTTCATGGATGTGCCTACCTTGTTCTTTGGACTCAATTGCTTTCTCAGTTTCAGTGAACTTATTTGTTCTCAAAGTCATAAAGTTTGATAGATAAGTTACAAAATTTTTAATTTACAAATTTTTATATTTATAAGCTTTTCAAAATTCATAGTTGTTTGCATTTTCTTTTCACAATCTAAATAAATATTTAATTTTGTACTTAATTTTGAATTCATAAATTTTACAGTTGTATTTTTAATTAGAACCCTTGAATATTTAAGCCACTGGCCACACAAAACCTGGATATTCCTTTGGAAGAGGAAAATTTCATAGCTTTTTAATTTTCCTGTCCTCCATTTATCTGTCATTGTCTCCACTGACTGAATTCAGCTGACAGATAGCTTAGGACAGACAGTTCATGGGATTAACAGAGTAGGGGATGAAAAGTGCACATGTACTAAGAAGCAAAAAAGTGCAGAAAACAATTTCGAACTCTGCTAATAGATGAAATTGTGCCACCTTTGTGGAGGGATAGTATGTATGGTAGTAACTATCAAAATTGCAAATGTATATGCCCTTTGAATCTGCAGTTCTACTTCTAGAAATTCATCCAAGATAAACTCACTCATGTGTGAACGATACATTTATAAGATTATTAAGACCTATTTGCTAGTTCGAGATTAGAGATAATAAGAATATATACATATATATAAATGGGCGATAGAGTAAAACAATTATGATATATTCATGTAATGGAACACTATTCCCTTTAAAGAAAGGAATAAGCAAAATGAAAAATAAATTCTTTATTGAAAACTATGTAGTGATATAAATTAACAAAGGGTTGTTCAGGATGTTCCAAGATGGTGGATTGTTAAGATGTTGAGTTTGCCTCCTCCCCACAGAGACTACAAAATTTCACCCAGTTAGCAACTGAGATCTTTGAAAGGGAAGGTGGACCAGTATCTCCACAAAAAGAGAAGGACATATACCGTCATAGTTGGTAGGAGTATCCAAGTGAAAGTGCATCAAAATACATAAAGTTATTACTAATAGAACTGAGGAGAGAGCCTGACAGAAATACAGTAATAGAAGATTTCAACACTCCTCTTTTAATAATGAATAGATTAACCAGGCAGAAAAATAATGGAGACACAACAGCCTTAAGTGACAAATTAGAACAGATATATATTTAATAGACATTCAGTGAACATTTTATCCAAAAATGTAGAATTCAAATTATTGTCAAGTGTTCATGGAACACTCTCAAGGGTAGATCATATGTTGAGAAACAAAACAAATTTCAACAAATGTATAAAGATTGAAACATACCAAGCATTGTCTCTTATTACAATGGTATAAACTAGATATCAACCACAAAAAATAAACTGGAATATCCGAAGGTTAATAAACATGTTTCCAAATGACTTGGGTAAAAGAAGAAATCAAAGGAGAAATTAAAAAGTACTTAGAGATAAATGAGAATGAAAACACAAGCTATCAGACTTAAGGGATGCAACTAAAGAACTAAAAGAAGTTTATATCAATATAGAAAAAATACAAAAAAAATCAAACCTTAACATCTAAAGTGACTGGAAAAAAGAGCAGTTGAATTCAAAATTCAGTAGAAGGAAGTGATACCAATATTTTTGTTTTTGTTCTGCGGTGCTGAAAAAAACCCAGAACATGACTTGGAAGAAGTGAAACAATTAATATATTTGATGAGAAAGTGGAGACATGAGAGATTTAAGTTTCAAATCTATAGTCTCTCCAAGTAAAGGCAACCAAGAGTTTTTAAGGGGGAGTCCAAGCTTGGAAGTTGCAAGACAAGGAAGCATCCTCTTGACAGGTGGCATTCTGGTAATCTCTGGTTTTCTTATTCAGTAACAGAACTCAGGGCATAGATTAAAGAAAATGTTTTTTGTTCTCTTTTTCTTCCTTTATTGTTTTCTTGATTTCCATGAGTATGTATACCACTGTTGCCCTAAATTCACCCTTGGGTAGTTAGTAGATGTCTTAGATGGAAGACTATATACATTATATATATATACATATACACACATATACATACATGTACGTATATATACATACACATACACATTATATATATAAATACACATATGCACATATATGTTACAAAGCAGTTAAAATGTTTGAGAGTCTACAATGCTCATCAAATTAGATAATTTTCCCCTCCAGTTTTAACTGAATCCATCATTTTGCATGTATTTCTCTGTGTCTTCCCACTCTCTGGTATTCTGTTTATGTTTCTGTCGGTTAGGTTTCCTTGTATGTTGGTATTTTGTAGGGTATTGACTTGCCCCGAATAAGCCTGGATCTTGGTTTAGACACTTCTTCAGTTTGATTGTGTTGGCCACTGGTTGAATTTGTTGAAGTTCTTCTGATTGATTTCTCACTACATGCCATTGTGATCAGAAATAATGCTTGGCAAAACTTCAATGCTCTTACATTGTTGAACCTTGTTTTATGTCCCAACATATGATTTAATCTGGAAAATAGAATGTTCTGTATATACCTATTTATGTGTCATTCAAGGTTAATGTCTACTTTTCAATTTTTCTATGGATGATGTATCCATTGATACACATGGGATGTTAAAGTTCCCTACCATTATTCTGTTGCTGAAATATATTCCTTTAGGTTTGTCAATATTTGCTTTATGTATTCTGTTGAGTTTATATTTGGAACATATATAATAATAAAGTTATGCCTTATTGATGGATTGATCCCTTTGTAATTATCTAATGTCTGCTGTTGCCTTTTCTTAACTTTTTGGGTAGAGGTACATTTTATCTGATGTTAAGTATACCTATACCCATCTTCTTTTGGCTATCACTCGATTGAGGTATCGTCTTCACCTCTTGACTTACCTATGTTTTTCTTTAGATCTAAATTTAATTTCTGAAGGCAGCATATGGTTAGTTGGGTCTTACTTTTCAATCCACCCAGCTACTCTGTGTCTTCTGAATGATGAGTTTATCCATTTACAATTAAGGTGGACAATAATTCATTTAATTTAATTTGCAAATATTTTCTGAAATTAAAATTAACTGGGTATCCTGATTTTTATTTGCTAAAATGCAGCCCTATTCTCTAATGAAGTCAAATTCTCTCTTTGAACTCATTGTTTTTTTGCTAAAGCAATTACATCATATCTTCTGTATTACTGGGCCAATCTCTTAATTGGTTCTCCTTACTCACAATGTTTCCTCACCTAATATAAGTGCTAAATTTAAAACAGACTGATATTTATATAACATAATTTTGATAACTTTTATTCCTTTACTTCTTTCCCTATAAAACCATCATGGCCTAACTCTTGCTTAACTCACCCACTCTTCTCATAACTTAAATTTTAGCCATATATTATGTGGAAAAACTAGACAATTTGACTTTTAGGTTACCACAGAGACTTTTCCTCAGAGAAGTAAGAAAAATGCTTCCTTTGGCTAGCAGTGTACCACGACCTGTGCGGCTAATCGAAAGGTTCCCTGAGTAGAGGTTACAGGAGCCTAAATAAAGACAGACAATATACATCTAGAAAAGCAGGGGCCAGGTGGGACACTGCTCTCTGTTTGAGAAGCAGTGATCCAGATCCTGACTCCTTGATTTATTTTATAGGGCTGACTTACAATGAGGTAATGAGAATAAAACAGAGACTTATAGGCTTAGGCTGTTTCTCGGCTCTCAGGAACATTTGAAGAAATAGCAATATTTGAAGGTTGGAGCTTAGCTGCAGCTTTCTGCTATCTGCTTCTTCTCTGCTGACTTGTGAGAACGTCTGTTGCAGGATATCTTGCAGAAGCAGGCAGAAAGCAGTTCGCTCCCTACAGTAGAGTTGTAATGTCACTTGTAAAGCTGGAGTTACTCAAATTGTGGAAGATTTATTCCCTTTTTTACATTCTTTAGAAATATCTCAGTATTCGAAGATTCTAATTTCTCTTCTAAAACGTAACTCCATGATTTTCTGAGAGTTTAGAATGCATACATAGCCATTCAGAGGGTAGTAACTATCATAAAAATGATTTCTAGAAATAAAGCACATGATATGGCAACTAGTGAATGATGGAAGGAGAGTGTGGGCATCATTTTGCATTGATGGACTGTTTTTCTTTTTGAAACATTCTTATTTGCTTCACTAATACATGGTGAATTTTAGTTTAGCTGCAAAAAAGGAAACTTGAAATAAAATATTTTATTACAGTGCAATTTTAGAATATTGGAAATAAAATGGGCATTAGAGATCTTCATTCCAATATTCTCATTTTATAAATGAGAAAATGAAGATTCAGAGAAGGATATAACTTTCTCCAGATCACAGAATTGATAAGAATTGTCCTAGGTGAGTCACTGTTCAAGGATGTCAGACTAAAGAAAACTTACCAAAGAAGAGAACAGCCCATAGAAGCCCATCATTCATTTTCTCACTAGCTTCATTATTCTGCGCTGATTGAAAATAGAGATTTATTTTCATGTGATTATATTTTTTTCTAAGACCCATAAAAAGCATCTAACTTGATGAGCACTGTAGACTCTCATTTTATTATAACTGCCTTGTAGCTTATATACATATATATAATGTGGATATGTATATATAATGTATGTGTATATATGATGTGTCTGTATATATTCTTTCATCTAATTGATTTTCTGATTAGCAGTCTGTTTAAAAAAATAAAGTCAGGCCAAATTAAATAGAATGAAACACAAATTTATGTTATACTCACTGACTGCAGCATATTAAGAACATCAGTGTAGGATTGATTTCTTAAACATTTGAGCAGTTTTTGCTTCCTAGAGTATCCCACAGGGAAGGATTCCAAGGAAATTCAGGAAGCGACATCCTATCTAGTTTATTCTTAACCACCACCATAGATATGAAGCTAACTAAATGTTTTGATTTATTAAATTTCTTATTCAAACAAATTTGAGAATTGACAGTTGAAATTGACTGTGCTTCCTAATAAAATATCAGGCTTTCTGGATCTAGGAGAAGCCTGCAAATGGATGTGCAAGAGATTCTTGACAACATTGTCACTTTTCTTATCACTGTAAGGGCAGAAATTTGGAGCATATGTAGGGTAGCTCCGAAACAAGGCCCAGTTCCCCTGCTCAACGACTGCCCTGAGCCCAGAATGGTGGGGCTTCTGGTCAATGACCAGAACACAGATGTATTTCCAGGACTGGAGGATTCTTCTAGCACTCATATGCCCAAAGTCAGATGTCTTTCCTTGAGATAATGCTGTATGCACTGCTCCCACGATCCCCATGCATTCAGGTTGTTCCTGCTATGCACAGACTCCCTCTGTTTGCTTGTGCTTGAAACCTCGCCCCTGACTGCAGAGAGGTGTGGTAAGTTTCCTCTCTGGTCACCATTGGGAGGCATACACAAGTCAGACAGGCTATCAACAGGCTCTGCTATAAGTAATAAAGACATGCCCTTGTGACTCAGGTAGCTGAGCAGCTGGCATGAGAAACAAGAAAAGCCCAGGAACCTAGGGTCATCACCCCGTGCCAGGGTGGAAAAACAAAATAAAAACTAAATAAAGATGCTTCCTCCTCCTCTTCCTTTTTTCCTTAAATGTTTCTTCCTCTTCCCCCTTCCTTCTTCCTGTCTTTAAGTTCCCTGAGTATTTTCTTCCGACTCTTAAAGAATCAGATGAGCATTCCTGGTTTGGAGCTTTACGCTACAAGGCCGATTCTCTAGAGTTTGAATTCAGAATCTACTGCTTAGTAGCTGTGGAATTTGTGGTAGATTACTAAAATTATATTAATCACAGTCTAATCATTATAAATAAAAATGATAACTAATATGTATTGAATGCCCACTCTGTGCCAGCACTCATAATTTTATTATGTGTGTTAACACATTTAATTCTCAGCCAACGAAAAATGTTATAATTATCTTCACCATTCTGAGATTAATTCATTAATTCATTAATTAGCTTGCCTAAAAATATAAACCTAGCAAGTGGCAGACCTGAGAGGCAGTAAACAAGTAATGAATGAGAGGTTAAAAACATGCAATCGGATACTGAGAAACAAGCAGGACCCTAGTTTATAGATGGAACATGAACTCAGAAGCAACACTTACTGTGAAAACACTGTTGATTGTTATACACAAAAATTGCCTTGCAACCAAAATCCTTAGCAGCTGTTGTTCGATAAAATAGAATAAATGTCAGCACATATGTGGCAAAGTTTAATAACTATACGTATTCAAAACACAATAATTATGACAGATATATTACGGGGGAAAAAAAAAGACAAATTGGGTGAGAAGCCAAGGGAGTGTTAAGGCAATATCACGTATGAGTTTTCAGAAATAACAGCGCTGTTAGCAAGTATTAGGGGAACTCTCCTGGAAAAATGGTACAATGTGAAAAGACATTAACTAAGGGATGAATGAAGAGAAATGAATATTTACAAAATATGCAAAGCAGCACAAGAAAAAAAGGGGCATTGAAAGGAGAATGGCATGTTTGGAAAACTGTCAGGACACCTGTCTGCCTAAAGCAGAAGTATAGGGGCAGCACAAAAAACGTCCTCCAAATAGTCAGCTTTGCAGCGCTCATTTACACGGTTCTACAAGGAGATTTTTCACAGAGTTGCTATGTGTAAACTGGTCCTGTTCTGGCTGTAAAGGGGAACATTCTAGATAACAAAGGTCAAAAGACAAAAGAGCAAGACATCTCAATGTTCTCCCTAGTAGATGCTTAAGTTGGTTAATTAATTTTGTCAGTAGCTTTCTGTCATCAATATTCACTGAAATTTGGAAACTCTGTCATGGATATTTACAGGAAAAATGGCTCATGTTTTCTAAAATTTAGGTCCTTAATTATATCTCCAAAGACATAGATTTTGGAAAATAATGTTAAAGAACTGGAGAACAAAATTTCAGATAAGTAGGAGACAATGTACTAGGAAAAATTTTCTTTACTGTTTTTTTTAGAAATGAATTAGAAAGTAAATCTGTTCCAGTGTTCAACTGGTGAAAATTAATAACAATGATTCAATAATATTTATGCAATTATTTTAATCAACACTAATGCTTTTACTAGCAAGAGAAATGATAGGAATTAACCAATTAAGAATATATACATTAATAGAAAATAAAATTTAATTAAATTTCAAATAAAATTTAAAGAATATTAGAGAAAGTATTATTGATCCAAGGTACACATTTCTTGAGGTATTAGAAGTCCCTCCTTGAGAGAAGTATGATAAAACAAAGCTTAATGTTAAATCCTTAAAGTCTCTGGATAATAGCTCAGAGATTCAGATTTTATCTCATGCCCAGGAAAATATTCCTGAAGGTACTAAAGCAGAGTGATGAATATAATATTTAGGAGACCAAATGTTGTCACTGTATGTAGGATAGACTGACTGAGAGGGACACACATGGAGAACAGGTACAGACCAGTTAAAGTAATTAGGCATATAAAAGTGACAGTCAAGCCAAAGGTGATTTAAGGGTATGAAGACAATTTGACACATTCTGAAGAAAAATTAACATTACTTTGAGAATGGTCAGAAAAAAGTGAAGTTCAAGAAGACGTAAGAGGTAAGCATGAGAGAACAGGTGAACAGCACTGTCACAAAATAAGCAATGTGAAGTAAGATGGAAACTCATTGGAAGGCTAAAAAGAGGGTGTTTAGGTAAAAGATTTAGATACTCCAACTAGAAATAGATTAAATCCATATCTAGCTATGGAATAAACACATAGTCTTCCCGTAACTAATATTGTATGTTCATAAAGGGGCATTTGCACAAAATAAAATGGCATTAATAGCCATCTTTATAACAGAGAATAAATGCCCATCAAATATACTGTTTTCCACCCCCTTAGGCCATTCACATATGATCCGAACACCGATTTCTGTCATATCTTGAAAATAAAAAACAATAATAAATATAGAATTTCAAAGGTAAACCCAAATGAAATATTTTTTACATGAAACATATTTCTTGTGAATTGAAGTATCTCATATATAATCAATAATATTTTCTTTACTGAGCAACAGTTTCATTAATCATTTATTGAAAACATGTTTAGCACAAAAAGATATGTAGAAAGATAAAGGATAAAGAAAGACACTTTTCAGATTTTCACTGATTTTTGAAAAAGTCATTATCAACTTGTAGAATTGTATGAACACAGACAAGTAAAAAACCAACATTGCATTTAAAAAAAAGAATTGACAATTACACTAGGCTTTAATAAAATTGAAATTAAGATGGTGACTTTGAAAAATATTTCTTTCTGTGATCTGTGAGATGATTTTTTTTTCTGTAAAATTCTACATGCTAGTTCAAAATCATATTCATCTATACAGATAACTAAAATTCATTGAACACTTAAACCCAGCTGTGTCAAGAGGATAAGCAATAACAATGGATATTATTAGGTTAGGAAAGAATGGAGCTCTTAAAATAGACATGCATTCTTATTTAAAATCATTTAACCAAAAGTTTAGTCATACATAGTCTTATTATTGGTTTAGCAACAATGAAAATTAGAAATGATGACATTATCGTTATCCTTAGTGCCATTACTATCACTAAATATTTCCATCAAATTTTTCGTTTTATGTAAATAAGATTCATTTCTTTTTATGTACTAATCCTTCCAAAGGTAAGAACTTAGAAGGGTCGAAGAGTAAGGAACAAAGAGACCAAATGTGGAGGAGAAGGATAAATAGATAAAATAATTTAACTCAACTGACGTTCATTATTATTCAAATAGCATTCTACCAGAAGTTTAACGGGACTGAAGGACAAAACACAAGAACTTACAACCAACCTAGGAAGACGATAAGCTCCATGTATGTGATTCAAATAAAAAAAGAATAAAATGTCTAAGGTAAAACAATGTCACAACTACATCATTGTGTAAACCATAATGCTAAAAAAAAACCAACTGGTGTCATCAAAATAGGCCCCCAAATAAAAATACATGTATATGATAATCTCTAAGGAGTGTAGGATTTGACAAAGAAAAAAAAGCTGGAAAGATAATTATAAGATGACTTCATGAAAATAGAATGCTAAGGCGTCAAGAATAAATCAGAGAAGATCTAAAGAGGAGCAGCTATAGACAAGGTTAATGGTGGAATCTGAATATAAGTTTGAGGCATCAATATGATCAAGAGCTCTGAGTCCCTGTAAGTTCCTATACAGGAAGGTAGTTGAGAAAAATTCAAATATTGTTTTCCATTATGTTAAAACAATATCTATATTTAAATGAAAATTTTCAAACTAATGTTTTAATTCACTTGGTTGATCTGGACTTTCAGTCTGCATTCATCATGAATGACTCATAATATGGTTTAGATGTTTATATGATTAAAAAGAACCCTACATTTAAAAACCTATCAGTTAATGTAACAATCTCACTTTTAATAAACTGACATATAAGCATTTATAGCTGATTATGCTGGAAATCACTGAAAGGATGAATCCTTCAAATTTCTTTCTGAATGATCAACTAAATGACTTTACAGAGTGCTAAGGACAGAAAAATGTCACCACCAAATTCGTATGTTAAAGCTCTAACTCCCAACGTGATGTTAGCTGGAGACGGGGACTTTGCGGGGTAATTGGCTTCAGATACATTTATGATGGTGGGTCCCTCTTGAAGAGTTCAGAGCCCTTATGAGAAGTGACACCAGAGAGGTCACTTCTCTCTCTTTCTTCTTTACATTATATGGTGGCATAGTCAGAAAGTGGCCATCTTCCAGACAGAAATAGAGCCCTAACTAGGTAGCTAAACTGGCTGGCACATTGATTTTTTTTACTTTCCCAGCCTCTGAGAAATAAATTCTTCTTGTTTAAGTCAGTCACAGTCTGTGATATTTTGTTATGGTTGTTCAAGTGTCCTATGCACATGTTATCATTATAAACATTCTCAGATACTTCACTGATGCTCTCCATGTGTTTCCCTAAATTATTCTTGGCTTTGCCTTATATGGGTGACAGAATTTAACAAACATATGCTTATTGAATGTTTAGTTATCATCTGTCAGATACACTATATATGTTATATAATTAATCTTGAAAGAATATGTGACACAATGATCTATGGGAATTATTTCAAGACAATTTTATTGAAAAAAGTGATAGAAAATGTACACATTTTATAATTCACAATTATACTTCTAAATAGTTTACATATATAACTAATTTATATCTGGTAAGCACAGTGGACAATGAAAATAAAACACTCCTTGATAACTTTTCATAAGGATAACCAATAATTTATTTCTCTTTTGTCACAACTACCACAATTTTCTAGCTACATGACCAATGACACTACATATCACAGGAAGATTGTCCACTTACACTTTACAGAGACAAAGACAACGGCCATTTATGTGATAAATGTACAACAGGATGTTTAAAAGAGGCGGTTTTCATGTATAAGACAACGTGGGGCACATGATACATTAACAAGTTTGATTTAGTACGTATTAATGCCAAGAAGCAAGTGTAGAAATGTTTTGCATTGAGTTGTTATTAAAGTAGAAAATAAGTAAACTAGAGAAATAAATCCAGATCTTAACTTACAATAGATACATTAAACTAGGAAATTAATTGGCTTCTCAATATTTTTGTTAAACTTTTTTTTGTTTTCTGTCCTTTTGTTTGGTTTTTCTATGTAAACGAGTAATAGGAATATATCACAAGGTAAAGAAAGATCTCAGCCAAAAAGAAGGTACCAGCTTATGAAAAACAAATGACAAATTCTTTTGCATACAAAAAATTTAAACTATAAAGAGTCACAAAATATATATAAAACTGCCACATTGAACGAGGCAATCATACTCTACCCAAACTGGTAGCACCCTCTTAAAATCAGTTGCATTCCATTCACTTGGTCATACAGTGGTGACTGACAAAAAGGCATTATGAACTCGTGTGCCATCAGGGGACTTGGCCCCATGAGTCATCAATTCTTGGATTGTCATCCAGTTGTCCAAAATTTTCTTATTTCTTTTTTTCATCATCTTTTTGTGACTCAGTTCAATGATGTTGATCTCCTTCTTGCCTTCGCTGCCACTCTGAGGGCTCTCCTTGAGACACTCTAACCGGCTCCGCATCATGAACTCCCGACGCCGACGCTGCTCTTTGGCCCGAACCAGGTGTTGCTTTCTCTCTTCTTTGCTCCAGTAGCGCCCCATTTTCATCTCACTCATGGTGTCATCATCTGTTGTCATGCCACTCCGCTCCTCCTTGATCTTTAAGGCACGTTCCTTCAGAATCCGGTCTCGCACTGGTCTCTTCGTTATGTACCGTGTCCCGTCACTCCTGATTTTCACTTTCCATTCCATCTTGGGCTCTGAACATTTCTGAGACTCCTTGCACATGCTCACCAAACTGAGCTGACTCTGAGCATATTCGACTGCTGATTTCTGTTGAATTAACTGCATATAACTTTGATAATGCCGGGCGTGTACTGGGATGTTTGAATACCTATAAGAGGAGCTGTGGTATGGAGAGAGGTAAGGGATGTGCTCATGGCCTGTCTTCTCCTGTTCTGAAAACTTGTTGCTTTCCAAAATCTCCTTGCCTGCAAGGCTGCAACCTTGTTCAGAGGAGTTGGCTTTGGTGGAGGTTGACTCTTTACTGCTCTGTCCAGAAGAGGACTGATTGGCAGCAATTGTGCTTCTCAGGTTTTTCTTATTGGTGAGGGTGATCATTCTTGGAAGGGAATTGTCAGGGGAACGGTCCACTGTGAGTGGAGTGCTTCTGCAACTTTCAGCGGTATTGTAAGCACTAGAACTGTCCTTGTCCGACTTTTCTGGGTGTTCAATGATGTCATCTAGTTTTCCTCTTTGCATATCTATGTTGGTGTCATAATTTTGAAAACCCCCATCATGCAACGCCCAGATGTCTCCATACTGGTCTGTCACTTTCTGGAGCCTATGAGCTTGCATGATATTCTGGCATTCAAGTTCAATGTTTCTTAGTTCTTCATTAAGCAACTGCAGCTCATGCTCCACTCCCTCTTGTTCCCCTTGATTGCATTCTATTGTGCTGCTTGAGTAATACAGGTCATACTCTCCATGGTTTTGAATCTTGCATTTAAGCTCCAAGAGCTGCTGAAATCTTTCACATTCTTCATCTTGGTTGCCAGTGCAGTCTGAGTCAATGTATTCTCCAGACACAAAGCTCTCATTGCAGTGAAGTTCAACACTTCCTAGAGTGTCTTGGCTCTGTCCCAGCTCTCTCTTGCTCTTCAAAGGTGTGCTGTTGGGATGCTCAGCTGCATTCTCCTGCTCTGAGCTCTCATCATTTCTGAAGCTTTCATCTGTGCGTCCCACTCCACTGTCCTTCTCATGGTGATTGGATGAGGATGTTGCTGTGTCTGTTGTGCCTTCTTCTTCTTCTTGTTTTTTTGGCTAAGGACATAAAGTTGAGAGACAAAGAAAATTGATTATTTTGAAAAACACTAATTATTGAAAAACTTGCTTGGAAAAAAAAGCGATGCTTCTTGGCAAAAGAGTGAAAGCTGTTCTAATTTCAGGATCCATAACAGTTTTAGAAATAAAAGAAATTAGCTTATGGTAGTTTTCTATGCAAAGGAATGGAGTATACAAAGCTACTTAAAGATGACTGTGAGCCTCACTGCGGGATAAATAAAACAGGACAGATTTATTTATTTTTATTTTTTGAATTTTATTAAAGGAACACTGCTTCATAATATTAAATAGATTGAGGGTGTACGTCAGCATAAATCAGCATCTATAGACAGTGCATTCAGTTTACCATCAGTGGTTCATTTCTATCCTTCATTATTTAATAGACTCATTTACCCAATTTGCCTACCCTCTTCTCCTTCCCCTTCTGATGATTGTTAGTTTGATTTTATATAAAACAGGGCACGGTTAAATAAGTGGTCCTTCTCTCTGATTTTCTCTGACTTGACAAACTGGAGTGAAGGTGTGTAAATGGAGTACCTTATTGGTTTCTGAGTTGATAATACACAAAAGGGTGATAAGACAGATGATGTCTAAATGTTCTTCAGCTATTGGAAGGCTCAGAGCTCAGAAACTGAATCCCTTTATTATTATTATTATTATTAATTATCATTATTTGTCTGAGTTTCTTTCAAGTTAGAAGGAAACTTCATTGATCTATTAATGTGCTGATAATGGTAAGCCAAACATCACAACGTTTCAGGAATCAGTACTGGAGCCCAGAGAGTCTATATTCAGATGAGAAAACTTAATCCTAGATTGACTCAATTTACCAGTGACAGAGAGAGCCGGAGCAGGCCAGTGCCATCTCCTAGATTCAGGATTCTTACATGTCTAGGATGCCATAATCTTGGGTACATGTGATTTGACCTCATGCATCTGCAAATCACATTGCTCAGAAGAACAATAATGTCTTAGGACTCATTTAAGTTTTCAAAAAATTTTATTTTTACTCTTAATCACTGATTTCCTGCAATGATGAATTTTGTTCTACAGAGAATGAGATGATAATTCTTATGAAAATCCTAGAAACACTGATTATCAGACTTTGGCATAATGTCAAAGACTATGTTTTAACATAAATATACATATATACATGCTATATATATGTATGTATACAGATGTATATATATATAAATATACATATGCATGTAAACTTTATGACCTAATAATTTTTTATTTTTATTAAGAACAAATTAACTGTCGCTGCCCTAAGGAGATGCAAATATAGCTTTTTCTCTGTGAAGAGAGTGAATTACTTCTTCCTCTAACACACATCACATAGTTGTCTAGATGGCAATTTTGAGATTCCTTACATTTAAGTTGATTCATCATTTTAGTTTTGCATGCATATATGCCATATATTTATATATGTATATATTTTTTCTCTAGCATATGTGATTATACAATTAAATATAATCAATCTTGTTAGAGCTAAAGAAGGACTGAATATGTGACAAAGGTGTTAGAAAAAGTTCTGAAAAGAGATCTCTAAAAAGTCTTCTCCACACAATAATGGCCTGACAAAATGTAACAAACTGGAAAGGAGAGAACATGACTGTGTATTATATGATTCTAAGATTCTCTATCTCTAAAATACTGTTCCTCATTTGTTGAAAATATACTGGAGTGATTTTTAAATCATATTGATAAAGCATATGTTATAAATAAGTAATTATAATTAGCAATGGAAAACTTCTTACATCCCTGTATTCCTAGCAATAAGCTGATAATATTGTCAAATGTGACAAGAGCGTGCACTGTGCCATAAACTCCCAGGGGACGTTACTGGTATTGGACATTTGTGCTCATGCACCACCTTATTATATTATTTTCACATCGAATAGTGAACTGAAAAAAATACAAGGAGGTCCACATTATTTTTCTTAGTTTACACGTGGTATGAATGATATCAACAAATTCTGCGGTGAGTGATGTTACGCAATGCGTCAGCAGTAACTACAGGACCAAGGATGGTTGCAGAGTCGAACTTTCATATGGATTTAGATTTTAGTTTTAAAATATGGACAAGCTTTAAAAAATGAATTTCCCGTTCTTCTGTCCTGGTTTATAAGAAAATGTGAAATTAAAAAAGAGTTTTCCATTCCGAAACCTAGAATTCCTGATTTCTAAGGTAATGTCACTCTATCATTTGTCAATTTCCCTATGGAATTATTATAGTGACAGGTAATGTTTCTACCAAGACATTTTTTAATGTAGTATTATTGTTTATAAGGGCAAAGGACTTTTAAAGGTTTCTGTACTTCTCATCATTTTTCAGTCTCATGGTGAAGAAAAATTTCCACACAATGAGAACCTAACCTCAGGGACATCTAGTATTACCTCAAAGGCCTGGTATTTGTATTTGTCTGATGAGTAGGGCAACATTTGACACCACATCACTTCACCTGGAGAGGATTTCTCCCTTCTTCCTTCATTCTAACATCCTCTCCTCCTGTCAGTCCTGTATCAGGTCACATTTTGTATCGAAGAGAGAAAAAGCCTGGAGCAAGGACTTTCTTGCTTGGAATCAGAAACTGCCACCAGAAATAATATCTTTATTTGTGGCTCGTGTTGAAGTCATACATAAAAAATTCAATCTGTCCTCCCTATATTGAAAAGCAATCACCGTAGTAACAGCATCACTTTGAGCATGAACTACTGTTTGTGAAGTGGCCAATGAGCATTCATGATCAGCGCACGAGAGCACACATGGCTTATGCTGACTTTATCGTTTGCAATTTAATGATTTCTTTAATATATAGACATGTGCACATGCACACATATATACATCTCTTTTATGAGATGCTGGCATATCAATATATTTCATTGCTCAGCCTTGAAAAAGTTACATAGGATATTTATGTTTTATATTTCTCAGCCTGTCAGTATTTAAAAAATATATATATACATATATATATATATTTCAGGATGTGTTAAGAATTATTGTTGAAAATAAGATGATATTTAAATCAGTAAACTGATAGCAGAAATGTTAATAAAATTCTATCAGGTAGATGAATAACATGAATTCAACATAAAAAAATCTAGGAAGTATTGATCTTGATTTTATTAAGCAGGAAAACAATAAAAGAAAAACAAAAAGATTCAGTTTGCCACAAGTCACTCTGCAATCTTTAATTAGTTGTGAGTTAATAAGAGCAAGAACTTCATTCACTGATCTTTGTATTAGGATCAAGTGTGACAATGGAAACACTAGGAGCTCAGAGATTTTTGTTGAATGAATAAAGCAGAATATTTTTAATAATCTCAAATGGAACTACTCTTGTACCTGTCTAGGTATAATTATGATGTCAAAAATACAAACAATGACTTATATCATGGAACCATTTTTCTACAGCTGCCTAAATATTCAAGCATATATAGGCTATATTTTCAAGTATAAAATTACATTTTGGGGGAGGGCATGGCTCAAAAGAGATTTGTCTCCAGTTGACATACTGAGAAACAGCACACACTTTTATATTAAATTTTTGGTGCACAGTACTGAGTCATCACTTGAATACTATGTGACTTATCAACAATGGTCACTAACCTTCTCAAACGAGAAATATTCTTAGAAAAAAAATGTATTCCCTCTGCTTCATCTCAGATGATCATTCGCTCTCAAAAATACTATTACAGAGATGCTTGATCAAGTTTTTTTGCATTTTGACTATTTTTTTACTCTATATCTAGAAAAAAACAACTAGCAGCATTTCCAAAGATGTAGTTCAAATTGTTGCTCTTACCTGCTCCACCTCATTGGCAGTGCACTGCATCGCTTCATTATGCTGTTCCTCCAACATCTCCAAATTTAACTCCTCTAAGAATTCATTCCTTTCATCTTCCAGCCAGCCTTCATCCAGCTGCAAAAGAATACATTAGTACATTATATTAGATTAGTGCGAACTCATGCTCAAATAGGGTAAACTTAAATGGTGATGCCTGACTAGTTCCTTTTATCATAATGATTCTCTTCAGAATCCCAGCCATCTCTCAGAAGGAAGAAAAGGTGATAAAAAATTGGACCCATCCCTTTTATCCTTTCCTGAAACAGGACTGTAGATTTTCTCTTATAACACAGTGGATCTTGTAGCATAGAACATTACCGTCTTTCAAAATGTATGAAAAGCATACTGTATAATCCACAGCTGTCATGCTCATTACCTCTAACGGTTCCAATGGTACTAATAGGGCCAAGAAACAATTGGGCTTTTTTTTCTTTAACAACAATCCCCAATGGGATTACACACAAAGTGGCCCCCACCCCACTAAAGTGATCTTCCTACTGTTGTTTTTTTTTTTTAGATGAATGGCTTCCAAGTTAACAAGATGGCTATTTGCCATGAATACAGATGACATTTATTTTATATAAAAAAGAAAAAAATTAGGTTATTCTCCAAAACAAGAGTAATGCAATGTCATGGTTATTTTAATTCATTTCCCATGTTCAATTCCAGGAAAAATACCTTAAATATAACATTTAAGGATGGTGGAATGATATATAACATGCAGGGCTTTGTTTGTAGGTGCTGAATCCAAGTATTCTTGTGGGGGTCTAACACAAATTAAACTGAACAAAGCCCTTTGGCTTCTCAATGCAAAGTGAAGTAGGAAACTGATGGTTGCCTTGCTAATATGATGAGTGCTGACAGTCAATACACTTAATTTGCCTCAAAGTGGATTGTTTGAGCTGGATTACATAAATTAGCTGTCTATGCTGATTAAATTAACTAAATTATTGTCAAAACTCAGCTGTGGTCGGTGTTATAAGGGCACAGCGGCTTTCTCATGAAGCAAAACTGACAAGCGTTTGAGGTGTTTTCACCTCCAAACAAATGGGCTTTAACGATTTCGAAACCTAAAATCACACACACCTGAAAGGACACCAAACTACCATAAAAGGCAATTAATATATACATATGTGTGTGTATGTGTGTATTGTGAATACACACATACATACATTTATATATATAATCATACTAATTTATTTGAAGGCAATCATAGGTTTCTTGATATTTAGTAAAGGATATCTAGAACTTAAACTACCTCCAATTTGACTGGGACCAAAAGTGTGAACACATTTATTCATCCTCATTTATCTTAATGTAGCCTGAATAACTTGTTGAAGTTCCACCCCACTGACTTTGATATGCAGATGAAGTATGAATATTATGCTGAGTAAAAATTTAAATGCAGTCCCATCTATAATTTTCCAAGTCTTATATTCTTTCATTCCTTTTAAGTTTCATGAACCTACAAATGCCAGACTGCAAAAGAAATGACTTAAAGCTAGAAATGTTTACTTTTTTTTTTAAGCACACCAAGCAATTTTTCTTCAATTGAGTCAAAACAAAATAATTGCTAACACATTTATTAAATGATGGAACAGAGTCTTTTGAAAGTTAAATGAAGAGGTGGGGAGGGTAAAGGGAACTAAAGGTAGGAATTAATGATTCCCTATAACTCTTTTCCCTGCTAACTGATCCCATAGATCTAGGAGTTGCCATCTGTAGTTGGTGTATGTCGATTTTCATCAAGCTTTCCTCTAGACTGCAGATAAACACAGTCAAGCATGGAGAGACACTCACTTCCTTTCCCTGTTGCAGTCCCTTTCTACCTAGATGTGTGTTCATGACAGTCTGAGTCTAACACTGTGGCAGAGACACAACTTTCCTTAGAGCTGAGTTGCAGCAAAAGGAGGATTGTCTTTATTACACAGGCATCTGCCTGCACACCAGTGGGTCACACGTGCGTTTCAGAGAAAAGAGCAACCAGCACTGTCTCAAAAATTGTGGCTACAAGTTCTTAGCAGTGCTGTCTCTGCCTGAATGTCCCAAGGGGAAGACTACAGAATTGCAATATCTTTAATGGCCTGAGAAAGAAAATGGGCAAGAAAAAAGTTGACAGGGAATGAAAAAAATGAGTTATTTAAAAATATTGCATGGATGCACAATACTGCCCCCAGCAACTCTGTAGATCATTTCCAAGAACGCAGAGCATTTGAAACAAAAAATGGAATAGGGTAGAAAAAGCACACAAAAACTTCCACACTCTCCCTGACTAAAAAACACATGAGAAATAATGCAATAATGAGATATATTAAATTTGATGGGAAAATATAGATAATATAAGGACAGATTTCTTTTGGAGAGGGAGAGGGTGTTCTTTCTTTTCTTACAATTATATAGCAGGTACTGTCTACATTACATTTTAGAAGCATTATGTTAAAATGTATTTGTTTCTTGTTTTTCTAGAAACTTAGTATTTTAAAGGTAATTAGCTTCCTTGCAGTGTTAAGAAA
Source organism: Solenodon paradoxus (assembly GCA_004363575.1). Lineage (NCBI taxonomy): Eukaryota > Metazoa > Chordata > Mammalia > Eulipotyphla > Solenodontidae > Solenodon > Solenodon paradoxus. Next base: position 379,159 of record RJWH01001226.1, on the reverse strand, counting down.
ACTTCTTCAGGATCAAGAGGCTGAAAAGCAGATACTGGCTTTACAGACCAGACGGCACCCTATAGTCAGATCTCACCATCTTTTATCAACTGTGGAAAGGAAGTCTTGATTGAAAATGAATCCTCCAACATTGATTTTGGGGGGTTTAGAGTATAGTCAAATATTTTTAAATGCCACTGGTTCTACCAAGCATATGTGTTTCATCAACAAGGAACAGGATCTGGTCTCCACTATTCATTTCTATTCTTTCTACTCTTCATTATGATCACTCTGTGGCATAGTGTAAGGAAATGTCTGAATTCTAAATTAATGAAGTTTTCCTGCAGTTAGAGGGACAGGGCAGGGAAACTACATTATAATATCAAAATAGTTTTTTTCACCACAAGGATTACTATTGACTTCTCTTCAACTTATCATGAAGTTTACTAATATTTTATTTAGCCCCTTAGTTCCGTTCTTTTTCAAGAAAATGGAATCAGTGAGGTAAACTGTTTTATGGAATTTCTAGTTAATTAGAACAATTTAATATGTATTTAAAACATTAGAAAGTCCTGCCAGTTGTGCAGATTCCCTTATCCACTGCTAAGACCTCAGATTTGTAACTTTGCTATGCCTTGGGCTATGACAGACTTTATGGGAACCATTCAGAATGGTCAAGGGCATAAAGGAAATATATGCGGAAAGAGTGATCTTTTATAACCACTATATTCAAGTCAAGATTTGGTCTGACACTGAAATACACATACTCAATATAATTTATAGATAGTATGCAGTTACTGAGTCTGAAAAATATCAGATCAATAACCTGGGAGACAAATGATGATATAACCAACTTCACGCATACTACTGACAGATGGATAGAATTGTGACAATATAATGTCTTTTCTGCATTGTGGTGGGGTGTAAAAAGGATATAAAAGGAAGTACCAAAGTACTTTTCTTCCACCATTACCTCTCCTTTACTTTCATGACATCTCCCTCTGTAAAGATATAAAAAAAATCCTTTAGAAGCTATCAGTTTGTTTTTGGCCAGACAGATGTTTGTGTCAAACTAAACTAGGAAAAAAAAATCATATACAAGACATGGAACCACACCTTGCTAGGAGAGATGCATTATTTGATGGAGTTATTCTAAAATTACTTAAGTTGATAGCTAGATACACATACTTCTCTTGCTAGAGAGTCTTTCAAGGTAACTTAATATGCCAATTACGTCTATTTAAAGCAAGGATATGTACAGGATTAAAAAGCATATAAAGCTAGCCATTTTTCAGCTTATGAATTCATTTAAATAACTGGAAAGTAGGAGAGAATAATTCAGTTTTGTGTGCTTTTTTTCTTTTTGAAAAATAAAATGTTTTGTAGGGTAACATAGGGGAGTCTAATTTCTAATTGTTTTGGTAAGATTGTTAAGTCAGAAAAGATGGCTCAATTATATTTTGTGTACCTGGTTTTACAAATATCCATGGTGCTGATTTGATCTAGAATAGCAGATAACGAATGTAAAGTGCAGACTAGAGAGCCCTGATGTCTGTTCTGACCTGAATCTCTGGCCTTGCGACAAGCAGCACAATTCTCTTGCACTCATCACTAGACAGCAATGCCACTGCTGCTTCTCGATTCTGGACATCTTCCCCATTTATCTAGAAAACAAATGAAAGTGGCACATTAGTTTCCATTTCCACAATGCTGCACACAATAAATGGCAAATATCAGCTCATTTATGGTAAATGTATGGACAATGAAGCTCACACAATGGGCTCATCTTCAGCCCCTCATGGTAAGTGCCTTCACTCAATTATGCGCTTACTGTAAGAGCCATATCGATCCCTGAAGGATGGCGGACATCAGAGGAAGCAGTTATGTTCATAAATGTCCAACCTGTGCCCTGGCAACATACATCTAGCAACACAATTAACCAGCCCCTGACAGGTGACGTTCATCTTTCTCCGCTCAGAGTAATGGAAGTGTCACTCTGAGATAATAGTGCTGGGGGAAGCAGGGCTGGCAATACCACAACTGAAATCTGTCATCCTGCATGCTTGCTGCGAACCAATTAGAGAGCTGCAGTATTATCTCTCACCAGGAAATGGTCCCAGGCCACTGCTGATTGCATTTTCATTTAATCATTTCATATTTGTGTGTGGGTCTGACTCAGTTGCCCCCAAATCATTCCCAGGATATCATTCAGTGCTTAGCTAATCAAAAGAAGGAATAGTTCATCATTAGTAACATCCTTACCAAATACTCCAGTTATTTTCTAAGATTTTTTCATTTCCTAGAACAAAAATTAATGCAACATCTTTAAGACTTAGGTTGAAGTATAATTAATTTTTAAAAGGAATGGAGAAAAACTGGCTTTCTAGAAACATGCCCAGTGGAGGCAACTAAGATTGAGTAAATTTTTAATTAAAAAGAAGACTCTTGTAGCATTTGAAATATATCTCTTTCCTTTTCTAAGTTGTACAAAGTACACAGTTTTTTAAGTTTGTATTTTAAATGACATTTTCACTTTCAAATGTGTTTAGGTCTGAGTCAACACAATTTACAAATTTTTTTTTCTGTGGATATTTTAAACTTGTTTTATTTTATTGATTGTCAAATATTTAGAAACAATGAGATTTTTGAGGAAAATCTGAGGAAAAATTTCAGCGAGAGATCAAGTAATTCATTCTAAAATAAGCATTAATTATTTCAATAAATTAAACAGAAAATGTAGCTACTCTGATTTTCTCTTCAATAATTATTCTAACACTTTCAAAGATTTCTTCTTAAAAGCATGATACACACTGCTGAGGTTTTGCCTTTGTGGATCTCTGGGATGCTGGCTGATACATGAAAACAGACAATTATCTTACAACAAGTTCAGAAATCCTGACTTTGGACCATAATAAGTGATCTTACTTATAGACCTTTATCATAAAGAAAGCAGACAATAGTAGTCAAAGGGGGATAAAGTCACTTAAAATGTTGTATTTTCTTACTCTGATTTTTTTGTATCTATGGATGGAAAATCCATATATAAATATATATAGATATACATACACACATACATATAGGAAATTCAACTTTTACAAGTTTCAAGTCCATTGCCTTATTTTGAAACTCACAAAATTCACCAAGTTGGAAAACAGAAGCTGTGATTCTAAAATGGGAATTAATGACTGAGAAGAATATTTGATGACTGCTCATAAATATACAACTGAGAAACTACTTTTGTATTGAATCCAAAGCATTTTTTGCAAATAAAGTGGCAGTGCTAGATTCTGCTATATCCCCCACAACCCTAATTAAATGTAGTGTGAAAACAATGGCTTTCAAATATTATTTTTCATTGAGCTTCGAGGGCTCATGTCCATTTCACAGTAATTTTTAGTAATATATTTGAATACATATATTTACCTATCAATTATGAACCTAATTAGATGACTCTACTATAGGCACATTTGTTCCTAAGGATATTGAGTTGGATAATCTCATATAGCTTGTCTTTATCTTTTCTGTTTGAAATATAATCCTCATCTTTCCCTCAGTCTCTACTCAAGCATTCTTTAAGTATGCTCCCAAAATCTTCATCTAAATTCCACTCATCATTTATCTAAATAATCTTCGCTCATTTTAGTTTAATGTTACTATTTTATTTCCTATATTAAAGTGCAGATAATAATGGCTTTCTCAGAGGGTTGTTAGAAAGATTAAATGCATTAATATCTGTAAAGGATTTAAAAAAGTACCAGGTGTGCAGTATGTGCTCAAATGTGGCGCATTTACTGTTGATGACACTGCTGTCCTGATTGTTACTGAGGGTTATTATATTTTATCCTCAGCAAAGGGAAACTCTTGGGTAGTAAACATAACATATTAAAAGGTATCTATCTCATATGTATATTTAACTCCTGGAGGGACATCAGGAAACAGTAGGGTTGTCTTTGAATGTTCAGCCCCTTTACAATTAGCACAGTGGTATTCAGCTTTCTCCTCTGTGAACATTCAGTGGTAAAATCAATGTATTCTATACAAATGTTGATTTACCACACCTTAAACCTATATGATATGATGATGTAATATTCCCTAAATAAAATGAATTTAAAACAAATGAACAAAATGAACAACAAACAAAAATAAGTCCCATTTTACCACTGTTTGAATTTTTGTAGCATTTTGTCAGACAGTAATCCTTAGGAACACAAGTGACCTTGTGGACAACTGGGACTGGGCTGTTTACAAGGACTTTCATATGCTCACTGTCCCAAGAAGGAACTCAGAATATATATCGTCCATGCCATGATGACTTCAAATATTTTATTATTTTTATTTGCAAATAATTTAAAATACATTTTGACTTTGTTCATATCTCTAATTACATAAACTAAAATGTAACCACCTTTTGATGTTTGGGATACTCTCTTTTGGAAAGCTGATCCTGCATGTGGTCTTTAATCCTTCTTCTCTGGCTCAGAAATGCCTTTGTTGTCATTCAACACTGCAATATTATAAGAGGACTTCCCCATATGATTACTGGCAACTCATCAGACATATGTTTGTTTCGATGATCCAAAGAACTGCGAAGTGCTTGTAGAGAAAAGACATGCATGATCTACACCTGTGTGTCAATCGTGTGTGTGTGTGTGTCGCTACTGTATAAGGTCATCTAACAGGCCTATCCACTGTTTTATGTTTACAAAATTCTCGTTAGACAATGAGGGCAGGATCATAAAAGTACTTTACTTATGTCATCATAAACAGGAAATTAAAATCATAATTGCTTTAACGAGATTAAATAAAATACAGCCAGGAAACTTCAAGGATAAGAAGCAATCCCCTCTTTCTCTCACCCTCATCTCCTTGGGAAAGGAGTCATTAATTGTTCATTATAGAGTATTTTATAATCGCCTCATCAACCATCTGGGAGCTATTTGTCTACGGAAATGATTTTGTCACAGTTTTATTTAATATAATTTCACCACTACCCTTAAGACTCTCTGTTTCCTGCATGTGCAGATAGGATCGAATTCTAGGCTTTTTAATGTGACATGCATTTATTCGTTAAGTGTGACATACTTGTCACTGAGTCTAAAGTAATCTGGCAGGCAACAGAACTCTATCAACCCTGTTGTTGTTTCTTCAGTGAATTAACTCCATTAAGGAATGCTTTATTATTCAGCCAATATTTTACCTGAAAACTACAATATATGCCTACAGTATAGCCAGGAATAAGGATGTGTTTAAAACATATACCTTGCATATGAGGAAACACATGTTCTTTAATTCTATCCAACTCTAGCTACAAAACTAATGGATGCACTTATTGTCACTGTGCATCTAGCCTGTGGGAAAGTGGTTAGCTGACAACGGGGAAGGGAGGTGCAGTAGGAGGTGCAGGGTGTGGTGAGATGGTGAGAGGAAGAAGTGACAGTTGCAAAAGGCAAGGAAGCATGACAAGTTATAGATCCAACACGTCAGAAAATGTAGTCAACTTAATATCATTTAATATCAGGCATGAATCTTTCAGACTTTGTATTTAGTTAGCATTTTGCTCTACTCTATGATTTGCCATGATTGCTGGAACTAACTTGACCCTGAGCATCAAAAGGAAGTTACTTTTCATGATATATAATTGGAGATGTGAACAAAGTGAAAAAAACTTTGGAAACATTTACAAATAAAAAGTAATAAAAAATATTTCAAAGTTCTTATTATAGGGATGATAAATTAAAATGACACCTTTGTTTTGTAATGAGGTTATATCAGTAAAGTTTTACTGCAGTGTTCACACATTCTATTGCTCTTGTCGTTGGATATGTGCTGCACTTGTTAATTTATTTATGTGTGATTGAGAAAAACACTGAAAATATGAGAATAAAAGCAAGTGAGTCCTGATTTCCTCACTTACTTTCCACCCACTGGTCTGGTCACGGACAGCACATTACATTATTCTTGAGTACAGGTCACCACTTAGGTAGCTTACTAAAGTAGAAAACATATATTCTTAAAGTTTTGGAAAATATGCAGAGCTGTGATGACTGCTAACTCACACTTTTTATTCTGTCACAGCTGGAGCCTGAGTCAGGAGTCCTTGATGAAAAGGGAGTTGCGTGGTGTCTAGTTAGAGAAGGGGCAGGGCGTGAAGAAGTGGCGTGATTGAGTGGTGTCAGCCTGAAGAATGGACAGGATAGCAGAATGTTGGGCAGGGTATCCCTCTGGTATGTGGCCAAGGCAGCAGGACTGCCTTTACCATGACAGTATCACATCGTGTCATAATCACGTGTGTATGTGGCTGTCTTCCTAATGACACAGAAGTGCCCCAAGTGTTAGGAGGGCATCTTGTCTATTTTTGAAGTCTTGGTTCTACACACAGTGCCGAATCCATTCATGCTGAATTCAAAGGACATTGTTCAGGGGTTCAAAGCTAGCAAGGAGAAATGGGAACCATACAGTTTTCACAAAGATTATGAGCTTCGTGGAATATTTTAACAGTTGTAATTTCCTCAACTTGTCTTTTGGGTCCTCCCTGTTTTGCCAGTGTGTCTTGGATAAAATCAAGACTGAAGGGCCTCCCTGTTGCTATTTTGTGTTAATCTAGACACAAAGAGTAGGGAGACTGTGTGTCTTTCTGCATCTATTCTTTATGAGAAAGAACTCAGATGGATAAAGAGGGTCAAGGCAAGTTTAGGACAGAAGCTTTGGCCTTCAAAGTTATGTCTGGTTTGGCCTGGAACTCTCTCCAGTCCCCAACCCCCATGATCTGCTTACCATTTCTTAAACTTTTCATTAATTAGACATTTCCAGGTGGAGAGAAAAACGCATTTCTTCCACCTATCCCCAGCAACTCCTTTGTAAACAGTTAAAACTTCTTCAGACTTCTAGACTTCCATATTGTAATGGGATATCAGGACTCATTTTAACTAGTTGATTCTGGAAAAGGCAGCATAACTGCTACTGCTGCTAGTTAATAGAATTACTTACCACGTACTGTGCTAATTATATCACATATATAACCACTTAATAGGTTTTATTATTATCATTTTTGTTCTCAATGCTGTTGTCTTTTAAAGAGGAAGGGAGGCAGACAGGAATGAAGGCAAGCAGGGAGAGGCGGAAGAAGACAGAGAGAAGGAAGAAGCATTTTTTTTCACTTAGTTGCTCAGTTTAGTTGTTTCTCCTCATCCCAGGCCAAGAACCTGGGTCCCTGAGCTATATGTGGGCTGCACCCCAGGCATGGGCTTAACACCTGAACCACTAGAATACGCCCATTATCATTTTTTAAGATGAAGAAATAGGTTTACAAGGAGAGGTTAAGTAATGTGCCCAAGTAAGTGATGGTGTTGGAAGTTATAGGAGGTATATGGTTCCTAATTATTAGCTACCAAATTTTAATAAATGGCATCAGCTTTATTTAAAAAGAGTTTAAAGAATGAATACTTCCGTTTTATAGCTGTTACTATCCAGAAGCAAAGAATATTCTTTTCTCCAGCAATTTATAAGAAACAAAATAAAATTGAAACCATTGGACAGATAGTAGGATACTAAAGAAAAACCACAACACATACTTGCAAAATACGATCCCCTTCTCGAATTCGGCCATCTTTTGCAGCAATGCTATTTGGATCTACCTGTATTGGAGAAGACATATATCTTCAATGGCAATGCAATATCACCCCCAAAAAACTTAAATATATTGTTTAAAATATTTTAAAATATCTGATTTAAAATTTTCTATTAGTTTGTAAACTTATACGAAATATTTCTGTCAAAAATCACTATTGTGAAAATATAAATGAGCCATATTAGAATTAATAAAATTAAAGAGAACTAAAGAAGAATTTAACTTGGAAGACTATTTTTCCTTCCTTCCCCACTCCCTTCCTCTCTGACTTTAATCCTTTGTTTTGTTTTGTTTTTATATCCATTTCCTCATTTCTGTATCCCAACTGTCAGACATGGCCTTCGGCTGACATGCCCTTCAATTGGTGTTAATACTAGGATTCTCTGGACCAAGGAAAATTTCTTCCAACTACTGTGATTTTTAAATCCCGCTTGAGCTATCTTAGGAAAGCTAATAACTATACTCTGTCCATATCTAATAAAAGGATTTCTATCTCATAAGAACATTATTTCATGAAGAGATTTATACCCCCCAAAAGGGAAAAATACTATCCTTGCAGGTTATTACTAGGCACTATTTTACATATATAGTGAAGTGTATCAGCCATAAATTATTTTAGAACAAATACTTAAAGCTCTAGTAAAAGTATATCAACATTTCAATGGGTCAAATGAGTGGTGACCTGTAATTCAATGGGGATAATACCATTTACTACATTTCACATGATTGCTTTAAAACATTTATTTCAGATGGTTCCAATAAACTTTTTTTAAAGCTGTGTATCAAGTGTAGCATGATGTGATCTATCTTATCAGATGTTAGGTATTACCTTCTTATTTGGCTGTGCGACCTAGTAAATGAGCTTTAATTAATCAATCAAGCACAAAATACATAATTAGAACATTAAGAATTATAAAGAAAACTTCCCTACAAGTATATTTGCTTCATTCTGTGACTTCTTTAACTACCCCTGAAAAGTAAAGTTCTAAAGTGACATTTAAATAATAAACAGAACCTTATCAGAATGAGTCAAGGAATGAATAATACTTTGAATTCCATTGAAAGCCATACATGATCTAAAAGTTTGTCTTTAGAACTATAACCAAACTAATATTAAACATTTACAACTGTATCATTGCACATATTACAAAATACAGAATTCTGCAGTTGTTTCCTTACCCTTTTTCAACATAATTAGAGGAATTATCCTAATTGTACCTTTACAGTCATATATGTCTTCATACATGCTTATATAGTATATTTCATGTGTATATGTGTGTATAAATATATATGGAGGCATAGGTGTGTGTTTTATGTGCATATATAGGTATATACGTATATATATAATTTCAGTCATATGGGGTAAAAAAATCATACCTAATACTTCTCATAGAATAAGTCTTCTGAGAGTTTAAAAACATCACCACAATAATACGTTTTGCTCCACATATTTTTCAAGATAAGTGACATTTTATTATTTAAGGACCTTAGTTTATAAAAGTGATTATGGGGTTAAATAAAACTAATTAATAGAGGTACTCCTTGTATTTTCAAATTCATAAATCCTACAAAAAGATTAAACTGTGATTATTGTGAATATTTTATGCAAAACAATTTGTCAATGTTATTATTAAGAGAATTGATAAACAACTGTGGAATGGAAGGATGAATGTTGTTCAAAAACTGCTCTACTTTCTGTACATTTATGGGAATTTATTCAAATTTAGACAATGCTGCCATTTTTTTGTAAATTTCCTTACTGACATTTTGTTAAAAGCATCCACATTAAATAAGCTGATAATAATTATATTACTTGGGCAACATGATTTACTTTCCTAATTGAAAGTGACAAGTATTGGAACATGGCCAATTCTTCATTCAACCCTCCCAAGGATTTACTCATTTTGAGTCATTTCACCCCATTTCTTGCAGTCACCCTTCCTTAATCTCCCCTCCACGGCATTTCTTACTTCGCTGACATAAATGCCAGTGTCTTCTTCATCATCCGTTCGGTAACAGACTGTCAGGCCCAGCTTTTCTTGACTGGTAACACGACATAATTCGACCTCCTGAGAGGAAAACACACAGAGAATGACATTTATCTTGGAGAGAAATCCCACAGCAGAATGAGGAACTTATTGATACCCTTTGGATCACCCCAAAGAAATTTTCATAATTATTGTCCAACATTTGAAACTAACTTACATTATCTTACAAACCAGCCAACATTATCAAGATTTGCTTTCAACATGGTTTTGTATATTGCAGTCAATGTTGAAAAATTTCATTGTGAAGTTGGAGAGAGGCATTTTTTGTATCTAGTCCTAAATTTTAAACTCTTTAAAAGTCACACAAGAAAGTATAAATAAAAAATGCACATCAAAAAAAAAAAAAACAAGAAAATATTTGAGAATGTCAAAGTAGATTGCAAAATTTTCATAAAATATTGGACGACATGTGGTTTTATTTGTATTTTAATAAAATAAAATAAAATTCAAATAAGAAAGACTACTGAGATTCTGTGCCTGTGTTCTATGTAATATGGTAAAAACAAGTGCTTCATGTGCCAAGGTTTTATATTATTTTGTAGAAGCTCTCACCCTTGGAAAGAAATGGATTCACCCAGGCTGAAGGGAAAGACATCAGCAGTCATATGGGCAGAAGCAATGATTCAAAGTGTAGCAGTAAATGAACAAGGAAACACATTTACTGAAACACATGGCTAAGGGGCTTGAAATGTCAGTCCTTAGGTAATGTATTTGAATCTATTTCCTGATTTATGTTCAATAAAATAATAATAAATTTCAGTGTATTTCATTTTTCTATAATGAAATAGCCTTGTCCTATTTTCAGAAGTAGATGACTTTAGGATAAATTACATAACTCTAAGCACTAAAACGCAAATTGGTGCTCTCATCATGGAAAACTTGTTCCTATTGGATGAAAACTACAAGACTTCTTAGTAAATAATTAGATGATGAAGAATAGAATATATTAAAATTGGAAATGAAGTCTGAATCAAGTTTCTAGAACTCCAGCTCTCTGGGAGTTACAATTTTGTCCGTCTTCTTAACTCTCTTTCTTCAGTGCCTATGACAAGAAGAATCTCAGCATGGCACTCAAATGATGATTGAAAGGTCATTACTTTTATTTCAAATTTTTCCTAGCATTTGTAGCTTTTGTGAAACAATAAGTAGTCTTTCTTCTTTAACTGGAGGTAGTTTTGTGTATTGTGTGTATGTAAATGAAGATGATGAAGCTTCATAATTAGACAGTATCAATTTAACTGTCTGAAGTAGATATAAAAACTAAATAAAAATTCACTTCAAATCAAAGAATATTTTTCAGTACATGCTATTACAGTTGAAGATATGAAGAAGCATTTATCCTCTCTTTAATATTTCAGTAAAGCCCTTGCCATTGGATAATGGTCACTTATTTTAACTACAAGCTACAAAACATAGGTGAGTACTTAACAAGGGTAGACTATCATACCCAGTGACCAATAATTTCACACCTGATAGAAAATAAAACATTTAAATCCTCTATCCTGAGATATGTCTTGCAAATTAGTAAAATACATGAGACTATGAAGAACGCTGACTTTCTAACTGATGAGTCTAAAGATACTCTAAATTACTCCACAATAGCTATAAATGGCATGACATAAATTGAGCAGAAAAGAAAAGAGGTGAAAAATCATTTCATGTAGACTACTAGGAAACAATGATAGGATTTGACCCTGGAAGCAAAAAGTACACCCCAAGCAAGGTTATTTTTTAAAAGGGCAATAATTACTGACTCCAAAGGGAAAGATTACTTGATGAAACTATAACATTGGGAAGGAACTACAGTAACAAAAGATGTGTGATTGCAACAATGAAGTATACAATCATAGAGTAAAGAGTTTTGTGATTCCTAAGAGGCCCACAAGGAAACCTAAACACTCCATAAAGATCAGAGACTGGGACCTTTAAATTAAGTTAATGAGGAGCTCGAGTCAAAACTTAAACCCATTGACTTTCAATGTCCTTGCAATAATGTGGGAGAAACTCTTTATGTTGTGGAAGACATTTCCATTAGGGATCATTTCTTTTATGAATATTTTCTCTTCATTCTCAATGGTGTATCATGACTTTGGTGTTGAGAAAATACATATCAAAATATTTTGCAATAAAGTGAAATAACACTGCTAAATAAAAAGGGCAGAATCTATCTCTAAAATTTCAATGCCACAAGTCAAAACATACACCCAAGAGTCACAGAGGAAAGGAGATTAAGATTCTGAGATCAAAATAACTTTATAGCATGATCATACTGGAGCTCAATAAGATAATGAAACAGGTCTTAAATTTATCTACAGCATCACTGTTTTCAACATTTTTTTTAAAGACACTCAATGCCCTCCTTTTAGATTTTAACTGCCTGACTGCTCATTTCTGTTTTTCAAGGTAGTCATTAGTGTTTCAGGTTTGCCATTCTCCCACTCTATGGCAAAATCTGAGCTTGGTATCATCTTCAATTTTCTTGTAAGTAACTCTTAAACTAAAAAGATGATTGACAAATATGTCTTAATGAATGTATCACTCACAATTACATAAGTGGTCTTCCCAGGGTTAAGTTCATACTAATAAAGATGGAAAGTACAAAACGTTAATTCAAAGGATGAATTTGTGGTGGTGGTATTCCAGACTATGAAAGCGACTCAACTAAGGTTTCCTGAATCCCACAAATCATGCAACATCATTCCCAAGTGTGAACTTGCATTTCTTTCTTTGGCTGAGAAGGTTTTAGACACTACGTATTTCATATTGCTACACACAAATATACATTTTTGAATTCAAGTTCCTTTAATTCTATGGCAAAAAAAAAGACCAACAATTCATAAACAGATACCTGTAGACTGCTTCTTTTTTTTTCTTCTTGGTAGGAAGCAAGGTTGGCTTTCTAAAGTCTTATTATCTGAAAGAAATTCTCCAGCACAGATTTTATTTAGTATTCCCTTCACAGTGCATACAAGTCTCTGACTTCTAAAGAAACAACCTCCTGGTAATAGAGAATGTTTTCCCTAACAACTTTCATATCTTTCCCTCTGTCATAAAGAAGCTGTTTGATGAAAAAACATAAAAGTGAAATGCTACCTCTGTACATTTTCTCCATGGAGACAATTCATGGGCATATACAAATCAAAGCCAACCCTGCATGGATTGCACTGCTAACCATCCATAAGTCATTTGTGACTGGAGTGGAAAAAACACTTCATATACCTGGTAAAACTACATTAAATTTGGCTTAAATGTGCTTTAAAATGCTATGTTTGGGGAATATGCATGAAGTTCCTTAAAACAATCAAATCACAGTATCTCAATCTGTGAGAAACTGATTTTATGGAGACTGAAGGTGGAGTAGGAGATTTTAGTAAAACTTTCCATGTGACATTCTTCCAATCATAGAATGACAAGAATGGTAGTTTTATATAAGATGATAGGACTATAGTGCTTTAATTTTTTTTAATATTGAGTCAGGTGAGGAATAAACAACTTAAAAAAGATAAGTAATACACTAAAGCGTTCTAGATAGGACTCTTGCTAGAGGAACAACTGAGACTTGAAGCTGCTTGAAATGGCTTTGTAAGCAAAATTATTTACAGCTCTAAAGAGTTCTGAGGCTATGAAGTTTTTCCTCGGTGCAAGAAAATTTAGAAGCAGTCAATACTACTTAAGTCTGAAGAAGAACCAGAGCAGGAGCATAGTTATTCATATCAGTTACAAGTCAAGGGAAAGAAGGGTCTATAGTGTCCATATTTTTATTTTTATTAGTATTTTATTTTTAAATGTGTTTTAAATATTTTATGTTTAGCATTACATCCCACAAATATTAGATAGGAAACAAATAATTTCAGCTCTTGAGAATGGTATTTTCCTATCTTATCTCTATTATCAGTACCAGCAGAGTCTAGTAACTTATTAGAGGCCTCTACGCCTTTGTTGGATGAGTCAACTGCTATAGTGAGGTTGGGTAAAGACTAAAATTGATTTTTCTATATTTGCAATGAGTATAAATGTATTACATTAAGTAGAATACATTCAGAAGGCTGCTGGCTGGACACCTTATGATGCTTTGGATTTCTTGGATTCCTAAAATGGAATATATATAATAGTCTTGCAGGTGTGCATGGCATAGTGCTGGTAGGTGGCATTGTCTCTGCATATGCACATGTTCTCTTACCTTGAAAATGAACTTCTGGTGGGCAGAGACAATATTATGATCTATCAGGGTGCTGGAAGGTTTCAGTCATACTCCTGGACTGTCATAAACTTCCAGCAAGGAAGATTGCCTATGGCCTTGGACCAGTTACCCTGGAAACTGCTCATACGAGAGAGGCAACCCATTCAAATAGCCCACAGCCAGGAGTAGATCAAGGTGTTGGCTTCAGTACCAGAGAAGGAGCCAAGGTGTACAGCTGCCGCACTTCCCACAACAGATCACAGCAGCTACCACTTAGGAAGGAAATGAGGGAGAGAGAGAGGAGAGAGAGAGAGAGAGAGAGAGAGAGAGAGAGAGAGAGAATCAGTTCTAAACACAAGGCAGAGATGCAAGCTAAGCAAACATCTAAATCCCCCTAAAACAAAACTCAAATGGCTCAAAGAGAGGAAAATACCAGGAGTTCCCAAGAGAAGAATTCTAATGATACCGAATGGGTCGAACTAACAGATAAAGAATTTAATTATAGTAATAAGAAAATCTGAATGATCTGTAGGAGTCAAAATTAACTATCCAAAGGCAAATCCTCAGAAAAGAAGTGACAGATGAAAAGGACTACTTTCCCAAAGATGCTATGACTAGAGAAAGCCCTAATAGAACTGGCTGTGCAAAATACATACAGTGAATCGATGGCAAACATGCGAGCTCCATAAAGGCGCTCAATCTGACACAGGAACAAATCTCAGAAACTGAAGACAAAAACACAGCAGTGACCCTCATAAACGAGAAAAAGAAACACAATTGAGGAAAAAAATAATGAACTTGCGAAAACATTCAGATAGCTTGAGAAAAACAAACATGAGGATAAAAGTTATCCTGAAAGGAAAGGAGAGTGAGAAAGGAGCAAAATACTTAGTTAAAGAAGATACAGTGATGTGACCTGGTGGAATAGTGGTTTGATCAGTTGACCTCGGCCAGAAAGCTGGCACAGTCCACATACATCCCAAGAATCCAGGTTCATGTCTTGGGGGTGGGTCAACAACCAAGATGCACAAATATATTAAATACATAAGAGTGTTTATTCCTCACTATTCCTGCCAATCTGCATCTGCTCACTTTCATTCCAGAGAGAAAGGAAGAGAACTTCCTACACCTGTCACAAAAAGCAACATGCAAGAATTCTAAGAAACTAATAGAACACCCAAATTCCTAAATGCAAATAGACTTACACCAAATCACATCCTAACAAACTAGCAAAAGCCAATGACAAAGAAAAATAACTAAGGGTTGTTGGAGAAAAGAAAGATGTAATCTACAAAGGCATACCTATCAGAGAATCATTAGATTTCTTAGCAAACATCTTTCAGACCAGGATAGAGTAGAATGACATATTTAAAATATTAAAAGGTAAAAACCCACTAGTCAAGAGTCTCCACCCTACAAAATTATCATTCAAGTGTAATAGAGAAATAAAGATATTCAATAATGAACAGAAATTAATGGATTTCCCCAACACTAAAACTGCCTTATAAGAAATGTTGAAAAGAGTTCTACAACAGGGGAAAAGGAGGGAAAAAAGAAAAAAATATCAGTCAAAACCCCAAGAATGGTGATAAACATAAAATAGAATCAAACAAAGAGAGGACTAGCAATAGAAAACAAAACCAAAACCAAACACAGAACACAACTAATTGTGGAAATGAAGACATGGAATCTGTACAGGCATATAAGTAAGATATAGCATCAGCTCATAAAAGATTACTGTAGAGTAGAAATTAGATAAAATTCAAATGTAGCAACAAAATCTAATACTAAAGAGACAGACCAGCTGTGAAGAAGGAATAGAGAGACCTGACATTGAAAATCATCCAAAGGAAAAAACAAACCAAAATGAATAAGAAGCAACAGAGACAGAAAACAAAGGCTTATGTGACAGCAATAAAGCCCTACATATCATAACCACCCTAAATGTTAATGGACATGAATTCACCAATCAAAGGACACAGAGTGGCTGGATGAATTAAAAAACCCAGGACCCACTGATATTATGTCTACAGAAGCAAACATCAGATTCAAAGATAAATGCAGGTTGAAAGTGAAGGTCTAGGGAAATACACCAAAGCAATGGGGAAAAAGTGGTATCAGGAAATGAAATATTATTCAGAAGGTATACTTCCACCTAAAAAGGTAGAACATGAGGCAAAGACAGACACTGTATTATGGTAAAGAATGTAACCCAACAAGGAAATAACTGCCATTAATATATATGCACCCAATGCCAGACCACCAAAATATATAAAACAAATATTGATAGACCTAAAGGAAGACATCGACGGTAACATAATAGTAGTAGAGAACATCAATGGCCTACTTACATCAATAAATAGATCATTGAGGCAGAAAATCAATAAAGAAATAAAAGCCCTAAATGAAGTAACATCACATAGATCTAACAGACATATATAGAACTTTCACTTCAAAAATAAAATTAACATTCTTCTCAAGTGCACATAGGACATTCTCAAGGATAGATCATATCCTGGGACACAAAACAAGTCTTTCTATATTTTTGCAAGCAATTTACAGATCTAATGTAATTTGCACAAAATTTCTAGGGGCATTTTCAAGGATAGTAAACAAGCAATACTGAAGTTTGTATGAAACCACAAAGACCTCCAATAGTAAAAGTTTTCTCAGAAAAAACCATAAAGGGGTAACATTCCCTGACTTCAAAGCATACTGCAGAGAACTTGTCATCTAAACAATATGGTATTAGGATACAAAACACAAAGACCAGTGTAATAAAAATTGGAAACTCAGAAATAAAATAACACTTACATGGAGAGTTAATCTATGACAAAGGAGTCAAAATCATGCAATGGAGGAAAGAACTATTCAATAGATTATGCTGGGGAAACAACCACCTGAAAAAGAAACAAACAAACAAACAAAACAAAAACCCTACTAAATTACTCATCATCCCATACATAATAACTCAAAATGCATCAAAAATCTAAACATAAGACCTGAAACCATGAAATACATAGAGGAAAACATTGTGAAAACACTCTATGACATGACCTCAAAGATGATTTTGGGAAAGTGACACCTACTGCAAAGAAACTAAAGTAAAACTGAAAAATTGGGACGACATTAAACTAAAACGTTTCTGAAACATACCCATTAAAAAAAAAGACAACTCATGAAATGGGAGAAGATATTAACTTAATTTTAATCAGACAAGAGCTTAATATCCAAAATGCATACAGCATAAACCTCAACAAAATAAAAGCAAACAACCTGCTCAAAAAATGGGCATAAGAGCTGAATAGAGACCTTTCTAGGGAAGAGACACATGAAAAATGCTCTACATCACTCACCATCAGAGAAATGCAAAGAAAAACTACACTGAGATATCACCTTACACCAGTCAGAAGGGCCTATATCCCAAAGACTAGAAACAAGGGTTGCAGGGGGTGTGGAGAAAAAAAATACAACTCTCCTACAAAGTTTTGGGAATGTCAATTAGTGCTTCTTGGAAACTTCTTGGAAAGCAGTATGCAAAAAAAAGAAAAAAGCATCTACCATGCTGTCCAGCAATCCTGATTCTAGCCTTATATACAAAGAATACAAAAATACTAATTAGGAAAAATATGTATGTACCCCAATAATCATAGCAGCAGAGTTCACAATAGCCAAGACATGGAGACAACTAAATGCCCATCAGCAGATGACTGGAAATTGTGGTACATATACTCAATGGAATTCTATGAAGCTGTTAAGAAAGATGAAATCGTGACCTTTGCAGCATGTGTCCTCTCCAACCTTGACAGAACCGGAGGGCATCATGCTAAGCAAGTTAAGCCAGAAAGAAGAGAGGATAGTGTCAGTTATTTGTGGAATATAAAGAAACAAAACAAATGAACAAACAAGCCCCAACAAAATTCATATGACACAGGACTGTGGTTACCAGGGCGATGGAAGAGGGGAGGGAAGGAAAGTGGGAACGAGGTGGTGATACAGGGCACTAGAACCCTGGAGGTGGGTGTGGTGTGAAATACACAGTCTATGGTGCAAATTCAATATCCTGAAGTGTGTATAGCAATGTTAACATAATGAAGTAATTTATATATATATATACATATATATATACTTATGTATAGATGTATGATCTACTCTCTTTTAACCTCTATTATAAAGAAAATTTGAACTGAAAAATTAAGAAAATATTAAGCATAAATTATTCACTCTAAGAATTCCTCTTACACATTCAATTTTAACTTATTCAGTTCATTCAGTTGACATTAACTTAACACTTGCTATGTACCAATGCCCTCATTCAGCACTGGAAATTTGTATGCACCATCCATTGTGCTAAGTATTTGTGAATAGGGTCTTATTTAGTTTTATTTTGTATGAACCCCAAACAATTATGAAATTAGGACTATTGTGAGAAAGCAAACACCTGTTTTTCTAGTTTTCAACTAAGGCAGAGATTTATTTCTCCTAATTTTAATATTGATTACATTTTAGTAAAATGAACATGTAATGTATTCCACAGAATTATTTGGAATCAAATTTTACACACACTTTAACTTGCTCACCAAATTTTATCAATGAAAATAACTTTCTCATCTTCGACTGGTAACTTAATGGCAGAACTGACCATAAAGACCAGGTATCCTGACTTTCATTATATTGCTCTTGCATTTATTTAGTTTTTACTGTCACCTCACTGATTCTTACATTCTTCTTTAATCCCCAACTGGGTAGAAGGCCAAAGGCATGTAGGGAGGAGAGTGTGCTGAAGATGTATTGCATGGAATGAGAGAAACTGATGGAAGCCTGTTAAACAAGTGAAATGTGTGGAGGCAGAAACAAGATTGAGAAGCAGATGTTGACTGTAAACTGAAATAGGGCAAGGAATATAGGATTCTGGGAGAGAAGGGCTGGAGTTGAAACTGTTTTTAGTATTCTTTCAACTTAACAGAAAATTTTAAAAGAATAAAGAACACACTATCTTCTATATTGAAGCACTATGTATTCTGTGAGAGGTTCAAACACCTATTGTGATTTCAACAGTACTACTTTTCACCTGATCCTGCTTTCTTCACCCTTGGCATCTGTAAGCTGTCTTTTCTTTGAATTACAGAAAATAGCTTTTTCAAAAGAAAGTGTTAACAGCATTTCTTTGATATTAGCGATGTGCTTTCTGCAAAGGAAAGTCAAAAAGAACAGGGCAGGCCTTTGTGCCCTGGCAGTGCCTGAATTCCATGAGTGTAATTCTTGGTTACACCCATTGTCAGGCTTTGAGCTCTCCTCGGTTTTCAGTAAAGGATATCAGCTAGAAACATGCCGTCTGCTATTTGGAGTACTGTTTTAAAGCGAAAAAAATTTTTTTAAAGATGTAGACACACACTTGGAAAGGGCAAAATACCTTGTACTTAAATATAAGGGTTTATATAGACAATTTATAGTTACTGGGTAACAGAATGAACATTGTAGAAAAATAAAAGCCAAATCTAAATATTTGAAAGATAGTTCACAGGAGCATCTTCACAGGAATTTAGTAGACTAGGACTGGAAGAAGTTATAAATATCAACTTTGGGTAACAAGCTATCCTGGTAAAGTCTGTAATTACTTTATCTAATGAGATATATTATTGACAGCTAATGCTTTGGAATATTGAAAGTCCTATAAAATACTTACAAAAGTTGAGAGATGACTTACCCTTTGAGAAGTCAGATGCATGGGCATGGGAAAATTGTCAAAGAAGCAAGAGTTAAGAGTTAGAGGGGCTGAAGTCTAAGATAAAACCAAGCACAGTATTTTAGGTTTCTTTAGATAGAAAGACTATTCCAAATGACTCAGAATATCAAAGTTTACTAGAGATGGTAGATTTATTGTGACCTTGGGTTAAAAGTTAATGAAAGAAAAGAATCTAGGGCATATTAATAAAACTACTTTTTGAACTTGAAGATACTAATCTAAATATACCAGATAATACTAAATGTATCATGTTTTCATGTTGGGCCTGAGTGCTGATAAGGAATAGGGATTATATGCAAAAAAACAAGAACGGTATAAATCTCTATGTTTAAAAAATGTATTTTATTGAGGACTATTGCATTATAACATAAAAAGAGGCTTATGGTATACATCTTAGTTAATCCACACCTGTATATCATACAGTAAGCATATCACTATTTTGGTTTTTCCTTCACTATACAATTAATCCCCTTATTTTCTTCTTAAGTGGAACAGAGTAATTATAAAATTTACACAGAAACTAAAATAATTTACATTGTAAAACATTACATACAGTAAATATGTGTCCTTGGAAGTAGATCAAAGGAAAAAAACCTTCGTATCATATATTTGTATATCCATAAGACACTGGTTGAGATTATGATCAAAAACTAGAGAATCCCATTCTTACTATAAAATACAAAATATCATGTCTTATGATGCAAAAGTATGATACTTTATTCTAGTACTTGATGGTCGGTAAGAAACTTGATCCACAAAATTATTGAAAAATGCGTGGTATTCCACATTGGCAGATTAGTACCACAGATAACAACCAGACATATCTTTGTAAATATATTGTGATTTAATGTAGGTGACAGACTGATACTGAATTTTATATTGTTATATATTGTGCCACTGTCCATGATCCCAAAATGTCTAATGTATTCATTTGATAGCACAGATTCTATATTTTTCCTTTTCTAATTCTTTTTTATTTAGCTGACTCTCCTAGTTTTTTTTTATTTATTGTCAGTCTATTATGATGCATTAAATGTATCTTTATTGTACCGGCAATAAAATTCTAAGAACATGAATTACAATCAGTTAGCAGACCTGAATATCTCCTGATCTGATGAATAAGAAAAGGAAGTTCCACATTTATCTATTTCAGATATTATACATTGAATTCCAGACTGGGAGACGCCCGTGTCTATGTTTACACAACAGAAATTTGTCAATCCTTCTCTTTATTTGAAAAGCATTCAGGAACTTTTCTAGCATGTATTATTAAGGAAACATAAAAGGAAGATTAACAAAGGAGAAGATGAATGGGAAATAAATCTGTTGACAAGATGAACTTTATTTCCATCAGCTGGTTACTAGAGCAGGAAATACTGGCTTTTCTAATGAGGAACTGGGCTATGATTGCAAATTTTTCTAAGCTATTTTACAGTGGGGGCCAGGGAGATTTTCCACATGATCACTGTAACAGTAAAAAAGGCACGAAGCTTTTAAACCTATCAAGGTCCCATAAATGTCATCATAATTTTTCCCCTATTTTGTTAAGTTACTTTTCTTGTTTGGTAAAGTAGTACTTTCATATAATTAAATGTACTCACATTACCTCTCCAGATATTTCTGATCTTACCAAGGAGATTAAACCCTAAAAGTAGATCTGTTGCAAAATATAACAGACCATAAGATGTTGACATTAAAGCTTTGTATTTTACTCAAAATGTTAATCTTTTCTCCAAAAACAAAGCTGCTTGATGAATTTCTTTTCTTTTCTTTTTTTTTAAATTATCGAGAAGTCAATCATATATTTTAAATACACCCATACTTAAAGGGGACAAAGTTAATTTTGGGTAGGTATGTGCATTCTTAAATAAAGGAAGTGCTCCAACAAAATGCATGTAACATTAATGTTATAGTTTCATATACACATTTTTATCTGTATTTGGTAAAAATTCCTTGTCTGCATGCACAGGATTCACATTTAACAGTGGACTGCAATATTTAACATTGGTATAATCTACTTAAAGAAATGAAAAACAATGGTATAAACTTATAAACTGGTAAATTTCTATAAGAATTCTTATACTCTCACACACTTGTACCAAATTTCATTCTAGATGGTAAAATTTCCACAATGAGCAATGTATAGATATGTAATTGTATGCATAATTCTGATGCCAATTTGTGTAATTTTAAAGGAATTTGAGTTTTGTTTTATGACGTTGGCTAGAGAAAAAATTAATTATCACATTAACTTTAAATTATTTATCTAACATATTTATTACAATCATTTTGTGGCTATTTGCACAACTGATTTATGAATTAACTGCTTTTTCATTGGTCTTTTGAAGATCAGGCATGTTTCTTTACTTGTTTAATAAGATTAGTCTGATCATTTTGGTCACTTGAAAATTAATTTTTCAATCACTGCATTATACAGTCTGCAATCTGGTTTTGTTACTACATACAAAAACAATAATCATCAAAATTATCCTGATTTATATCAGAGTCTACATAGAATTACATAATTTCTATTAACAAAGTATCACAAATGCCTTCAATGTCCAGGATAGGGGAACTCTTAAATAAATAAGGACACACCTAAACAATGGGATGTGCTGACTCTCAGGAGCTTTTATGAACATAAGAAACGATAACGATAAAACATTAAAGAATAAATCAGAACACATATTTATATAATGCATAATCCGCTCCCTGTTTTTCGTTACCTGAAAAGAAACATTTGAAAATTAAAGAGTATTTAGTTCCAGTTGGTATTATTATGATAATGACTCCTTTCCTTTTGATATATTTTTGCATACCCAAGCATACAAGCCATGAGCATGTATTTACTTAGGATAAGGAAAGTAAGAATTATTTTTAAACAAATATTAATGACTGAACAAAAGAAAAATAGATGCTATGCACATATGCAAGATTTCAGATCTCTATTCCTTTTACCAGATCATATTGTTTACTGGAAAACAATAATTAAAATGCAAGAAAATAATGCACTTCGATCAATTTGGTCGTGTGGGAAGAAGCCAAACACAAATACCAATATACCACTGTGTGTGTTTAAAAAGCTCAAATAGTGGGATAGGCAACCGTCTCCAAACTTATGAACAATAGTGAAAATTACTTGAAAGACAGGATCTGAGAAATATGGAGCAGAGATTTTGAGGCCCTGCCTAATAAGGGACAAAGTGTTGGCGATGCTCCAAATATAGGAGCCTGCAATTTTTAAATGTTGCAGATTTTAGTTATTTCATTTTCATCTAAAAGAGATGTATGTGCTAAACCAGTTAATTTCATGCCTAAGTGCAGTCAAGCTTTTCTGCTATGGAGTGTCAGTGACTCAAATTATTTGTACTCCTACTAGGGTCCAACCTCTACATGAACAGATCGGACTTCTGGCTTCTCCATAAAAAGAATCTTTGTTCCCAATCTGGTTAATGACATTAGCATTGTGCCAATCAGCCAGGTTCAGGTCTTCTGGGTTATCTTTTATTCTCCAACTTTGGCCTTTTACAGATAATTGGTCACTTCCTACAAAATTATTCTCTTTGTCCTCTTTCTTTCGATTCCCTCTGTTGCTTTAGTTCAGACTCTCATTATCTCTCTTCTTACTGTTACACACCCTCCTTGGATCCATCTTCAACAATGTGGATGTATTAGTGTTCCTAATACAAGTTTTTGAATACATCATTCTTTCTCAAAAGCACTATGGTTCCTACTGAATCCAGCTCTTAAAATGAACTCTGAAGGGCTTCTCTAATATGATGCCAAATATATTTTCCTCAGTCTCTCCTATTCTTAATGCTCAAAGATTTGATAACCTGGCCAAACTGAATAGGAAACATTTTCCAAACTGCTATACCCTCTTACTCCTCACAAAAAACATATACTACTTTATTTGATATCACAGTTACAATTCTATTGATTAAGGTACAATGAACTCTGAACTTCCAAAAAGTAAAGGAAATGTATTCACTTTGTCTCTCAGTGTTTGTGATTGGAACTTGCATGTAGGAAGTGCTCAATACATTTGCTGAATAAAGGCATACAGTTCAAAACACACCTATACCACAGTCTTTATCACTCAGAAATGCTCTTCATCCCTCTGAATATAGATCTCTCTCTCTCTCTCTCTCTCTCTCTCTCTCTCTCTCTCTCTCTCTCTCTTTCTCTCTTGCTCTCTCTCTCTTTCTCTCTCTGTATATCTATATATACATTTACACATGCATCTTATATACATACATATTATATACATGTATATATATATTATTGTTATTTGTTATAGAAGACAAAGTGAATACCAGTTGAAGGGATTACAATATTTTCACACTAGGATTCAGTTATATCTGAGCATGTCTAGGACACTAGTGTAAATGGCCTTCTAGAGTCTATTTGTAAGAGGGCTTAAAAGTCCCTTAAAAAATAATCATGAGAAACTTAAGATCGAAATTATAGGACTAAGAAATAAAACTAACATATTTGGCAGCATGTGGTACTAGGTCCTCTGAAGATCCTTTCGGCTGAAAATGAATGATGTCAATCATTTTTTTAAAATACATTACTGGTACAACAAAATAACAGTAAATACTCAGAGAACATTGTTTTGTTCTCTTTTTTTGAGTGAAGGTGAAAATTTGGAGAATAGTCAGGAAGCAGATTTTAACCTTAAGAGTATTTAGTTTACTGATTTAAATGAACGTCAGCCTCCAAGGCCACAGTGTCAGAGTGCATGAAGGACAGGAGACAAAGGCAAAGGCTTATCTAAGACAAAAAGTCTAATAAGAAACCACAGGAAGGAAGCTGGGAGTCCCAAGTGCTATACTCAGTGTAATAGTGAAAAAGAAATGTAATATCCCTCTCCCAGGAAATTGCAAAGAAGATTGCTATCATAAATTCTGGCCTTGAGTGAAAGGGAAAATATCTCCCCTGAGAATATATAATAACGAAGTGACCATCACACCAGCTGGCCTTCATGCAAAGCTCATAGAGCCTTAAAGCTCCGATTCATATTATCAAGGGGGCTGAAAGTGATATCAAAACAGTTTAAAGTGATAATAAGTTTAAAGTAGTCCTAGGAGGACAGTATTCTAGCACAAAAAATTCATGCTTTCTTGCTAAAGAAACCCAGGTCTCAAAGGGATATGGAGTCCCAGCGAAAAGTTAGAATTAAAATGAGCTTATGTGGTGTATATATACACATAGGAATACTACTCAGCTATAAAAAAGATGAAATCCTACCATTTGCAATAACATAGATGGAACTAGAAGAGATTATGTTCGATGAAAGAAGTGATGAAGGTGGGTTAACAATACATGCTTTCACTCATATGCAGTGCATAAAGAAACAAAACCAACCAGTGACATAAATAAAAACAAAAATAAACTTTTAGAATTTACGACCATATGAGTGATTACCAAAAGGGATAAGGGGAGGGTGAGTGATAAATTGGGCAAAAGAGACAGATTCTATGGTGAATGACAGAATGACTTTTAGTGGTGAACTTAATGCAATATACACATATATATATACGTATATATCTATATCTATGTATCTATCTAGGCTTACAATGATGCACACCAGAAAATATAATGTTATAATACAATTCAGTTCAAGTAAAATAAAGTGAGTTTGGAGCTGAATTTCACAACCTACAGAAAGAAACAATGCACCGTGATTTGGATCAGGCAGGAGAAAAAAAAAATAAACATGCATTATAGAATTGGACTGTTGGTGAAATTAGTGCATTATATACAGATGTTGATAAATAGAAATGCACATCTTAAACATTTTAACAGTTTTCCTTCAATAAAAATTGTAAAAATATATTTAAAAAACAAACAGGCATCATACTTGCAAAAAATTGCAACCATATACAGGGAGATTTAGCATAATGAAAGATTTTAGGAGAAGGGATTATAAATACAAGTAAAGAATGAGTGCTAAAATAACCAATATGAAAAAAGAAATTATATAAATTAAAATTTATGATAATTGAGATTAAAATTTAACGACTATATTTAATAGTTTAGACATACCTGAAGAGAAAAATACTCAACTAGAAATTAGAAAACTAGATGACAGATTAGAAAAATTATCTAGGATATACACAAAGAAACAAGTAAATAAAAAATAGTAGCAGAAATTAATAAATATGAAGACTAAGGTTGAGAATATTAAAAAAATGATGCAAACCACTAATCCACTGATTGAACAATTGATATCTTTATGTGTATTGCATCTGTATTGTGTGTCTGTAAGATAAAGTGGGAGAGTATCTTTATTACACTGAGACAAAACATCTGCTCACCTAGAGTTCTGTACCTACAGAAAATATCTTTTGTAGAGAAAGAGTAAAATTAAGAAAAACTTTAGTTTGCTAGTAGTAGATTCTCAATAAGGGAAATTCAGAGATGTACTTCAGAAGGTAAATTCAGAAGGTCTGAGATGCAAAAAGGAATCAAAAGTAAAGGAAATCTAAACAAGTATGGGCTATAGATAACAGCTCATACTGTGTATATGGCATAAAGTGTTAGAATCAGGCTAGAGAAATTGAAATGTTTATAAAGGTTAATATATGTCAGGAGCAAAGTGGTTATGATTTAGTGTTCCTGAGTTTCTACATTTCTGTTTTGGAGGAGGGTAAATACATAGCTTAATTATCAAAACAATAAGTAAACTTATCTAAGATAAGCACTAAAAGGAAATAACTGATATGAAAAACTTCTAATCCATGAGAGGGAAAAATGGAGTGAGAAAAATAGATGATCAATTTACAGGAAGATTAAAAAAAAAAGGAGAAAAGGAAACAGAAAAAAAAAAAAACTCCGCAGATGAAGAACAATAGAAGATAATGTAATTAAGTCCGAATTTATAAATAATTATAATACATGTAAATTGACTTACATAGCTAAAAGGCAAAAATGACAAACAAAACCACAAACAAACTACCACAAAAGAGCAGCCCAGCTGTACAACATGTGCGCAGGAACAACTTGCAGTATGAAGTTATCAGCAGTTCTAAGAAACTCTTCAATTCAGAAAAAAAACTGAAAGTAAAAAGTTAGGAAAAGATTTGCCACAAAACTTAAAAGAGAAAGCTCATGTAGCTATATTATAAGTTGAAATCTACACTGTATAACAAAGAGCATCACAAGAAATAGAGGGTCACACATAAGTTTTTAAAATAAAAGTTAAATTAACCAGGAAGAAATAAACATTCTGAACCTGGATGCACTTAAAATCATGACTTCAAATTGTATAAAATAAGTGACCTAATTAGAGACAGAATTTGACAGATCTATTACTCTGATCTTTATTGATAGATAAATCAGTCTAAATTTGATAAATTTAAGGATATAGATAATTTGAACAAGCCTGATCTAATGTATAGTTATTGAATGTCATTCCTAATAAATACAAAAAAATACTTAAGTATATGTATGTGTAAATATATTTATATATTACTTTCACGCACAAATTAACCTGTTAGGAGAAGATTCTCCTTAACACAATAATAGAAAGCACATTATATTTAATTTATTCTAGACAATGTTTAAGCACTTTAGGATAGTCTTAATCCTCACAGCATTCTAAAGGTTTGATTTAAAAACATCCCCAATTTACTATGAAAAAACTGAGGTCAAGAGGGGTTAAATGATTTTCTCAAGGTAACACACACTAGAAAATGGAAGCATGGGGATTCAAGTCTGTATTTGTATCTACTATTGCTATTAGTGCAGGAAAAATATGCAGTATTTTGGATTACAGCTAATGATAAGATGTTTAACTTTGTAAAATATATTGGTAAACTTTAAAGAGCTAGAGAAAAGGAAAGCTCATGTTCATGACCTGGAATAATCCATAATATAAAGAGTTAATTTTTCTCAAAATGATATGCAGATTCAAAACCTTTATATTGCTATGAATTTGAACAGTAAACTTAAAATTGTATATGAACTGCAGAAGGTAAAGAATACTGGATACTCTTAGGAAGAATAAGGTAAGATCCAGCTAGCTATCAAGACTTATAAAACTTACAACACAGTGAGCTATGGTGGAGCAGCGGTTAGGTCAACACCTCCAAAGAAGTGCAGGCCACATACCTCTGGGTTTGAGTCCTGGATTCTGGGGGAAGCAACCAGTGTGAACAGCTAAACAAAAATAAAATTAAGGTGGTTCCTCCTCTTTCTCTTCCTCCTTGCCTGCCTATTTGCCTTCTTTCCTGCCTACATCTTTCCTTTAAAAAGAGTAAAATACAAGTTATAATACATTTTAAGACAGTGTAGCATTCCATAGTTTGCCAGCTGAACCATAGACCAGATAAAAGAAACCAGAAAGAGACTGATGAGTATCCAGAAACTTGATTTTTGATGAAACTCTAACTACGTATCAGGCAAAAAAATGGACTTTCAATTAGTAATAGAATAAATGTATCTGGGAAAATATTAATTTTGGCCCCAAATTCCAATCATAATAAAAATAATCTCTGTGCGAATAAAAGATTAAAGCAAAAGACAACATTACTTGTTTTTTTTTTAAGAAAAGATGCAGGAAAGGTGCATACAGGAATGAAGGTAAGTAGGCAAGCAAGTGGGAAGAGAGAGGAGGAAGATGCATTGTTAACTTATTTTATTTAGGTGTTCATTTTAGTTGTTTCCCTTGTCCCAGGACACATACTTAGGACTTTGGAATGTCTGTGGACTGCACACAACCACTACTCCACCAGGGCTCACCGAGGCAAAATTGCTTTTCTTTTAGTCAAGAAGAATTTTTAAACTAAATAGAAGCATAAATCATAAAGAAACATACTAATACATTTCACTGCATTAAAATCAACTTTTGTTTATCATACAATAGAAAAAGTGACAAATAACTAACTGGAAAATATTGAAACAGAAATAAAGGATTAATTTCATAACCTATAAAGACTTTAAAAAATCATTCAATGAAATTATAGATAAAAATGAGAAAAAGACTTGAAATGAAGATAACCGAGTAGCCCAATAAACATATGATGCTCTGCCTTACTAGTAATCAGGAGAATGGATATTTTAAACCATGATATGCTGCTATTTCAGATCAAATGGAGAAAATTTAAACTCTGGAGAAAATCCTGTCTGATATTGCCAATAGGTTTGGGGCAGCTGGTGCCCTGGGAGCACCTGCAGGTCACTGGTAGGAGTCAGAATTGGCTCAAGCACTGGGTGCCTAGCAAACGTGCTATATGCGCAGATGCCTAGCAGATGCCTAGGAGGTTCCCTCGAGAACACCAATCGTCACTGGTCTATATCTAAAAGAATGTTCATAGCAGCACCGTTAATATAAAACTAGAAACAACTCAAATGCCCACCAAGTGAATATATAAACTACTCTATTCTCATAAAAGTCAACTCTATATAGCAGTGAATATGAGTGAATTAGTTATATACAACTTCAATCAGCTAGGAATTAGAGTCATAATTTTGAATTAAAATATGTTTGAGAAAATTACATTCAGCATACTTGCAGGTATTAAAGCACATATTGCTTAGAGCTACAAACATCTGGCAAAATTATAAAGATAAGAAAAAGAATGATATTCATAGAATTTAATACTTATTAATTTGGTGGGAGAGAGTATGCATTCAGGATTTAAGAGAGAGCACACAAAAGATTGCAATGTTAAGGCAATGCTCTTTTTCTAGAACTGAATTTTGAATAGATAGGTTGTTCATTGCATCCGTGAAGGACAGTGGACCCTGTAGCAAAGTATAAATCAGACTTTTTTTAGTTATGCCATTATCCTAAAATTTTGAAAGAACAGGTAAAAAAAAGACATGTTTTAGTTCTTTGCGACATTCATAACATGAAGACAAAGAAGGCTTACTTTTGTTGTAATGCTGGGAACATGGTACTAGGTATATCTACATTTAACTCAGTGTCTAAGCCAGGATGTGTGTGTGTGGTGTGGTGTATGTAAAATGACCTGTACAAAGTTGACAAGAACATGCATAACACATAGACAGGGTAATTTATGTGCACATGGAATTCTAGAAATCCCTCCCTCCCCCCCCCCCCCCCCCCCCCCCCCCCCCCCCCCCCCTCTCTCTCTCTCTCTCTCTCTCTCTCTCTCTCTCTCTCTCTCTCTCTCTCTCTCTCTCTCTCTCTCTCTCTCTCTCTCTCTCTCTCTCTCTCATATCCTTCTTGAATGTGCGGCAGCCCTAAAAGGCTCTCTCTGTCCTTTCCAGACTGGCAGTATCACTGGTATCCAGCACTGCAGGTAGTTGCTCTATTTGAAGGCTCTGGCCTAAAAGGAGGAATTCTGCAAATTGCTTCTACAAGGGCATTGGAGAAGAACAACTGGATGAAATTCAACAGAAAAAGCCAATTTGAATTCTATGAAATGTTTTCTAATGATGGAGTCTACTAGGTCTTGGATTAATCTCAGCAGGAGAATGCAAATTCTCAGAGAAAGGACTAAAAAAAAAAAAGTAATGAAAAATTTGATTTCAGTTGTCATCTGGGCAAACATCAACAATGCAAAGATTGAACCTTTCGAATATTAGCAGGGTTATAACAATTGTTGAAAACCTAAGTGTGAAAGAGAAAATCTTACAATTAACTGTCATGTGTACTAGAAGGCAAGGGAAATTACAGTTAAAAATTATTATATACCTTCTAGGGAAAATAAAGATCAGTTTACTCATCAAAAATGCTTTCCTAAAGTCAGCAATGTGAGATGGAGTGGTCTGGCAATGAGAAGCAGTGGATATGAGCCTGTCATAATTAGAGTTTTTCCAACTGTTGCTGAAAAATTAAAG
Organism: Solenodon paradoxus; assembly: GCA_004363575.1. Classification (NCBI taxonomy): domain Eukaryota; kingdom Metazoa; phylum Chordata; class Mammalia; order Eulipotyphla; family Solenodontidae; genus Solenodon; species Solenodon paradoxus. The sequence continues at coordinate 348,764 of RJWH01001226.1, read as the reverse complement.
AAAAATTCACCTGAATAATCTTTGAGTTTCCACTATGAATAGAAGGTTTTTTTTTTTTTAAATAAGCACACCATGGGGAGACCAAAGCACTGCACTGCTCTATTTAGATTTGGGCCCTTTTCTTCTAGAATCGTGAGCAAGGTGCTCATGGACACATAATCATTTATAAAGAGAAAAGAACAAGAAAGAGTTTCTTGTTCAGAACTGCTTTGTGGATTTCTCATGAACACTGGGGTGATCCTCTAAGACTTTCTTTTTCCTTCCCCTTCACAAAAGATGAAGATGAAGTTTAAGTGCCTTTCTGTATTTTTAATTTAAAAGTTCCAGCCACTCTATTGTTTAGAACTAAGTCCTTTTAATAAAAAAACGGCTTTTTGTTCCTTGGATACCTTCCACAAGTGAGGTAATGAGCATTTTAGGATTTTAGAAGTCCGATTCACGTAATCTCTTGGGCTTTTCTGTTTCACAGAATTTACTACGTATTTTGCTAAATGCCTACAGAGAATTGGTTGAATCCATGCTTCCCCTTTCAAAGCTATTGAAACTCTTCAGTTGTGAAAACAGCCTAATGAAGGTAGCCTCTTTATCCTCTTCCTGCACTTGCAGACTACTCTAGAATAAATACCTCACAGAGGTAGGCAAGTCTCGATGTGTTTGGGGGCTATTTGGGTGGAAATAGAAAAGTCACAGAGCGAGACAGAACCAGTCTAGAGGCAAACAGGCTGCAAGTGCTGGCAGCTGTGTCGTTACAAATTATACTGCCTTCCTGGCTGTCGTCTCACTTATCAATTTTGACAGGTGACTGTCATGAGCCCGTGGAACATTTATCAAAGAGAACAAATGCCGAATGTCAAGTCTGCCAGAATGACTTTGGTTATTAGTTGACTATAAAAAAATAGTGCTCATAACCACTTGTCATGTAGGGGGAAGATAATAGTCTACATAAATAATTTTTACTTAGTTTAAAAAGCAAACTATTTATTTGAATCTATTCCATTCCCACTACCTCAGTTTAAGTTATTTTCATTTTACATTTGGAGTATAAAAATTGGCCCCCAATTTTTCTCTCCTTGGGTTTTGTTCCTCTGAATGTGTCATCCATACTCCTATGAAAATGGGTCTATCTGGAATACTAATTTGACTCCATCATACCTCCTCTAATATGGAATTGTCTTCCCATTCCCTGAAGAACAAAGTCTAAATTTCTCGTTATTAAATGAAAGACGATTCCTTGTACAGTCCCTCTGTTCTTGTCCACCCTCATCCTGTGTCATTCTTCAGTTCACATACCTTCCTCTTTAGGATGGATGAACTATTTGCAACTCCTTGAACCTACTTTGCTGTTGATACTTTCACACATTTGCATTTGCTCTTGTCTTAAGCATCTGTTTGTTCAAAATGCTTCTCAGGTGCTATTTTTCCTTCATCAATGTCCCAAAGAGTTAGTCACTGGTTTTTCTATTCCATGTCTGCAGTTATTATTGTGTGTGTCTCAGAGAGAAGCTATTATATGCCTTCCTGTTTTCAAGTCTAGACTATGAGCTCCCTGACAGAAACAGTCATTTATTTTTGATTTACCAATGCTCAGCATGGAATCTGAAACATTGCTCAAAAATATTAATTTCTGGCCTTAACTGAGTGATATAACTACAAAGATAGCTGAAATGTAAATAAACATCTTTATATTATAGTAGAAGTGGAAGAAATTACAAAATGTTTTGGTCTAAAAACAAATTTAATGGAACATGAAAAATTAAATATCAGCATGCTATCCAAAACACTAAGACATGAATTCACAAAGATATATGCACCCCCCCATGTTTATCACAGCATTATTTACAATAGTTAGAACTGGAAACTATCTAATTGCCCATCGTCAGATGAATGGATAAAGAAGATGTGATACGTACACAATGAAATAGTACACAGCCCTAAAAAATGATGAAATTCTGCCATTTGTGACAACACAGATGGGACTAGAGAGGATTATGTGAAACAAGTGAAACAAGTCAGAAGAAAGTCAAATGTCAAAAAATCTCATTCTTATGTGGAACATAAAGAAATAACGCAAAGGAACAGACTAAACATAAACCAACACTTGGACACTGACGAAAGAGTGAGGTTACCAGTGAAGTGGGAGGTGTCAGAAGCAAGTGGTGGTGGAGGTCCAATGGACAATGATGTAGGATTTCTGGTCATTTTTGGTGGGTGGGCTATGTTGTCATATATTTGATAAATGATGAACTTATGCATATATGCCTATACTACTTTGTAGATCAAAATTACCTCATTAATTTTTTTCAATTTGCATGCTTAATCATGAATTATGAGAATACCATTATCTGTGTTTGTATGCAATATGATTGAGACATTAGAATGCAATTTCCTTTTCTTTTTTATCCCAGATTTGTTGAAATACTATTGACATAAAACATATAGACGTGTAAGGCATGCAATGTGATGATGTTACATGTAAAATGATTACCACAATATGGCTAATTAATACCTCTAATTTCTCACATAATTTATCTCTTTTTCTTTGGTGAGGATATTAAAGGTATATTCTTTTAATAACTTTGAAGTACATGATACTGTTAATTATAATCACCATTTCAGCCACAGAACACATTCATGTTATAGTTGGAAGTTTGCATGTTTTGACCAACATCTCTTCATTTTCCCTACCCCCCTGGTTAATAAAAATTACATGGTAGTTTCTAGTATTGTGGGTTTGTTTTTATTAGATTATATATGTGACTATATGCAGTTTTTGTCTTTCTCTGTTTTATTTCACTTTGTTCAATATCTTCATGATCCATGCTGTTACAAATATTGGAATTCTTTTTTTAATGTATGAAAATATTCCATTGTAATATCCGTGAATATATACACATATGTATGTAGATATATATATGTAGATATATATCTATATATAGAGAGATAGATAAATACACATATACACTTATATACACACACCCCATTTTCTTTATTCATTTATCCATTGATGAACACTATATTGTTTCCATTTCTTGGCTATTGCTAATAATGCTGCAATGAATACGAGGGTATAGGTATCTCTTTGATACAGTGATTTCATATCCTTTGGCTATATACCCAGAAGTGGTATTGTCAGGTCATATGGTAGTTCAATTTTTAAATTTTTAAAGGATCTCTATACTATTTTGCATAGTGACTGCACCATATTCTTGTTCAAATGCTTGTATTTAGATACTATCATCCATAATGCATATATTTTTCTGATGGTTAATTTTCTATTTCTCTGTAAATATTCTCTGTTGTAGGTGACAAAGATTTACAATGGTTAAATGTCGAAACCTCAGTAATAGTACTACATTTGTATATATGATCTCATTTAATATTATGAAATATTTTTATTAACGTCATCTTCTTTACACAGATGAGGAACCTGGGACTCAGAGAGGTCACACTGGCACTAAACTGTGGAGTTTGAATGAGTCCACTTCAACCTGATTCCAAATAGACCTAATTTTTTCCTCTACTTAGGGTAATACAATCAGACTTTAAATTGAAGACTTTTTTTTTTTTTTTAAATTGATGGGTCAGTTATTTATAGGGGACAATAAAGACTTAATGAAGATTATTTTATATAATTGGTATATAAGAAAAATATTTTGGGTATTAGAAAATCTTCTAGGATGTTTTTTAGGTGACTGACTCAATATCAATCTAATACTGATCAATTATTATATTATACAAGTCAACATTTTGTTTTCTGACTATTATACAGTTATGCATGTGCTTAAGACCATTTAAAAATATGGGAAATGATCATAAAAACAATTACACTACACCTGAGAGAAGTCCCTGAGTGAACATTTTGCTTTTTCTGCTTCTGATAGATATAAAGAATAGAATATGCATACGGAATAGCCAATCTGGCTTTGAAGTGGAGATAATGCTAATTTATTTTATCTATGAGAATCAGTAAAACTAAGTATTCACATGTTCTGCCACTTAGGAATTACTATAGGTCCAAAACGTGTTTGTTCATCCTACATTAGATTTTATTGCACTAGCATTATTAAAATATTTAACGTAGATAAATTGCAAAACACATCATTTGAAAATTTAGACTTTCACATTAACACAGAAGAAAGTAGTGGGAGCTCTGATTAATCATCCTGGTTAGCTGAAGGAGAGAAACAAGTTTAAAAGCACTTTTACTTTTATTCTAGAGAAGAGATTTTATCAATTTCTGTGTATATCAAACAGAAAGTGAGGAAATCATTCCTAATTAGAAACACATAGCGGAGTCTTCACTCAGGGAATCAGTTTTTTTCTTTTTCTTAATTAAGAATTTTTTTTCAATTCATTGCTCTCAAGTTCTTAAAGCATATTTAAAACTTAAGTTTAAAATAATTCACAATTTTATCTGGCAGGTATTTGTATATAAGTCAAAGGAAGGAAAAATTCTTTAAGGATTAGGAACTTCCTGACTGGAAAAAGACTCAACAGCTGCCTGTGGACCCTCCAGATACCAATAAACATCTTTTTAGAAACACACGACCCTTCCAATAATTACTTAGGAATTTCAGATCTCTTTTATAAATCACAGGAAATTACACTTTAGTGAGCTTAATGTGTTAGTTTTATCTTGTATATAAACAAGAAGTTGAAATATTATATACTCTTGACAAACACTCCAGATAAGAACAAGTAATTAATTATAAACCAAAGGGTGACTTGAATTAAAAAATACCAACAATGAACATCTATTACTTTTATAATTATCAAAAGCTTTTTTCAAGAGAAAGAAGAAATATTTGTCCAGCATCTGCTCTAACTAGTCATGTTAGATGAATGTTTAGCCTTCATGGGCCTCAATTTCCTCTGTCAAGTAAACCAGATGTGCTTCCATAGCCTTCATTTTTATATTACATATTTACATATCATACTCTAGTGAATAATTTGACATAATAGCAATACAAACAATTCAATTGGAATAAAAAAGAAATAAGTAAGTTAAAAATAATTTTTATATACCTTGACTTTGGACTTCAGTGATATATCTAATAAAGTGATTCAGTTAGTGTTAAACGTAAATAACATTTATAGAGGTTTCAACTAATATGCATAGATTAAGCTGTGGTTATTTCATAGCCTTCTGATGGTTCATTCTACTCTGTCAAAGTCCTCTCAATATTAATAGTCTTCTGTCCAAACAGCATTATATCCACCTGTGTTTCATCTATTTTTAAAAGTTCTACCTCTAATATCTCTTGTGCTTTGACTGTTAATAATCCTTTTATATTTGAAAGGAGAGTTCTTCTTCTTCTTTTAAAAGTACATTTTTAAAACACAAACTTATAGCAAATCCATCTTTTGTTAGTGCCTCCTACAGAATGCTTCACTTCCTACTGGGAAGATTCTGAGACTAAAAAAACTGATCTCAGAAGAGTGAAAACATGAATGACTTCAATGTGTTTTACAGAACAAAGAAAAAATGGATTGAACATTCAACTTTTGTAATAAAAAATAAATAGAAATGTGAAAATCCATAAGAGTGGCAAGAACAATGAAATGAAAGCACAGACAAAAGCATTTGTGAGATTGATCAGATGTTAATTTTGTAGTCATATAGGAATTTCTGCTACAGAACTCCCACTCACAATTAGACTTGGGCTCCAATGACTTTTATAATTGCAACACCAAACAAAAACACATATCATCTTAAAAATTCTGTCCTAAGAAATAAAATCTGGTCATTAAAAATTCAGTGACGTACATCAGCAAGTGTCATGTCTCTGTTTAGTCTAAGTGATTAACAACTTTGTGCCATTCATCTTCATACTCTCCTAGTCTATGCCACTTATGGTTATTACAGGTGCAGATAATTTTGTTGTATTTAAAAATAATACTGTCCAGTGCTTCATCTTTAAACATCAGTATTACTGTTGACATCTTTATTGTGGTTCAAAGTCAACCAAAGATATATTTACTTCATCATCACCCTGTAAACACCTTACTGGCCAGTGGAGAAGCACTTAGAGGTTTTATTACTCACTTTCTCTCTCTCTCTCTCTCTCTCTCTCTCTCTCTCTCTCTCTCTCTCTCTCTCTCTCTCTCTCTCTCTCTCTCTGTGCAGTGTGTGCGTACTTATTACTATTTAGGCATGTTTCATAGAACAGTAAATAATAACTTCAATCTTCAATTAAAATTGGGTATTTTCCCTAATATTTGACTTTAGGAATGAAATGATTATATAAAAAATGAAAAATACATCTAAAAAGTTTCAATTTTAGACTCTCTTAAGGATTTAACCTTGGATTGGAAAGTCTGTAGGTATCATTCAGATTTTAACTACTCTACCATGTGTTTGGTACTTTAAAAACAAAGATGCGTAAGATGAGGCTCTCAATACTGATGAAGCTCAGAGACTTACAGGGGAGCCCAAAGTGAGATTAATTAATAATCATACTGTAAGGAAAGTAGAGAAGGGTAGATAGGCCAGAAACCAAGATCTAGTGTTTATTTAGGTTAGTAACTGTAGCAGTGTATTATACATGACAAATATTTCACAGGTTGAATAACATTTTTCTCTCTGTGTTTTTATTTCTACCTCCATTACAAAGTCAAAGATACAGGAAGTGGGTTCTAAAGACTGTGTGGAAACAGGACAGAGGAAGAGAAGAGGGGACATTTGAGGAAGAGAAAGAACAAAACAAGAAAGAAATCAAGGCAAGTGTTTTGCTCAGGAAATTGCAAATAGTTTATATGGTAGAAACATAGTATCCCATAGTATGAAGCCAGGTGAGCATAGAAAGGAAGATTTGAAAGTTCTGTATGCTGTGGAGTTTATACTTCATTATATAGCTATAGTTTTCCAAACTGGGATATTCAGCAGAATCTCAGGAGACTTACATAACCTAAGCTTAAACATAATGTGTCTTCCTGGAGTATCAATTTGTGGAGGTGGGAGATAAAATTGAGAAATTAGTGGAAAATTTGAACTTCATTTTTGTATCACGTCACCATAGATCCAGTCAGGGGTGAAATGCAAATTAAACATTATTTCTTAAAATGTCACACAGATCTATATGCAAGCGTGCTTTAGGCTGTACACCAGTCTCATTAAGTACATCTCATACTCCTTATCAGCGCTTTACGAAAAAACTTGAGGCGCCTGCTAGCAGCAATGGAGAATCCTTCAAGAATTTTCAGCAGAGAGGTGACAGTTGAGTTTTATGAAAAATTTCTCTAGTTGTTCTAAAAAAACGAGATGCTAATGGTAGAAATGAAGGAAAAAGATGAGTGATGAGACCCCTATGTACAAGGAAAGAGGATTGAGGTCAGCATATACAGCTTTTCACCAGGCTTAACGGAGATAATTAGTGAGTGTTGAAGTCAGGGGGAGGAAGGAACTAAACTAGTCTCACTTTTCTGCTCTGTGCTGCTTTACCTAGAAACTTGGTTTTGAGGATCAGAGGTGATAATCTAAAGCACTGAACTGAGTGCCTAGTAACATAATAAATGCTCAGAGTAACACATAATTGTATGGATAATGGGGCAATTAAGCAAAACCATGGTCTTGTCTCTTCTGAGAGGAGAGCAGACTTGGGGAAGAAGAGCACTGAATTTGAGGGGTAATCCTTGATTTCATTTTAAATTATTTTAAATTATTTTAAATTAAAAACATTCAGAGTCTCAAAATTTGCCCTATTTTTTTCCAGTACTATGCCTGTGGATCTATACTTACATATGCAACTGATATGGAAGTAAGTTTACATAAAACATTAAATATAAACCTATTATTATGGGAAAACTGGATAATAACCACAGGCAAATGAACTATCTTACAAAATTTATGAAAGTTAACTAGAAGCAGATAAAGACTTAAATGTAAGATCTAGAACTGCAAAACTCCTAGAAGAAAACATGAATATATTCCTTGATAATGGTTTTGTCAGTTATTGAGACAATGTGGGACAGTGTGACACAGATCAATGTGTGGTCATATGAATGTGTGACCTCCCTTTGTAAAACCCCACAAATGTGATTTTATCTGTTTGAAATGTTATAATATTTGCAAAAAATTACTATTTGACAATGCATTTGTCTCATTTTGCTTAAGTGATCTACACTTAAGGGAACTAGATAATGACATATCAATCCATAACTGACATTGCTGTCCCCTTGCAGATCACAAGTGAAGCCGCTGTGATTTAACAGGTACATAATCCCTTCCAGAGACAAAGCTAGAACTGGGAACAGACTCTTTGTCTGAGTTCCTCCCACTACATTATATTGCTTCTGGAAGGAATACTGGTCTGTTTGTATTCAATTTGCTTTATATTGGAAAGGATAGCTCTCCCTTTGTTGTCTCTGTGAAAACCGTTATTTGAAAAGAAAATAGAAGTCATTGGTATTATATGATTTCATATGCAAATGTCACCTTAAACACAACCTTTCACAGATTCCTTTTAGTCATGCAAAGAAATCATCTGAAGGTGCATCATGAGTACTGTCACACAAAAATGAAATGTCAACATTTTGATAAAATTCATATATGTAGTGTAAGGAATCTTCATTTCATATCTAGGTTCTTAGTATAATAAATGTGCCTATGGTTACATTGTTTAATAACCAACTTGAAAGGTTAAATTTGCCTTTCTTAGGAAATAAGACTTAGGGTTGTCATAATCAGTGAGGGGAAAGATAGATTTACCTCATATTTGTTTTATGAAATTACATGAGCAAATAAATTAACAATAAGAAATTCTAATCTCACTTCTTCTAGTAAGAAATCTGGAAGAATTACAATAACTTTGATGACTATTTCCAACTTTGCAGTATTTTCCTTCTTGTTATTCCTTAAAGAGGACTTTTTTGTATTAGAAATTCATAATTCCTAACTAAGGAGTGTTTTACTTAATACATTTGGGTAATGCAAATTAAGAAATTCTGTGTCATCTCTACTTGGAATATTAATATTATATATGACGTGTTTACAAATTTGGGGGCCTACTAAGGTTCAACAAGTGAAGAAACTAGTACAACCAGGTGCACCCTGGTGGCCTAACAGACTAATACACACAGGGAGCAATCCCGCATGCATCCTGAAGTCCCAAGTTCAAGACCTGGGGGTAGAAGCAAGTAACCAACGCAAACAATTAAATAAAAAAAAATAAAGTGCTCCTTCTGCCTCTCTCTTCCTGCCTGCCTACTCATTTTCATTCCTGCCCCACCTTTCCTTTAAAACAGAAAAACAAAAAATTAGAATAACCATATACTGTACTGTGCAACTATATACTTTTGGACATTTTTGAAAGCAAAAGAGGAGGCTGTTCACAATTAAACTTGAACATTAGTCATATATGCACATGATTTAGGGCAAACTGGGAGATATAGTTAGCCTTACATGAATTGAACCCGTCATTATTTATCTATGTAAATTATTCTATTCTATTACTAGAATTTTCCAAACTTATCAGTTTAAGGTAAAATATATACATCTTCCTTCCTAAAGGCAACAAAAATGTCCTTTTTTGTGCTTTACAATCTGGTTTATGTATACATGTACTCTAATCACTAGGCTGTTAATTGAATCATTGAGGAAAAAAAAGACAAAGACTTTCACAGTGCTTTCAAATTTTTATTTCCCTTCAGTTTTCTTCTATCTACCAGCCCACCTTCCCCATTAGATCTTTTGTATTTGTTTTTGGACACATAAAATAACCACAGCAGTGGTATATTCCATAACTTATTCACCTAACGTGCAAATGCTCAGTACCCATTGTGCACCGGGGCATGAGAGCCACTCCCCTGGAAGGCACACTGTGTGTTGGGGCACACACTGGGCTCCCCCACTGACATACAGATAATTAGAAGCATTCACTTCTGTTGAGAAAGGCAAAGTATTTAGAAGAAAAAAGGTAGCGTATAGATAAGTAAAAATAGTTTATACATAACTAAAACCAAGGCAACCAAATTACAAAAAATACATATATATTGTGGCTTGGGAGTTTAGGGCTGGGTAAAGATTGTGAGAAAAGTGACAAGAAGGAATTTTGACATAGCTTTCTCTGAGTATTGCTGCACTTAACCCCAGATACTTGGAAAGTAGGGTAGTGACAGAATACAAAGAACCTTCAGTAGCAGGCAGGGAATTAAGAGTTAATTCAAGGAATAGTCATACAAATGATGAACAGTGGGGGAGTGATCCAATGAGCAGTATACTTGAGAAGGACCAGTTAGCAAGATAAACAACAGAGAATAAAAACTAGTACAGGAGATGAAGAAACAGTCTAGTTATAAAGAAATGTTCTTGAAAAGAACGGGGTCAGTAGTGATATGAAGGGAAAAAAACATGCCTCAAAGAGTCTGGAAATGGAAGTCCCAATATATGACAAATGGCTGGTTTGGCATACATGATTAAGATTTTTAATCTGATATAATTGAGAAAATGGTGGTGTCATTAATAGACATTTCAATGAACCAACACCAGAATGACAGAATACCATCTTATCTTCAAAGTTCACGTAATGAAAAACATCTTTACACTTCATCTAGATCGGTTTTCAATTCAATAAATTTCCCCAAAGAATGGAACTTATTAAGGTGATTTTTTAAATGGATGATTTTACTGCCCCAGTGGTAAGTGGTATAAAATTATTTTAAATGTTTCATCAATGATTTTAAAATGTGACTAAAAAATGGAAGAAAAGGAATGGAGAAGTATAAAGCATTTAGTGAGCTAAACAATTTTGAAGATTCTATACTTTCATTCTCTACACAATATTTTCTCTCTTCCCTACTATCCACTACAACATATAAATAATGCATTGTGTCTTTTAGAGTTATGTTTCATACCCAAATGCATTCCTTCCATCACTGGTTTTCAAACTCCTTTGTATACTCCCCAGAAACCTTCCAAATTCGAATTGCGCACCTGGGGAGGTGCTCAATTTCTTGTCGATTGTAGTGTTTCACAAATTTTCGAATCATCTTTTAGTGAAGAAGTTACAAAGGGGAACCAAAATAGATAATATAGACATGCCAAAATCATACCAAATATGGGAATCTATGAGTTTATAACATGACCAGCAGAGATAAATTTCCATGGAGAACATTAAAATGCTAGTTGGTTACTGATCTCCTACTGTTTTTCCCCATTTGAGTTCTTTCCATAAAAACATTTAACTGGAACAAAAATGATACTAAGTTTAGAAGTTCTAACATAAAGAACAAAAATTCTTAGTCACAATAGCCATAATATGAAAACAACATAAGTATCGGTCAATAGATAAATGGATAAAGAACTATGCACACATATACATATCTATGTATATATTACATATATAAATACATATATAATATATATAATATATAGTGAGAGAGAGCGATTATTCAGGAACGAGAAAGAAGAAATTCTGATACATACAATATCATGAATGAATCTTGAGAGATAATGCTAATGCTAAATTTCAAAGGTCAGGTAGAAAAAGACAAATAATTATGGGATAATTTGTATGTAGAATCTAAAAACAATCAAAAAAAATCAAAACCAAATTCATGTAGACAGCGGAAAAGTGATTGCCAAGAGTTAGGAAGTCATAGGGAAAAGAAAAAGATTGTGGTAAAAAGGGCACAAACTTAAAATAGTAACAAATAGGTACTAGGAAGGGAGACAGTATTTGTTCCAAATGCATGGCAGTCTCAGACTGTTTTCCAGGTCCCTGGACAAAGGGATGGAAAGCGACTTTGCTGCTCAGGTCCATGCAGACAGAATGAGAGTGAGTCTCCATGTACTTGTTCATCAAACATCAAGCACCCACGATGAAATTAGGTGATGTGCTGCAATGATGAACAGGCAGATAAAGTCTCTTCCCTCTGAGCTTAGTAAAGAGTTACATGACTTTACATATACAAACCATGGAGATTTTACCTAATATTGACTTCACAAAGCATTAAGTTGTTTAAAAAAAGACCTTACTGAACTGAACTTATCCTCATTGAAGGAACATCTTGAATCATACTTCTTTTAAACCATGGAACAGAGGTGGTTCACTTAAATATTACACAAATATTCTGCACATATTCTTAGGGATCCTGCTCAGGGAAAACACATTTTACAAAATAACACTTCTCAGCACAGCACAAGGATTTACTTATCTTTGCATAAGAATTGCCAAGAGGAAGCTAATTAATATGCTAAATGCTCATTCCTATTTATAAAGACTGGCCTAGGTTTAGTTTCTCATTACCGTGTACACAGAACTCTGACACGTGTGTTATTTCCTTTCAAACTTCAAACCTCTTGGAGCAAACTGCTAAATTTCTTTTCACTTTGGTGACAATGTATACATACAAGAGAAACACCATGTACTTAATTCAGGTTGTTGGGTTTGTTTCTTCAGCTCGATCTTGAAGGAGGATTAAAAACAATTGCATGTATCATTTCTGAGTGATGAAAAGCTCAGAGATGTGCTAAAATTATTTGCTTGTCATTGTTTACTTGACTTTCAATGCCGCACTTATTAGTTCTGTCTCTCTTCTATCAGCACTGACTTTTGAGAATTAATGGCAAATGCTTCAGAAAGTACAGTATCTTCCTTGCACTCAGGCAGTAGAAAACACATCATTGTTAGGAGTTAGACAAAAGAGCTCCATATTTCTCTAGGCCTTTCCCTTTAAATTATTTCTAGTAGAGGTTGGATTTGAGATCTGCCTCTGACTTGCTAAAGGCTATTTATGATTTATTTCAACCTTTAACAGCCTCTAGTGAAAAAAAAATAAAAAAAAAGAACAAAGTTGAAAATAAAGATAAGGAGATTCTTAATCCTCAGTGGTATTTCAGCGGCCTGAGTAACTTGACTTATACTAGGCACATAATTGTTTAAGTTTTGGTATTTTAATTTTTTTCTCTCAAAAACAAAATTAAAATCCTTGATCATTTTAAACTAGAGAACATGTGTCTTTTTTTTTTTTTAAGGGAACAAATTTCAAGCTGTGAATCTTTTAATGCAGTCTGGTCCTCTGATACTTTTCTGAAGCACTGGGGAGAAATTTAAAACCCAGTCAAACAATTTTCTTAGGCAAAGTGGTGATGGGCCATGGTGAGATATGGGTGTCATTAAAATCTTAAAGCTGTCCCTACACCAGAGTCACCATAGCATTGACACACTGACTATAATAGCACCAGAGAAACATTTGCTGTCTGTCATGACACGGAAGGGATGTTTTAGAGTCTACCAGTGCAATAATATGCATGTAAAAAGTTCCTAAATATGTATTTATAAAACAGTCAGAACTGTTTGGGTCTATTGGGTCAATAATCTATGCACTGAAAGTCCCTAAATATGCATTCACTGAACAGACATATTTGCTTTGGTTCACTGAGTCGATAGTGTGCTTTTAAAAGGTGCCTAAATAGTTGCACAGTTTACATTTTTAGCAAGTTCAGAAATGCAGTTCTGTACACTTTCTGTCTTTTAAAGACAGGATTTATTATGCTAGTTTCAGTGGATGCCAGAAGCTGTGTTTCACTCTGGCCTATGATATTTTGCTTTTAAAGAGTGAAAAGAAGAAAAATGGCCATAGTGAAAACTGTTTTAAAGCTATGAGGCAAGTAATGGAAATACAGACATTGAGGCAAAGTTCTCTGGACCAGGGCGACAGCCGTCCTTTCAGACCATGTCTCACCCCACCCTCCATCGCCGTCCAGGTCCAAGCCACCTCTCTCACCTGACCGCTCGCTGTAATCTTTGTTGCCCACAGTGAATCTCAGTCTAGCAGTTGAAAGGATCTGGTTAGGGTTTTGCTTTTCTCCAGAAACTCCATTTCATGGTAACAGCCAAAGCGTCCTCAAGAAACGCCCCTTCTCATTCTTCACTTCCTATCACTCTCTCCCTTGCCGGGCTGCTGGAACACATTGACCTCTGCTGATCCTCAAGTACAACACGCATGTTACTGCTTCATGTGCTTTGCACTGCCCGGACTTCTGTCTGGAAAGTTCCTCCCTGGGAAATCCACATGACTAGCTCTCTTACTCTCTTTAGGTCTGTTATGAGAATAAGCCTTCCCTGAGCACACTGTATAAGACAGTGACACCCTACCCCAACATGCATTTCCTTTCTCTATTACCCACTTTGTGGTTCTCCATTAGCACAATCATCATACAATATGACAATAACAAATAGTTGTTTATAGTCCTTTGCATTCTGCAAAAGATTAAGCTCCACTGGGCAGAGGCTATTCAATTCAATATTTAGGTAAGAATCTGGCATATTTTAAGTGTTCATTTAAATATGTATGGTAAAAGTGAATGCAGATAGAATGTATCTTCTGTTTCCTTGATTATCTACTGATATGTGTTTATGTTTTGGTTCAAGAGGAATGACTATCTCTAATATGAAGTCCTCTCTGGCCAACACACCTCAGTTTCCTGTAATATTTATATTCTTTAAGTGGACAAAACTGGCTCTTCCTACAGCGCTGATACAGTGCATCCACAGATCTACTGGGTTATGACAAAGCTATTGAGTTGGTGGGTTCATCTCAGCTATTCCTGGAAACAGGTGACCAATTGCTTTGGGACCGTAGCAGCACATAAAAACCAGATTAACATTTCTAAGGCTCCTTGCTGAATGTGTTGCCCACAATCAGCTCTGGTGATATCAGAAAACAAACTAGATTTTACAGTCTAATCTGATTCAGCCATGAGGGATGCTGTGTGTCACTCTGTCACATACTGTAATAGACTGATCCAGAGTAGGATCATTATTCTCACCTAAACTTGGTGAATTATTCTTCTTTGCTCTCACCCCACCTTATCCATGCATGAGGTTCTTAAATGCATCCTTTCTCATGAGTGAAGCCTGTCAAAGTAACTTCTTTATTTAAATTTCACAGGAACATGCTTTACTTCAATCACTCAGACACATGCCTTTGGCTAGAGAATCACAGTTGACAGCAAATTAATGACTATGATGCTGTGATTAGTTGAGATTACAGGCTACGGAGGACCTGCCTGTGCGTTTACCACTGTCATCACGCTGGCATCTATTAGAAATTGATATTGCTCTAAAAGAGAGTGGTTCAGCAACAGAAAGCCCAATGGAAATGTGCTGAAATCTGCATTGCAATAGTCAATGATATGCTAATCAATTAAAGACTTTTAGCTGTTAGTCTCTTCAGCCTAAACAAGTCTCTCTTCCATGCCCTCCCCCAGCACACAGATTTATTTTAATAAATCTTTAAGGCACAAACTCAATGAAAACCTTAAGTGATCTAGATAATTCTAGTCCCCAAACACAAAGTATTCATTAGCTGAAAGTAAAACATATTAAATCTTGAATTATTTGGATTAGTCACTCAATTTTGTAATTGGTACAATTAGACAAAACTTAATGGACATTTCAGTACTCGTGTGGATTTATAAAATGCAACTTTTCATTCAATGTAATGGAAAGCAGGGATTAAAAATTAACATGAATGACAGCAATGACAAAACTGTCTACTCAGGTACAGGCACATCCTTCCAAATTCTGGGTGAAAAGAAATAATGATTTTTGCCATCCTCAGCAATGACTTTTGTAAGGGGAAGATTTCAAATAAATGTCTATTTGCTTTAAGTGAGCTTCACTGAAAAAGCTTTATTTGATTTTAGATCCTCCTGAGGGAAGAGATTTCAGGATTTCCTGGTTGTAAAATGGAAAAGAACATTTTCCTGAACTTGTATGACATCATCTAAAGCATAAAAGGGCAGATAATCATGGGTTCTCTGCCTGTTTACCAAAGTTTCTTTACCTTTGCAATCTATTTTATTTCCAAATGTCAGAGTAGTTTGAAATTTTTTGAAGATTTACAGACTGCAGAAGCAGGGGACATATTAGGATAAATCCTATAACTTTAGCGAAAGCTTTTAAATAATTAATAGTCAGGCTTTCCGATACTCTAACATGCCATGTGAAAGTTAAACATAGTTTTTTAAAAGGGTATGAGATGATCTCTCTAGAAAGTCAGTGACTGCTCTTTACATCTGAGCCACAAAGAGAATCTGTGAAGGGGACTATAACTAACATAAAAATTTGGTTTTGTTAATTAAAATAAAAATATACATTAAAAAGACTAAGTATAATCTTGGTTCTAAATATAATTTCTTTATCAAACTATACTTGGGAATACTTCTACATTACAGAAAGAAGAAAAAATGTGAGCAAATTATTTTTGAGCTTATATTTAAAAAATGTTTTTCAATACTAGAGCCAAGTAGCTAAAATAAGTAATATTTAAAAGTTAAATGACAGAGAAAATAATTCTCATGGCAATAAATTATTTTTTTCTGTTATGCAAAACCCCTCAACCATAACTTTGGAAAAAATGCGAAGTGGTATGAAAATGATCTTACCTCATATTCAAAGTCTTCTGTTCTATCTGCATCAGCAGGCAAGCTGGAAAGATACTCATTGTCCTCATAAAATTCATGCCCCATCGGATGAAGAGAATGGCAGCTATGGGGAATGTAGCAATAGGAATGGATCAAAAGTGTTGTTTTCAAGATTAAAACTGATTTTACAATTTCAATTTAGTGCTCTCTGCTTTTTTATAAGGCCTGCAGTGTATAGCCTTTAAATGAACCACAGCTCAGAAAAAGCAATCGCTCTTCTCTCCCCCAACCCCGCCCCACCCGCCATATGGATTATCCATTTGATTTCTGTGAGAATACTAAGATTAAGGCCCATGGTCAGAGCTGCATCCTGTGAGGGGGCTGTTGTAAAACCTCCCCTAGGTCAGGATGCTTTGCTGATACTCCCTGACTTGCTTCTGTTCTGCCCAATCTGACTTGCTCGTGACATGCGTACATGGCATTTGAGATTGCAGTAAAAGGGGTATTTTGTAACAAAGTACTATCAATTTCATAATATACAGCTTCAGAATAGTTTTTGAAATCTGTTTCAAAAGCACATTTTTTTTTAGATTGTCAAATGTGCTCATTTTGTCCCTGTTTCCTAAGACCTTCCCCATTCAGCCTCATAACCCATATTTTTCCCTTGCGATTAAGGGCTCTGCACCAATATTAAAGAGCATTCATGGTGATAACTCACTGGAAACTCTAATAAGCCACAGTGTTTTATAATTCCTTTAGAATTATAAAGAAGCAGGACCCAGAGAACAGTATATGATTTTTATATATCCTTTAGCTTTGGTAAAAATTTTAAAATAATTTATACCAGTATTTTCAAACTCCTATATGCTATGATATGGATGCTCTACATAATACCATATGAAGGCTAAACAGTTTAACAGCAAAGGGTATGAGATCATTAATATTTCCTTTCTTTTTAAAAAATTTTATTGAAGGATCATTTCTTTATAAGATCACATAGATTTAAGATGGGCATCACTGTAAATCATCATCTCTCTATATAATACGTTACATTTGCCAACAATCTAACTATATCCTTCATCAAATAATTGACCCCCTTTACCCAATTTGCCCACCTTCCCCTTTCTTTTCTGGGAACTACTAATTTGATTATATAAATTAAAAGTAAGTTTGTTTGATTTAGTTCTTTAGTTTGTTTTGTTTCTCTATATTATACAAATGTCTGCCTTTCTCCTTCTGACATACCTCACTAAGTATAGTCCCCTCTAAGGCCATTCATGTTGTTGCAAATGACATGGTTTCTTTTACTAAAAGAAACCTAAGTGCAATTAACCAAGTCAATTGAGTGAGACCCCCCTAAGCCCTGGCAGTATGGACATTACTAAAAAAAAAAAAGATTAGTATTATAAATTAATTCACTTACCACTAGCTGAAAAGGCAAAAGACCCATCTGGTATCTTCACATATCTTCAAATATTCTACCAACCACTTCTCATTAAAATTTCTGACTGCTGGTTCCATATAGGGTTAATCAATGTGGATCCGATTAGCAAAAGCAGTTCAGGAAGCAACTTACTTGCTGGTGTTCCAGGTAAACCCTCTTGGGTTAAAACTGTACTGACTCTGAAAAGCCCATTTGGGCTGGTGAACATCAGAGCTTCTATTTTAGGCAATTGATATATTTCCCTTATTTTTCAGTTAATAAGAAAGGGAGCCCTGCCATGAGGAACACCTTATTCATTCAATAAACATTTACTGAGGGTCTACCAGATGTCAGGCCCTATGCCAAGTACTGGAAAACTGTTGGTGCACAAAACCCAATTCTTTCCCTATTAATTGGGGAAAGCAGCGAAGTGGGAATTGCATTATATTATCATAATTAAAGAAAAATATGGAAGGTATGAAAGCACATAGTGGGACTGCTCCTACTGCAATCCTGGGAAGTTTATTAGAAGAGACTACCACTAAGCTAAGATCTGCAGGATTTAGGAAGAACCATATTAATATAGGTTAAGGGAGTGGGCACTGGGATCAGACCTTTTTAACCAGAAGCTTGATCCTGTCACTTCTTGTTATGTGATACACAGAGTTTCTGCACTCTTGGAACCTGGAATTTCAGAGTGGTATCCAAATCATATCTGTACATTAAACTTGACTAGGAATATTTTGGAAAATACTGATGCAGGGCCCTGAAGATTCCTCTAAAATATCTTGTTTAATTGGCCTGGGGTGGGACTCAGGCATTGTATTACTTTTCAAAGTTCCCAAATAATTCTAATGTCTACATGCACTATTAAAACAGCTTACAAAAGCTACCAAAGGGCAGGGAAGTCACATGATCAAACCTGTGTTTGGTAAGTGGATGGCAGGAGGCAATAAAAATGCTGTCAAAAAAATGATTGCTCTTATAAATCAAAGTCGATCATTTTTTAGTATTTGCTTAAAAGTTCACAGAACAAAATTTATGGGGCAAAATAAATTTCCAAAACTGTGCAAGTAAGATTATTTGAACAAAATCTCTCTGCCTTGAAATAAGGTAAAAATAGAAAAAAATATTTCTTTAGTAGTTACTTATTTCATAGCTCTATACTCAATCTTTGACAGCCGGTATTTTTGTTTACATCTCAGTATAATGAGTAATTGCCTTCTTTAGAGAACTGCACTGTAAATTAATTTTCTAGAACTGTACTTTAATTTCACAGCTTCTCCTTTAAAAAAGCAAAAAGCAAAAGAGAGTTGAGGGGGGTTGCCCACAGAGGAGAATATGGAGCCAATATGCCATTTCTGTGTCAGTTCTAATAAGGTTTTTGGCAGCCTTGGCGAAAAAAGCTATTTCCCTGACCAGTGCTCATAAGCAATGTGAGGCTTTTGATGACTAGAAATATGAAGATGAAGTATTCAGTCAGAATTTTTCATTGCATCTCAGCAAGTATGATTCCTGAGGTGAAATAACTGTGGGGGTCAGGGAAAGTAGCTAGCAGGGACAGCTGAGAACTAATTGGATGTAGACACAGTAAAGACATTTCCTGTCTCCTGTCTCCATAATTGTCAACTTGCTAGTGTGACTGATTCTTCCCGCACACCTGCTTTAAATGACAAATGAAAACAAACAGGGTTTGGGAGAAATGACAGAAAAAAAATACCTGTCTGAGAGTAGAAATGGACAGATATCTGGCACTGGAGGAGAAGGTGGCCGAAGTTTGGCCAGGGCCATGATGTGCTCAAAGGTGATGTCTGTCTGAGTGCTGGCGTGTGTGAGCTGCACTTCGGAGGCCGGTCCATAGACGGGTTTACTGAGAGGAGTGCGTCTCAGCACCTGGACCACGATGGGCTCCTTGGCATTTCGAAAGGCTTCCACTGCCTCCTCATGGGTGGCCTTGGAGAGATCCTTCCCATTGACCTGCAAAGACAGAAGGACATTGCACATTTCAGAGGAAAGAACAGAGAAATTGTCATGATAAAGAGGTGTAACCCAACTCTGATATTAATTCTGTAAAGGAATATTTAATCAGACTTGGACATTTGTTGAACTCTTCACCAACATGAGAAAAGTAAAAGGAATTAGGAAAAAAACTAGTTCTTGTGTCTTTATAAAGGACAAACTCTTCATCAACATGAGAGAAAGTAAAAGGAATTAGGAAAACAACTAGTTTTTGTGTCTTTAAGAAGGACACCACCGTCATTATTAGTGAAGATTAAAAAATTGAAATAACATAGTCTTTGAAAACATTCACCAAAATTTTCAGATAGAAATATCATGTATATCCATTTTAAAAAATGATCCATCAATTTCTTTGTGGGAATTTCAATATTTAATCAAAGTCTTGCTTGAAGTATAATTTTTTAAATCACTGTAAAATTTCTCTCATATTCCTCATCATTTTATCCAAAGTCATTCATATGTTATTGCTCATATGAATTTTATCTCAAACTCTTGTGATTCAGGTATGGCCTGTGGACCAGCAGCACCAGCATTAACAAAGAAATGGTTAGACATGCAAAGTCCCTGGTTTATCTCAGCCCTACCGAATCAGAATTTTCATTTAACAAGATCTCAGTTGACTTGTTTCTTAACATTAACGCTGTTCTTAAACTCCTCTGAGTAAGTTCACTATGTTCCTTCGGATCTTCACCTGTTTTAATCTGTATCAATTTACGAGTCTCTGAGGTGGCCGTGAACATAGCTGAGAAAGAAGTGATGTTTTCCTTTGTCTCCATCACTACTTCTCAGCAGGGACAACCACTGACATTTAGGAGAGATAAAATTTATTTTTTATGCGGGACTCTGCTGTGCCTTGTCACTGAGGGTCAGTGAAGTTCCATAGCGTTTTGGCACCCGAGACACCTACAGCTCTGAACACCCTTTCAAGGTGAAGTACATGCTGTTCTCAAATAGTATTTATTTTTCCCCTCCAATGGGAATAAAACTGATAATACAGCTTCTTAGTAGAAGTTGTGTTTAACAGAACAACAGAATCCTGAAATAGCTTTCCAAATCCTATCCCAAATAAATTAATAATTGTGGCAAAAATAGTAAGAAATATTTGTGCCCCAACCCCCTGAAATTATGCCATTCTTGATAACTAAACCACCTGCCTATTGGCGAGGCTCTGCTAACTGCTACGCACCAGCAAATCCTTAGAGATCCCTGGGTGCCTTAGAAAGATGCAAAGAGAGTCACTGAGTTGTAGTCATAGAGCAAATGCTGATATTCAAACGAGCACATTCTCTCTCCCTGAGCAGACAAAGAATATGGGTGTGCTCACAGTAAGCGTGGGCGACTTGGGGTAAATGATAACAATGCCAGGTACAAATCGTCATGTCATGTAGAGACAAGCTTAATGACCTGGAGGAGCTAATTTACTCAATGGGCCCTGAAAGAGTTAATGTGCCTTCCAAAAATGAGCAATTAAGTTTCCTCACCAGCAAAATATGTCCCAGTACAGTTCTTGGATAGCTAGTGAGAAACTTCAGTTGGTGCTTTGAGTGGGTACCCAGCAATCTGCACACACACTCACTAGTACGCACATTCTCTGATTCTTTTCTCCATAGACTAACATTAAAGGTTATTACTGAGTTTTCATTGGAACAACCTTAAACTATGGATGACTTTGGAAATATGGGAGTATGTTGACATGGGACCACTATGGACAGAGTCATTCATTCTTCCAGCTACTTAATGATGGATGACAGGCACTCTGGGCTGGGGTCAGCACTGCCTCCGCTGAGGTTGTATAGTCAGCAAATGATTAAGAGAAGTCCCAGAATGGAAAAGCACAACCTAAAATCTAGCCTCTGATGGTGAATGCTTTATCTTTCATGTTGTAGACAGTATTTATAAATTCCAAGATTATGGAAAAGCAGCCAGTGTCAGATAAGAATGTTCTGTTAGAATCTAAGAGGTAGAAAAGAATTGTCCTCAGCCTTCCCATTTCATGGCGACTTTCAATTAGCAACTATCGTCTTCTCCTGTCAGGTCCCATATCTTCCTTCTCTTAAAGGAACTCTGGGTCATAATCTATTAGCATCTATTTAAAACTTACTGGAACTATGTCAGTATGTTACCTTTTTCCTATACATCTTGCATTTAGAGTACTCCCAAAGAGTGAAAGAATGAATAAGACTGTGCCCTGTTTAAAAGAACCTCAAGCAATGTCTAAGAGTGAAGGGAAAAACAATTTGTGGTCAAAGTTTCTCCCAGTCACACATTAAATCTTATTAATTCATAAATTATGGGTCACTAAGTTGTGGACAGATAAATGCCACTATTCTATTTCTTCCCAAGGTGGTACGATACTGTGCCTACATGATAATATAGTCTTGATGTTCCTTTGCTTATTTGTTTAGTGATCTGCACTTTTTTTTAAAAAGTGAGTTACTTATTGATAATGATCACTTATTTCATATCCCCATAACTGAAATTAGATTATGTTTACAAACTCCAGAGCAGTACAAAAAAATTCTGCAAAACATAAAATTACTAAAGAGCATTTTAGTCTGTGAAATCATTAGCTCATATTGTGATGCTTAATATATGCAGGCAATATTAACATTCATACTTCAAGATCAATAGCTATTAATCTAAGACCTGTACACTTATTCATTTACAGTCGTGGAATTTATATGCATTTTTTTCTCTTTTGCTTTAAAGATATTCAAATAAAATCTTGAAAAAGGACAGTCAATGTAATCTCAAATATCTTACATTCCCATTGAGGAATGCTTTTTTCTTTCAGTTTTTATGCAGCTGACCTCTATTTTCATAAGCTATTTAATATCTTTTAAAGTAAAGAAATCTATGACCTTTAAAGGTTCTCATGCCCCACGTGATTCCTTGGAAAATGTAAGCACTGATGAAACAAAACACTTTTTTTTTAACTTCACTTGAAGTTCATCAACCCACTGTTAGCCTACCAAAAGGTCACAGTTTTATAATCTGTCTTTCACACCTGCAAAAGGAATAGCTTAATTGGGATTTTCTGGTAGTTGCTTTGTTCAGTTATCATCAGTTACAGCTTGGGAGAAGAACAACATTGAAAAAACATCAAAATTTTAATTATGAGGAAAATTTTGTGACAAATTAACAATAAATTCATTGCAAAACTTCATTTTTCCAGTGATTAGAACATAAACCAACAAGGAATTTGGTATATCAGCATGCATTTTTTTCATTCTATTTCCACCTCACCATATTCTATTCCTCTCTCCTTCCCTTATGTCCTTTCTCCTTTTCATCTACCCCATATCAATCTTAAATTTGGTCTTGTTTGGATACATGTAATTCGTTTTGTGAAATGAGACTGGAGATGGAGAGACCCTCTATCAATAATGCCCATTTAATACAGGTAGTTAAAGATGTAGATCCAAGTTGTTCCAGGTGACTATTAAAAGGAGGGAAACTCTTTTTCAATGAATAAATACATTAAAGTTGATTTTCAGGAGGAAAATTAGATTAAGAAAGTTGGAAGCAAACTTCAAGGAAGAACATGAGAGATAATTTGAAGATTAAAAAGAAATACCAATGTATATGGAGCCTGAGTTTGAAGTTTTCATGTATCAGAGTTTCAAGAAGGCTGAAATTTGATTTAAGTATGATACAGGGAAAAAGAATTTTCTCTAAAGCAGGAGTTAAATGATATGGGTGAGAGGTTAGAGTGTCAAACATTAGAAATATGAGATGATTCCCTCTATTACCATAACATCTGACATTTTGATAACTATGGCCAGAACTGATATTGGTTCTACTGCTACTAAGTAACTAGGACATAACTGAAGATCATGTGATTGATATTTGATAAGAGGGTAACTGTGCCACAGTGGGAGAACTGAGCTCTCAAATAGTGATTAAATCACCTGATTGGAAAAAATGAGAAAGCAGGAATCCTATGCATAAAGTGGTTATCAAAATTGGTAATAGCATAAAGGAGAGAAAGAAGAGACCAATGATAAAAGTTCCAGGATAAATAGTGATAAGTGGTGTCTTGATAAAAAAAAAATGGCATTGGAACCAAATGGAAAAAATAACCTTAATCACACTAAACTTGAAGCAGTTATAAGATATTCAAATTATCTAATAGCTGATTGGCAAATAAAAGATAAATTGATTATGGGGAAACATTTTATGAGAAGGTCATTTTTCTTCCTGTACTTATCAATTTGGATCTACCAAGACAAATCTTAAATAAGATAGGGATATTTAAGTGATGACTTATAATAAAAATGTGTACATAATTACGTGTATGAAAAAAATATCTGAAAGTTTCTAAGGCTTTATTTCAAAAAGCTAATTGTTTCCATTATATTGATGGTAATAACTGAATAGGAGAAAAGTAGTTACTTTTCAGCAGTCAATGCCAAAGTGTGAATACATTTGTTGTGGCAGATGGACTAATTAATCCATAAGCAACTTATGAATGTTAAGAATATAGCTTTTCATATATAAACCATATCACAGCAATGTTTGATGAAGCTATTGTTTAAAGAATAATCCACCCTTTTCTATAAATTGCAAAATCCAGGCTACTAGTCAGTTATTCCCCAGAGTGACCAGTGGCCTCAGCTTGGATATGAGCTATTCGACTTTGATTATTTCTCCAAATCCAGTCACATGCAAAATTTACTTGAATATCAGAAAACAAATAGGCTTTATTCTCCCCTTTCTTTTGAAGTACAAACATGTGCATGGATAACCAAGTCGCCCTGGTGAGTCGTCATTTCTAGAGTCAGCTATTTGGGAATGATGAGGATTTTCAAGCCTCTGTGCCTCTTATAAAAATAAGGACTTTTCAGTATTATGCCTTTCATGGGAGAATACACACAGGCCTACTCAACAGAAGTATCAAAGGAATATATCCAATATAGTCCAATTTCAAACCAGATATAAAAAGTATTTGACTATTTTTTAATGTTTATATGTTATTAATCATTTTTCAGCTTTATTGAGACGTAGTTAACAAATAAAATTGAAAGATATTTAAAGTGTACCTAGTGGTAATTTGACAAATGTATATTTTTTAAAGGATTCCCATCATCTAGTTAATTAACACTTTTCTCACCTCAGATATTTTTTTCCTGTGAGAACATTTAAGTTCTACTATCAGCAAATTTAATTGTGTAACACTGAGGCAGGTTAGTCAGCATAAGAAAATTACAAGTAGCTGGGAGGTGGGGGGATTCCGTTTTGTAAAATAACCTTAGCTGAGAGCTGGTTTTCATCTGGTAGAAACAACATGGCACCTAAAATGACCTTGATATATTTATTTTTCCAGGGAACTAGCTTTTGGTTTCATGATTTTCTGATGCCGTTTTGATTTCTATTGTTTGTTTATGCTCACATTAGTATCAGTTCAACCTTTCCACTAATTTTGGCTTCCATTGTTCTTTTTCTTGTTGCTTTAGATGTAGGGTTAGACTGATAGTTTTCTTGTTTCTTGAGGTTTGCCAGCATTGCAATAAACTTCCCTCCTAGTACTGCTTTTACAGCATTCCATCAGTTCTGGTAGATCACATCTTCACTCTCATTTGTCTCTAAATGTGTTTAAATTCTCTTTTGATCTTCTCTTTTACCCAAGAGTCATTCAGAAGCATGCTGTTTAGACATATTTTGAAATCATCCACCTTTCTTTTTGTGGTTGACTTCTAGTTTTAAGTCGTTGTGTTGAAGAAGATGCTTAGTATGATTTCAATCTTTGCAAATTTGTTGAGACAGGTTTTGTTTCCCAATATATGATCTACCCTTGAGAATGCTCTATAAAAATTTGAGAAAAAAATGACTGGTAGTCATCAGACAATTTGTTTGACCTATGTCTATTACACTCATCTGTCTAAATTTGTCATTTAAACTTGTTTACCTGTTAATTTTCTGGCTAGTTGACATGTCCATTTTAAGCAGGGTGTTGTTGAAGTCTCTTACTAAAATGGTATTGCTGACGGTATCTCCCTTTAGTTCTGTTAATAATCGTTTTATGTGCTTTGATGCACCTTAATTTGGTGCAGATGTATTAGCAAAGGTTATGTCTTCTGGTTGAATTGATTCTTAATCACTATATAATGTCCATCTATGTCTTTTGTTGTCTTCTTTAGTTGGAAGCCTATTTTATATGATATAAGGATGGCTGTCCCTGCGATTTTTTTGGTTAATATTAGAATATAGGGTTTTCTTCCAACCATTGACTTTAAGCCTATATTTATCTTTTGAATGTCAATGACTTTCCTGAATATAGCAGAATGTTGGGCTATATTTTGATTGGTGAGTTCTATCCACTTACACTTAGAGGGATTATTAATACGCAACTATTTATGGCCATTTTCTTCACTGTTTTCTGGGTGTTCTTGCAGAGAGTCCCTTTGTTCTTCTTTCTCTTCTTAGGTGATTTTAAAGCAGTTATGTTGTTTTTGCTTTATCTTTTTATTTTCTTTGTCTTTTCCCTGAAGTTTTGTTTTGTGGTTCCTCTGGGGTTTACATAAAAGTTTCTATGCTTATATCCTGTTTTTACTTCAATGAAAGTCAGTCTTGAGCTCACTCTAACTGTTCACATTTTCACTTTTCCTCCTCCCAACTTTCTATATTTTGATGTCTTGCTACTTTTAAGTGCAGTTACTTTTCATTTTATGGGCTGTTCATTAGTATTTCTTGTAAAATTGGCTTAGTGATGATAAGTTCCTTTAACTTTTGTTGATCTGAAAGCTTTTTTTTTTTTTCTTTATCACTTCTTCAATTCTAAGTGATAATCTAGCAGGGTAGAGCATCTTAACTGGAAGTTATTTTCTTTCAGTACTTTGCATATATGATGACATTCTCTTCTGGCAGAGAAATCTGACTACATCCTTATGGAGGATTTTTATATAACTTTTCTGTGTCTAGTTGCTTTTAGCATTCTCTCTTTATCGTGTATTTTTGACATGATAATAATGTGTCTTCATATAGATTTGTTTGGGTTTCTTTCTTAATTAAAGTTCCTGCCCCTTTCTGTCTTTCTTATTTTTCTGGGACACCTATGCTGAAAACATTGTTCTTCTTGATATTATCCCATAGGTCTCATATATTGTCTTTGTTTCTTTTAATTCCTTTTTTCTGGGCAGCCTAAGTGTATTCCACTGCCCTATCTTCTTTCTCATTGGTTATAACTGAGGCATCTTCCAGCCTACTACTGAGCCCTTCTATTGTGTTCTTTAGCTCCATGAATTCTGTTTGGAGCTGCTTCCTATTTTCTCTCTCTTGTAATTCTCATTTTATTCCTCCATAGTTATCCTGATTTCAGTGAATGTCATTAAAACTATTATTTAAAGTGTTCATCAGTTTCTTTACTTAAGCGTGTTGGAACAGATTTTCCCTAGGGTTTTGTTTTGGTTCATTATTTCATATATATTTCTCTGTCTCTTTGATCTGTTTGGTATTCTGTGTTTATTTCTAATGGTTTGTTTCCTGGATGATGTAAAGGTCTTGTGTTAGGGTGGTGAGTTTCACAAGAGAGTCTTAGGTGTTCATCCGGTAACTGGACTTCCTTTAGTCGTGTGATTGCAACACTCGCTGAATTTGTTGAACTCTAAAGTGAGCCCTGTATTGAGGCCTGAGAGTTTAGGTTGGAGTTGGTGCATGGAAGGCAGAGGTTTCTCCCAAGTCATAGTCATGAACAACAAAGCCCATGGAGAGAAATCCAAGAGTTGTGGCCCAGGTCTGCAATTGCCTGCAGACAGAGCTGCTCTTAGTGGAGTACCTGGAGAGGGGTAGTCCCATCGGGAGTGATAAGTAATCCTGATGTATGAGGGTAGAATTTCAGGAAGTGCCAAGCAGACACGAAGCTATTTTGATGTAGTCATAAGTTGGTAGAAACTCTTGTTTTGATAGAACCCTTCCCTATGAGAGGGATAAAATGGAACGCTCTGTCCTGGGAAACAGTCAACTATCCACTTGGGTGCTGTTTGACTTGGTTGGCTGTTTCTGGCTGCCCATGAAAGGCACCGATAAATACTAACAGTTCTGTACCAGTATGGTGGGCTCCAGTACCAGCACCATGAGGAAAAGGCACTTCAGTTCACAGAGATGTCGATGTTCTTTACACGTGTCTCTGAGGCTTCTGGCTCAGTGACTGAAAGCTGGTTTTCAGAGACTGGAGCTCTAGCTGCAAGAGAAAACCCTTTAGCTCTGGGAGAATGTCAATTTCTCTTGTTTCTCTCCAAGTATTGGAGTCTCTGACCATATTAGCAAATTAACATTATTACCAGAATTAGTTGTATCAAAATATAATTTCTAGTTTTTGGATTTAGTAAAAGTTACATATTTTTAAGAAAGAACTAACATATAACTTTATTAAGATCACATAGTAAATGAAAATAATTTATATTTTTGATGTATATGATTATTTTGTGGAATATTCATCAACTTGCTATATAGAATCTTTTCTATTGATTAGATAAGGTTATGCACTTTGGCAAGAATGTCTATAAATGATGTTGCACCTTTCTCGATCTATCCTATCAGAAAGCAAGTAATATGGATTTGTCTATTACTGGCAGTGTTAACTGTTTTAACTTTGGTTTTTAAAAAGGAGAGAATGACAATGAATCTAAGCCAAATGTAAAATGTTAATGTTAAAATCTAGATGAATGGTGTTTGAGAATTCTTTGTACTATCCTTGCAACTTTTTGGTAAGTCTGAAGTTATGTCAAAATAAATTGTTTCAAATTATTTTTATATTTGCTAATTAAAAACATATTCTTGTAATTATTACCAGTAACTATAAGATAGTGATTCTATAGAACATCCTACAGTTTCTATATTTACATATTTTAAAGAAACAAATTAATACTCTGTACTCTTTTTTTATTGTGTTCATAGCAAACACACACACGCACACACACACACACACACTCCTACAGCAAAAAGCAGATTGGTATCACCAACTTTATCATTGTCATAAGAATTCATCTACTGAATATCACCTGAAATCCTGTTCTCCAAGCTGAGCTATTTAAAATGATAGATGGCAGCCTTCTGGCTAATTGTGGGAGTTCTTTCATTACTATAAAAAGACATTTTATATCTCGAGTGACTCTATAAGCAGTGAATAATGACTTTAAGTCTTTGGAGAAGAGTCCACTGATGAAATTGTAGGATAACAATTACATACTGACCTTTTACATCCTAAGATAATACTAAGATGATGTACTTGATTATTAACAAACCTATCCATTGAGTTTTGACATATCATATCTAATTATATTAAACTTTATGTTTTTAGGATACTGGGTTTGCATTTTAATCTGCATGCATTTCATACCATGCCCACCACCAGAATTTCAGGCCTCTCTACCTCCACTTTAACTCCTTCATTCCCTAGACTCTTCTCTCCTCCCACTCATCTGGTAGTCATGGTCATTCTGCCTGTGAGTTTTGTTGTGATTCGTCTGTTCATTTGTTTTGTTTTTTTATAGTCCATACACGGATGATACTGTCTGAACTTTTCTTTTTCTTTCTGACATTTCTCTTTGAATAATCATTTCCAATTTTATTCAGGTTGTTCCAAAAACACAATTTCATCTTTTTAAGTGGATGCATAGAATATTTTTTCTGATTATTGTTTTTGTACTCTCTGACTATATGCCTAGAAGTGAGATTGCTGGATCAAATGGCAGCTCAATTTTTATTTTATTAAGGAATCCTGATATTATTTTCCAAAGAGGTAGCAATATTTTAAGCCTGTTAAACTTAATGAGAAATTCTGATAGAGACATGAAATTTTCTACAATAGACCTAAGGGCCTAAGGGTATAAATATGTAATACATATATAGGGCATATGCAGTTAAAATAAAATGAAATTGTATCACTAGTGTAACTAAACAACCAAATTTTCTTTTTAAAAAACTACTAGGAACAGGATAAGTAATTGAGGACTAGTACAAAGCTATCCATCTTCTGTATCCACTGAGCAGGAGGTAATGTGCTCTCTTGGTTCCATTTTTTTAATGGATGCATACATGGGTATCAAAAATAAAGTTTCGGGTCTCAGTTAAATTTAGCACAATGCCAACCAAATAAGGGTTAAAAAAATATCTGTCTGTTAAGTGAAAGAAATAAAAGAGTTTCACATAGTTACTATCAGTAACTATAAGATAGTAAGTTATTCGTAACAGGTCATCTGTCCTAACAAAATCAAAGAGCAAAGAGAGTCACTGTACCCTATCCATAGGAGTAATCTAAATCTTCCCTACTGAACTGCTTCTGTGTAAAACACATAAAAAGACAAGAAACTGAGTATTTTGTTTGGTGCTCTCACTTTAGGACCCCAAAACATGCTTGGCACATACTTGACACTGAATAAATACGTATTAAATATATTTTCATGTATTTCTGTATCAGGATCCATATTAAAACAAACATGATTGAATTTTCCATTTAAATTATCTATGTTTCAGGGATAGTGCAATCCTATCTCTGTCACTCTGTGTTGTAGTCCAGTTACATGCATTACTTCCTTTACTTAAATATATTACACGTGTGTCTGATGAGTGTTAAGACAATGACTACTACACTCATAAGCTCTGCTCACCATTCCGCACTATAGTAGAAAAGAACATGAATGTGGGATCATTCAGAACTGGGATCTGAACAGAGTTCTTCACTATTATGTGACTAAATGCAAGTTATTTAAACTTTCTAAGCCTTAGTTTCTTCATTTTGAATCCTGCTCACAGGATTGTGAATAGGATCAAACAAAAAGCACACTTAAGACAGCTGAAAGAGTGTTATGATGATGAATTATTCTTCCTTCCCTGCCTCCTTTCCTTCCTGAGTGACTCCTTGGGTAACAGTGACTAGGAGATTCTCTGAGTACATGTTATTACCTGCTCTTACAGTCCTGGTGGCAACAATGAGGATAAACCAGTTAACACTGAGTGAGCATACTTAATCATACCCAAGAACTTTCACATAAGACAAACATTTGAAAATTATGGAAGCTAAGGATAACAAAATAAGATAGGTTGAGCAAGGAAAAGCACCAAATCTCACTACCTGCTAGGAGAAAACCAAAAATGAATATATACATCTATAATTGTAAGGAAACTTGTAACCAGCTAAACTAAAGGTATTAACTTGCCTTTTCAATACACACCCAGCCAAGTGAGTCTCGCCATAAATACAGAAACACACAGATTATACATACTCTTCTCTTATTTCTCCTCTCTTATGCATAATCCCTGCTTTCTCCTCTCTCTCTCTTTCTCTTTCTCTCTCTCTCACACACACACACATACATGCACACACACATGCACACACAAACACAGACCACATACAAACTCAAAGGCATATAAACACTTGCATATTTTCTAGAATCATGTATGGCATTGTATGGGATATAAACCTAGAAAGATATTTTACCCAAGTGAAAACACAACAGTTTTAGAACATGGGGATTGACACAGAATGTAGAACTTGCATAATATACAACTGTATCTTTCAATACCAGCATATCTAGAGCCTGGAAGATACAAGGTATTTCATACTACTTTGAAAGGAGAGGACAAAATCTGAACCAAAAGCCATCACCCTAAGAAGAGCAGAGGTTTAAATCATTATCAATAATCAATGCCACTTGAATTCTGACACTTGTTGGGCCCAGTTGATGACATGAAACAACAGTAAAAAGGCCAAGCACCCATGAAAATCCATGTTTTTATATCCTCAAGCAAAACCACCTGTACTAGTGCCCATAAATAAACTTCCTAACACCACGCTTCCAGCTTACTTCAATTCATGAACTTCAAAAAGAAATATGCTACTTTAGATTAAAAAATAACGTTGACAAAGAGAAAAGATGACATAAATGCATAAAAAATAGCAACTGGTGCTATATTTGTATGCGTGTATATATATGTATATATGTGTATGTGTATATGCATATGCATCTTACTATGTGCTACATACTCTACTCAGTACAATCTGTTACTAGAGGTGCAGAAATCTGCATACTTACCTGATAAACTAAATCTTAAAAGGTTACACAGCTTGTTCAAGATCCCAGAGACACTAAGTGAAAAGTCAAGCTTTTGTATAAATTAATATTAATTGTTATTTTAAAATTATAATATTATTTATTTTGTTTACTTGTTATATTTATTAATATTTATTAGTTTTCCACATCAGTAGATGTCTCAGCATAGAAGCGCTAACAATCAGACAAGAGAATTGGTGGGAAGTTCTCCTACTTTCTTTTTAAGAAATTGTCCATAGGTTTATAATTAAGTAGTGAATCAACTGAATGCATTCAGAAGTATAGTTAAATGTTGTAACATGTTCTCAGAACAAGAAAACTATAGTTGAAAAGTGAAAACATTTTTGTAAAATAAAATGCCTTCCAACAACATCTTCAGTTTTTAAAAAAATCTATTAAAAATTATGAGTAAGCATTAATAAGCACTCTTCCTTCTATACCTGTGAAGTTACCTAAAACTTGGTAAGGTTTTCTATAAGTGAATCAAAGCCAGACAAGGAAGTGATTCAAGGTCCTGCCAACCTGTTACTGAAATTTTACCTCCAGATCCCAGTTCAAGGTCCAGCCTTGACCATGTGTGATGTAATGTACTGCCTCACAATAGCTCAGTGATCTACTGAGAGGAGATGGATGAAATCTCTGAAGGTCTCTCATACTGCCACCTCACAGACACAATCACAATGAGAGGATCAGAGAGAATATCTCTAAAACAGCAACTGGACTGCATGGAGGCTGCAATCATCATAAGACTTTGGGCCTGTGGCAATGCAGGTAAAATAGACAATAATATTTGGGGGTACTCTTGAAAACTAAGTTTTACATGTCTCCTAGAAGCAAATAAGAGTATCAGGGTGAGTATAACTCTGTAAATGGAGTCATCATATTCTTCAATTTAAATTGTCACAAACACTTTTTACACTAATACTGTTGATTTTATTTTGCTTTGTTTGGGAGACTGGTGGAAAGGGATAAATTTTTGTAAGTTTAGTTCCTTCAAACAATTAGCATCTGCACACTTTTGAAATAATTTTCAGCAGATAAAACAATTCGCCAAGGACTGGTTAAAGCTCTCCATTGTTCCACGTCTGCACAAATTACCTTGCATCTCTGATGATTTTATGTACATTTAATCACTAAAGATTAATTACATGGCATATGGAAACCAGTGAAATACTGAAGAGATAACTTCAGTTTAAGTGCACATGCAGCTAACTTGTGGCTTTTTCAAACAATTTTAATTAAAAGTACTAGAAGAATCATCAGGCTGAAAATATTGGAAGCTCTGGGATGGATGATCTTAGCATAGCTAATTAATTGTATATTTAATCAAAGCAGCCTTTGGCTGTAATTAATAATCTTTTTTCCTCTGGTAATAAATATTGTAGTTCTAAAAAACAGAATTTATAATTTCCAGAATGCCATATGCGCAGAAGAGTGGGACAAAAACAAGCATTTCCACATCAGCCTTTGAGCCAAGGTTGATTTTGTTTATTTAGAGAGGACGTTGTCTACATTTCTTTCATTCACTTTAAATGTCATCTCACAGTGGCAGCTTATAAATAGCTATCCCAGAGTGACTTGGACATTTCAAAGGTGAAAAGAATAATCCAACAGGAGAGACTAGTAGAATGCTAAATGAAATCTGATTTTTCTTGTACCACAAAGATCTCATACTTTAGAGAACTTTAAGCAGTTCCTTCTCAATATGAATGCTAGGATTGCTCCTTCCTTTCATTTCCTTGTAAATGACTAAGACTCAGATTTCTACCACCAGCAACCTGGTAAAATGTTCAAATCACAGAGCCACAATAAAGCATCCTCTCTCCCATGATAGCTTTTACTCTTTTTGCCAAACACACAGACATACAGTAACACACACAAAAACACAGACACGCATGCACACACCCCTCTGATTTTAAGAATTCATGCCAAGTGTAGTATATTTTTATTCTTACACTTTCATTACTTCTTGTGAAATAAACTCTAATGGGCGGCAACATCATACTTTTCACATCATCTACAATTTCTTTTATCTTTATTTTGCAAACAGAATTCAAATTCCAAGAGCATTGACTATAAATGAGATGACATATTAATCTTAGAAGATAGGCTTTAACCACCTTTTAAGATGCTTTAATAGAGGAAAATCAATTATCAGTTTGCCAGTACTCTTTTATATCTTTAAATTTTTTTTAAATACCATGTAAGGGTTACAGATTGTTGAATAAATAAATCTTTAACTTAAAAACATGATTTAAGAGCATGGAGAACACATTTTATATGCAACTAATACATTTGCTTGATACACTAATCAATTCATAGCAGAAGTTTTCTTTTCCTGGGGGGTATGTAGTCTTCCTATGAATATGTATGAGAAAAGCAGATATGAATTAGGTTATTAAAATTATATCAAGTGAAAATATTTCTATTTAGTCGATAGTGAGCGTTAATAAAGGTCTAGGAATCAGAAAAAGAAGAAAATAAGATACAGAAGCAAACATTTTCAGGTTTTCCAAAAGCTACTTTTACTATCTTATGATCAAACGTAGTTCTCATTAAATGTATGATGATGTCTTCAGGGTTTACTCATTTTATAACATAACATAAAATTTCCATTGACAATGAAAGTACAACAATTATTGAAAAACTGAAAAAAACTAAGTCTTTTCAGAATTGTGCCTCGTGGCAACTGTCAGAGGGCTGTCTGAATGTACAGCCAATAATATCTATGAAGACACAGAGAGACGAGCTTGTCTGGACAGTGAAAGGTAGTATTCGTGATTATTTTATGTGCCCTAATTTGTCACTTACTGATGGAACTGAACTAACAATTTTGACGACTTCCTGGGAGGATGAATAGGGTTTGGGGATAATGTGGGATAAGGATGTTCTACTTAATCTAGGGAGTGATAATCACAGTATCTTTAGATATGTTGAGAAATCATGCTTGCCAGAGTTTCAGATGGAACACATTTGATGAAGCAAAATTCTTATGCATAAAAGAGCCCTGGGGGGTACCTGGTAGCAGATAGGTCTGTTGTCTCTGGCTGAACACAGTACAAAAACTTCTCCAAACCTAGATTCTTGTCCTGAGGCAGGGGGAACACCAAGATGTGCAACTAAAATAAAAATAAATGAATGCGTCTTCCTCCTCTCTCTGCCAGCCTGCTTGCCTGCCTAATCACCTTCGTTCCGGCCTGCACGGTTGTTTTTGTTTGTGGGTTGGTTGGTTGCTTGGTTGGCTTTGAAAGAGCATTGGCTTAGTGATCAGAGGACTTGAATTCTCATTGTAGACATTCTGTTACCAGCTTAGACTAGAAAGTCCCTTAAGCTCTCAGAATAAGCCTCAGTTCATAACTTCCAAACACTTGATATTTTCAATCTGTTTAGGAACTTATAATTAATTGCCTCACCAACATTTATCACTGCTCACAGAAGATTTAAGCATTATTCACATCTTAAATAAGACGCAAATATTTTTAATTGATTTTTACCAAGGTGATACAATAAGTGGTAAAGCTGGGATTAAAAACCTGAATTTTCTCACTTCATTCATTTTATGTCACTATGAAACAGCTCTGCATTGTTCTCAACCTGTTGCTGGATTAGTATTTTAATCAGTGTACAGGATATAGGAAAGGGGTATTAATTTAAATTCAAATATTGTCTTCTCAGCTAAACTGCTTATCAAAAAAGGCAATGATAACAAGGATACAGAATTTATTATGGACTTTGGCATTCTAATAAGCATATTTGAGTTAACTTGAAAACAGAGCACAGATCTACAGGCTAAGCTGGCCCTGGTGAAATATCCTATTTGGTAATGTTTCAAAAGCTGATCATTATGAGTTATTGATGTCACCATGACATTTTTACCGATGTCTTAGACTTATTAAATGACAGCTCGATGGAGTAAGAATTCTGTGTTGAAGAAACTGAATTGAAAAACTCAGGGAAATATTCAAATATATAAAGTCTAAGTATTTCTAAAAAAATAATAAATTTAGTTTAGAGAATGGAGAATTGACTTCCTTTTAATGCTTAACCTAAAGACTGTGTGTAAATTTCTGAGATTCCAAGCAAGAGAGTGTGTTCTGTTCACAGCTACTGATCTCTACAATTACTCTCATACTGGCTGCACAGAGAGGAACTTAACTGCTGGTGGAAAGGACTTCCTGAGTGACTGGACTGCTGAACAGCACACTCCTTTGCTGGACTTCTCAACAGTGGTAATATTGGTACTTAATTTATTTAATTTAAAAATGATTGAAGTAACATTGGTTTATATAGGTTTCAGGTATGCATTATTATTAATCAACATGTATATAATACATTCAGTTTAAGACTAAAATTCCAATTCCATCCTTCATCATACAATCCATCCCTTTCACATTTTTTTAAATTGTATTATTATTTCATATCATTACTATATGCTTTTTAGGATATTGAATTTGCAACTCAGTCTGCTGATTCACACCACACCTGCCACCAGTGCCTTTAAGCTACCTTCTTAACTCCTTTGTATCAGTATTTTAGACTGGGTAATTCTTTGTGTGAGGCTGTCCTGTACACTGAGAATGTCTAGGAGCATCCCCTCCTCGCAATTCAACACACAGGGCCACCAGCTGTGACAATGAAAAATGTTTCTTGACATTTCCAAATGTCCCCTTACAGGGTAAGATCACTCCCACTTGAGAACCATTGTTTAAGACTTTATTCCTTAAGGTTGAAGAATGCTGGTTCTAACAGAGACCTAAGTTTATTATAAAAGAATTGAAACTGCATAATATAGAAGTTGAAGGTCAGCAATCAATCTCTGTTACATAGATCGTCTTTTTGTTTTATAATTCTATATAGTCATATATTCAGAGTAAAATATATTGACCTGGAACACATGTGAATAAAATAATAAGCAATATTACTTAAGAGGGGCTAATTCTGCTTTTTTTTTTTTTCTTTATAGTTAGGAAAGTTAAATATGATTGTTGGGGTTCTTGACTATAACACTATGTTAGTGCAGAAACTTAGAAATGATCACCTCTCCATAATATGTCAGATGTTTTTACTGTCATTAAAGAAGTAAAATCATGCTACCATGGTCAAGTATGACAGGGGTTGAGAAGACAAGGATCCTTAGATTCCAGATAAGATGCTGCTTGATTAATGCAATAAATGTTGTGCTTCAAAATTTTTCCTTTTAGACCTTTCTTTTAATTCAGTTATAAATTCTTCTACATTTACTTAAATTTTCCATATCCTCTCAAGTAGTGAGGCTCACATATGGTTATAGTATGAACCCGCATAAGAAAGAGTCTAAGCATTGTTAATGTGAATTTTAAAATTGTTTGATATTCCATAGATTCTTTCTACAAATGTTTTGCTCCTTTTTGATTATCTGAACACTTCACTACAGTGATGATTTGGGGCGGGAATGAGGATGCTGGATAAAAGAATGCAAAAGGGATGACAGAATATATTTTTGGAAGACTAAAAGGCTGTGAAACATACTAGATTAACATTAAACATTAAACATTATAGATTAACAATAATACCTTGTAACATTTGCTCTGGAAACAGTACTTAACTCTCTGAAGCTTTTAATATGACTGCATTCTTTGTTTTGATGGAAATAAACAGCAGACTCATTTCTTACTCATTCATAAAACATTTCTTACTAGATTTAAAAAGACCACATACATATGTATTTTCTAAAAGGCTATCAAAGTCAATTACTATGTTTACCTAACATGGAGCTACTTTCTCAACTTTAGAACTCCAATTTGACAGAACACTCACCTCTTAGCTAGTAGACATTTGCATCGTAGCTCATTAGGGTGGCTGAGCATAACACAGAAAAGGGTGATCAAGTGTGTCAAAAACTGTACTTAATCTGTGCCAGTTACTTCCACTATATTTTAATTGCTAGATATCAGGGCTCCAGATAGTTCTACAGGATGTCAAGAGACAAGTTTGAGAAATAAAAAATACTGTTGGTAGATAACCAAACACATTAATAGATATTTTGCACAACTAGCTAATTTTTGGAAAACAGCATAGTTTTAGAGTTTACAAAATTAAACATTTTAATTCATATGGTTGAGTTTCCCTACTTATATTATTACAAGTTCTAGTCCTATGTAGAGTTGATTACTTTAGACTAGAAAGCAAATGATGCTTTTAAAAATGAAACCTAATGACCATAATTTAAAATGTGGTTAGATGTTGAGATCTTCCTAGTGTGTAATCTTACGCTCTTATCACAGCACTGGGAATACTAGTTAAAAGAAAAAATTCAAACTAATTTTGAATTTGAAATTAGTCTTTTCTTTTTTCCTTTCAAGAACAACAACAAAGAATCACTGAACATCAGCCATGAGTGAGGCAGCTTTAGGGAATGAAGTCAGACAAAATCTCTACCCTCATGGAGTTTGCACTTCAATGAGGCAAATAGACAATAAGTTTAATGAATACTGTATCTGTTTAGTGCTAGATAAAGACAATTATTTGTTAAGAGATATGGAGAAAATAGAGCAGCATGAGGAGAATTGAAAGTGGCAGGGAGTTATAACTTTTATGTTTGGGGATCTTTATAGGTTTTACTGAGAAGGTGCCATCTGTTTGAGTAAAGACTTCATTAAGAGATAAAGGAAAGATGATGCATCTCTCTGAAGAAACCCAAGGAGAGAAACAGGCATTGAAAAGACCCAGAGGTGGTAGCTCTCTGTGCAAATAAGACAGTATGGAGGAAATGGAGCTGGAGAAGAGTAAGAAGCGGGGAGGAGTGAGAGATGAAGCACACAGTAACTGGATCTCTATGACACAACTGCAATGGACAGGATGCCGGCAGCTGTCTTTCTGAGAAAGTGATCCCCACTTTCATTACATTGGCTGCTTTTATCTTATTGTCGTTCTTTACTTTTCAGGCTTGGTCAATCTGCCTCCTCCTTTGCTGTCATCACCCATATTCTCTCAGCTGCTGCTGTCTCATAAAATTCCCATTCTCTAGAAAACTCCAGGTAGATTATCCATATGATTAATATAGCCTTAATCATCTTGTTCTTCCTTTGTGTTAAGTATGATGCATTGGGCATAATCTTTTTTAATTCGATTTTCTGAAACAACTCTCTTAGACTGGGCATTATTGTTATGTCTATTTTTTGGTTCATAACAAAAATAAAGATGACACATTTCTGTTTATGTTGCATAATAAAGACTTGTAAACAATGGGGTTTGTACTCCAGTTGGTTTGACTAGAAATCTAAGATTATCCACCAAGTTATATTTCTCCTGCTTTTTTCTATACCAACACAATTCAAAATGGCAGATTTAACAGAATCAGTGTCTTTTCAAGACTTGAAACTAATTCTTTCTAACCTCTTCTCAATAGTTGAATCTCTTTTACAGCATCTGTGTCAAGTGGTAATTGAGGCTGTACATAAAAACTTTCACTAACAAAGCTGAAGAAATGATTTTTTTTAATTAATAACAGCTTTAACAGAGGTTTTCATGCTATTTCATTGTTCTTCTTTATATAAAACTAGAAATGATGGGTTCTTTGGTTATGAATTTGCACATAATAATATTGAAAAGCTGTCACCTTTGAGTTTTCTCTCTTCTTTTTTTTCTAAAGGAAAGGTGCAGGCAGGAATGGAAGTGAGTAGGCAGCAAGCAGAAAGAGAGAGGAGGAAGAATCATTTTCATTTTATTTTTATTCAATTATTCATACTGGTTGCTCCCTTACCACCCCATACCCTGTATCTGGGCTATGATCCCAGGAACATGTGGCCTGAGATCCTTTGGAGGCTATTGATCTAACAGTACTTCACTAGGACATACCTTCTATCTCTTCCAAATGATATTTTGCCTTAGTTTATATTTTTAGTGTTGAAATCTTAAAATATTTTAATAGCTCAAGTCTAGGTATATTTCTGGTTAAATTTTGTTTCTGATCTTAAGTTTACTTTGTGGCAAGGGCAAATATAGGAACTGTTAAACTGCTTTGTCTCTAATTCTATTTCAAAACAAACATAAATAGTAACTGAGGAAACAGGTGGAAGTAAGAATAGTAACACTTTCAGTGAGCTTTGGCATGTGGGGATTTCCTGTTGTGTCATTTCTGTACCAGAATTAACACACAGCGATATTTACTCTTTAGGGTCTAGTCATCTCAGGATTAGTAAGGAAGCAGGCCATCCAATTTGAATGTACTAAGTACAGA
The DNA here is from genome assembly GCA_004363575.1 of Solenodon paradoxus. Taxonomy (NCBI): domain Eukaryota; kingdom Metazoa; phylum Chordata; class Mammalia; order Eulipotyphla; family Solenodontidae; genus Solenodon; species Solenodon paradoxus. Next base: position 308,685 of record RJWH01001226.1, on the reverse strand, counting down.
ATGATGCCAGTGATGCCTGCCCAAAGATAAGCTTCATCCTCCTCCTTCAATAGCCTATTCACACAAGGTGACTGAAACTCCTCTCTTACTTTTACCACCCCCAGCAACCTCAATAAAAAAAATCCAGATCTTCTTTGGCGATAGTAACATATTAACATTTATTGCATTTAACTGTAGATGAATTAATCAGTCAATCGGTGTCAACATTAAGATCTTAAGAAACATGGATCTAAGTTAGTAATATTTTTCCAAGAAGAAGTTGAGATTGGAGAGAAGGCATGCCTTTTTGAGGCATGAAATGGAAGATTAGGGAGCCAGACTTTAAAAGCATGGTAGGAACTAGTCTTGGCTCCTGACCCAGAGGGTTATGTTCTGAAAGAACACAAAAAAGATACAAGGTAGATTGTGAGTAAGCATTCCTGATCTAATGCATCTTTTTGTTTGGTGTTTACCATCTCGTGATGATTTCAGAATAAAATGCCAATATGCCTCCAAAGAATATTTAGAACAAAATTTTGACCTTATAATTAAGGAAGCAGAGTGAAGTTAGTAGCACAAAGTCATGCAGTACAGAAATATACCTGCTCTTTGGACTCCCTGGTTTGGTAAAGTTTATATTAGGCTAACTAAAATATAAGGAAAATAGCAGACAGAATGGTTCAAAGATGGGGCGAGATTCAGATCCTTCCTACAGAGCAACTAGGAATTTATCTGTTCTCCAGAAACAAACACTGAGGGAAAGCAGGATAGAGACTCTAGAGATACAATAGCAATTGTGACAACAAAGGACAGGTAAAACTGTCTGGGTTCAGAGCTACACTGCAGATTTGGCACCCACCCAGGATCTGGACCATGGCATAGAAAGTAAAACTGTGTGAAAAAAGAGGCCTCCTGGAGAGCTGTTTCAAAATCAGCAAAGTGCCTGTCCAGTGGAACCAAGACTCAGAGGCCGGGGTTACAGCAGAAAGCATCAGTGACCCAGGGTCTCAGCTGGACCCATGTGGCAAAATTACACTAGAAGGCACCATTACCAGAAGGCAGCTAGGAGAATTCCCCACCACCGCCCCCTCAATCACCATATTGTGCCAGAGTCTTAGGGTTCACACACGGATATCCCAACCATCAGATGTCCCGCCAAATGGATATGCTGCCCCCAGGATTAAAGGAACAAGGTAGTCTCCCATAATGATGAATCCTCAATGAAACTCACTAGCGCCACCCTGTGGGTGGAGGCAAAACTGAAGCCCATTGGCAGCTGTGGACAAACAACGTCAATAGCCTACACAAGACCATCACTGCGGGGAAATCAAACCCAGATAAATATAAGCACAGTGCAAAACAGTACAGACATAGAGATGATGGATTCAATTAAAAAAAAAAAAAAACCTCAGGGAAAAATCTGAATACAACAGAAGTATGCAAAGTCCCTGAGGATAAATTTAGGGTAAAAGTTATAAACATACTCATGAAAATCAAGAAAAAAATAGAGAAATTAAAAGAGAATAATAAAGAGAAAGAAGAAATGAAGCAGGAAATCAAAGAAATAAAGAATGATAGCTGAACTAAAAAACTCAATAGTTGGACTCAAGAATAGGATGGATGAAGCCTCCAATAGAATCAGCAAGCTAGAAGATAGGGCACAGGAATTCATTCAAGCAAACCAGCAAAGAGAGCAAAGAATGGAAAGAAAAGAAGAGAGCATTCCTTTGGTATAACATCAAAAGGAACAACATTCACATCATAGGTGTGTTAGGAGAAGAGAGAGAGAGGGGGAGAAACTATATTTGATGAAATAATAGCTAAAACTTCACTAACCTGAAGAATGAAGCAGGCCTTCAGACACAGGAAACTCAGAGTCGCTAATAAAAGAAACCCAAACAGACTACACACACTCATCAAAATGTCAAAATACAAGATAAAGAATCTTAAAAACATTCTGAGAAAAAATGAGTCACACGAGATAATCACCATAATATTGTCAGGGGATTTCTCAACTGAAACTCTACAGCCCAAAGGGAATGACATGATATATTCAAAGTGTTAAAACAGAAGAATTTTCAACCTAGGATACTATACCTTATGAGATTACCATTCAAAGCTTTTCTGATAAGCAAAATTTAAAGGAATTCTTCACCACAAAGCCAGCTCTACAAAATAGCAAATGATGATCTATAAAGTATAAAGAAACCCCACTTAAAAACAGTATAGTAGCAAATATAAAAAGTGGGGAGGAGAAGAGAATAAAAAATGTGGGTGGTTAGAATGAGTGTAAGACTATTCTGCTTTCAAATAAAAATAGAAATAAACATAAAATTCTTAATGCTAACTTCAGGGTAACCCCAGAATACATCTTAAGGGAAAATACAAAGAAGAAAACAAAAATGAAAACCAATCAAAACATAACTGCAACCAACCAACCTAAGAAGAAAAAGATAAGAACAAATGCATTATATGGAACAACACACAGAAGACACATTACAAAATGACAGTAAGTAGCTACATATCAATAATCACCCTAAACATTAATGGATTGACCTTACCAGTCAAATTATATAGTATGGTTGAAGGAATTAAAAAGCATAAACCAAGTTTCTGGTGCATTCAGGAAATTCACATTCATTCTAAAGATAGACAAAGGCTCAAAGTCAATGTGTGGAGACAAACCTGCAGTCAAATGGCAGCAACAAAAGAGAAGGAATAGCCAGACTTATATGGGATAAAATAGACTTCAAACTAAAATGCCTAAGAAAAGACAGAGATGGACATTATATAATAATGTTCAATCCAACAAGAAGACATAATGCTTATAAACACATATACAACAAATTAAATAACATCAAAATATATTAAACAAGTATTATTAGAACTGACGAGAGATCGACAGCAACACAGTAATAGTGGGAGACTTCAACACCCTACTGAAAACAACAGACAAATCAACGAGGCAGAAAATTAACAGGGAAACACCTGCTTTAAATGACCATTTGGAACAGTTAGTTCTAACAGACATATGCCCAACACTTCATCTAACAACCACAGACTTCACTTTCTTCTCAAATGTGCATGGAACATTCTCAAGGATGGAGCATATGTTGGAACACAAAACATATCTCAACGAATTTATGAAGATTGAAACATACCAAGCATCTTCTCTGACCACAATGGCTTAAAACTAGAAATCAACCACATAAAGAAAGCTGGAAGAACCCAAATTAATTGGAGATTAAACAATATGCTTCTGAATGGCATGAGAAGAGGGAATCAAAGAGGAACTTAAAAAATACTTAACAACAAAGGAGAATGAAGTCACAAGCTAGCAGAATCTATGGGATGCAGCAAAGGCAGTAGTAAGAGGGATGTTCATTGCAATTCAGGCCCAATTCAAGAAACAAAAAGAATTTGCAAATAAACAACTTATGCCCATATTTAAAACATCTAGAGAAAGAAGAACAATTAAAGCCAAATATTAGCAGAAGAAAGGAAATAATCAAAATTCAAGCAGAAACAGATGAAATAGAAAACAAAAAGACAATCCAGAAGATCACTGAAACCAAAAGTTGGTTATTTGAAAAAACAAACAAAATTGACAAATCATAGGCTAGACACAAAAAGAAAAAAGAGAAAAAATTGTCATAACTAGAGACAGAAATGAAAAGAGAGTAGTAAAAACAGGTGCCACAGAAATACAAAACATCATAATGGACTACTATGGATATCTCTATGTCAACAAAGTAAACAACCTTGAGGACATGGACAGATTTCTAGAAAAATACAATGTACCATGACTGACCTGTAAGAATTGGAAAACCTGAATAGAACAATAAGAAATTAAAGATAATCAAAAAACTCCCGAAAAATAAAAGCCAGGATCAGATGACTTTTCTAATGAATTTTACCAAAACTTCAGAAAATTAATAACTATTCTCAAACTCTTCCAAAATTTGAACAAGGATCACTCCCAAATATTCTTCATGAGGAAAGCATCACAATGATAGCAAAAGCTGGCAGAGATGTTACCAAGAAAGAAAATTACAGACCAGTACCTCTAATGAACATAGATGCAAAAATTCTTAAAATATTAGCAAACCAAATTCAATAATACATCAAAAGATCATCCACAATGACTAAGCAGGATTCAGCCCACAGATGCAATACTGATTTAACATAAGTAAGTCTATTAATGTCATACACCATATCAAGAAGAGGAAGAAGAAAAACCTTATGATCATATCAATAGATATAAAGTTTTTGACAAGATCCAATACCCATTTATAATAAAAACTCTGCATAAAATGGGAATAGCAGGTATATGATAAAGTCATATACAACAAACCCACAGTCAACATCATAGTCAATCGTGAAAAATTAGAAGCATTTCCTCTAAGACAAGGAAAAAAGCAAGACTGTCCACTCTCACCACTGCTTTTAACATCATACTGGAGTCTTAGCTTGAGCAATTAGGCAAGAAAAGAAATCCAAGTTGGAAAGGAGGAAGTAAACTATCATTATTTGCAGATGACATGATTATATATACTGGAAATTCTAAAAACTCTGGTAAAAAACTACTAGAAAGTATCCATGAATACAGTTAAGTAGCAGGTTACGAAATCAGTGCACAAAAATCGGTCGCTTTCTTATCGGCAAACAGCAGGCTAGAGGTAAATGAAATCAAGAAAATCACACTGTTTAAAACAGAAGTAAAAAGAATCAAATATTTTGGGATATACTTAACAACAGAAGAGAGAGAGAGATCTTTGCAATGAAAACTGTAAGTCCTTCTTAAAAGAAATAGAAGATGATACAAAGAGATGGAAAGACATTCCCTGATCATGGTTGTGAAGAGTCAGCATCTTTAAAATGGTCATTTTACCTAAAGCAATATGCAGATTTAATGCAGTCCCCATAAAAATTCCACAGACTTATTTCCAGGAAACAAAACAAAAAGTCTTAAAATATCTACGTAATGATAAAAGACCCTAAATAGACAAAGCAATTAAAAACAAATCTGGAAAAATTACATTCCCAGACATAGAGCTATACTACAAAGTGATAGTGATCAGAAGGGTATGGTACTGGAATAATAACGTAAGCACAGATCAGTGGAATAGAACTGAATCACCAGAAACTGACCCTCTCATATACAGTCAATCTATGACAAAATTGCCAAAGCATATGATGGAGAAAGAAATACTTTTCAGTAAATGGTGTTGGAAAAACTGAACAGTCCCATGCAAAAGAACAAAGCTAGACCACTCTCTAACACCAGTCACAAAAATAAACTAAAAATGGACTAGAGACTCAGACATAAACAATAAAATTCTTGAAAGACAACATAGGAAAGACATTCCGTGACATTAACCTTAGAGAGGTCTTTGGGAACTCAATTCCAACACAAGGGAAACAAAAAGAAAAACAAACAACAGGTACTATAAGAAACTAAAAGCTTCTTCACAATGAAAGAAAACATCACCGAAACAAAAAGACAGCCTACTAACTGGAAGAAAATGAGTTCCATATTTCTGACGAGGGCTTAATATTCAAAATATACAAAGAACTCATAAAACTCAATAACAGAAAAACAGACAATCCAATCAAAGAATGGGATGAGGAATTGGAAACACATTTTTCTGAAGATTCAGACAGATGGCCAACAGGCACATGAGAAGATGTTCCCATTCTCTGGCTGTCAAGGAAATGCAAATCAAAACAATGAGATATTAACTTATAGCTGAGAGATTGACAATTACCCAAAATCTAGAAACAACAAATGTTGGTGAGGATGCAGATAAGGGAATACTTTTACACTGTTGGTGGGAGTGCAAACTGGTGCAATCCCTATGGAAAACAGTATGGAGATTCCTCAAGAAGTTGAATATGGAAATTCCATATGAACCTGCTATTCAACTTCTGGTTGTCTGCCTGAAAGATACAAAAACACGAATTCGCAGAGACTTGTACCCTCCACCCCACCACCACCATGTTTATTGCAGGCCTATTCACAATAGGTAAGAATGGCAAACTACCTAAATGCCCAATGTCAGATGAATGGATAAAGAAGACGTGGTATGTATACACAATGGAATCCTCATAGCCCTTAGAAGAGATGAAATCCTGTCATTTGAGTCAGCATGGATGGAATTTGAGGTTTATGCTAAGTGAAATAACCCGAAAGAAGAAAGAAACATACCACCTGATCTAACTTATAGGTGGAATCTGAATATTAAAAAAAAAAAAACCCTAAGTAAAAAATAAAACAAAAGCATCTCTTGGACACTTGCAATAGGACTGAGGTTACCAATAGGAAATGGGATGTGGGGAGAGACAAGTGGTGGCAGAGCCTACTGAACAACTGTGAAAAATACTTGGTGATTTGGTGGAGGTCAAGGTGTGTTGACATCTATCTTAGGAACAGTGAAACTGCACATATGGGAAACTTAGACATAGGAGTTCATTTTAATTTATATAATCAAGGTTACTGCAACAAAATTTTTTTAAAGTATACAAAACAGTAATGCTTACTTCAGTTGGCATTTGTAAGTCATTGCCAGATATCTTCCTTTTATGCATGCTACATCCAATTAGTGAAAAACCTCACTGTCATGGGATGATCCTTTCATCATACAACTTCAGTGGATGAGAAACAGATGCAGTGATTTTAAGTGACTTTGCTCAAGTCACCTAGCTAGCTCAGGATTTGAATCAAAACTCCTTATCACTGTACTAAAATGAGAAAAGGCACCAGGGTTCCCAGTATAAAACTGGTTGACTATAGTAGAAGAAGCCAGCACATAAATGACCTCTTGGATCTTGCAGTTTTAATTAAAGTAAGTTCTAGTTTAAAAAAAGATATGATCTCTTAGAATTATTTGAGGATTTCCAAATATCTCTCAATTTCACATTTGGTAGGGAAAATAATAATTAAGAAGAATAATATTACCTCAATTTTGATGTAAGACATAAAATCTCTATAGATTGTTACATTATTTAAAAAATAAGTTGTTAAATACTTTTGTTGGGTTTAACAGGAAGAACAGGATCTTATACATAAACGAGGTATTTTAATTAATTTAGTTATTCAAAACTATTTTTTTTCAGAGTGGGATGCAGAATAAAATTTAACAAAGATAAAATACAAGCATAAAAATGTAGATGAAAAGAATATAAGTTCAAAGACAGATAAAGAAAGCTCTATTCATATAAATGCAACGTGTGTACTACTGGATGCTGAACTTAGTCACAAAGAATTTCTACTTGATTGGTTGTTTATTTTTTCCTTTTGTGAGGGCACATCAGTACAAAGGTTATATGCTTTAATAAGCTGCCCAAAAACCTTTACGAGAGAGAGAAAAAATGACTATCAGTTCGATGCCATAATTTAGGATTCTGACAAGAACCATTAATTGTCACTATGTTGCTATGATTTGAACACACACAGTAGATTTAGTCTGAGTTCTTGCAAGATCTGGAAAGATCATTAAAGGAAGCTTGAGGCTAAGCACAGATAATAGGAATTTTTTAATATTCTTGATGTTTCTACAAAAGAACAGCATGTCATACATCAACTCTATATATGGTTCTGAAGCTCTCTAGATGGGGGTGGGCAGAATCCCAGACATCCTTGCCTCTCTCTTCCCCAATTGTTTTTTTTTTTTTTAAAGATGTTTAGAATGCTGTTCTCCAGATGTCCTAAGGTACCATAAGAATCCAAAGAAATCTCAAAGAGACATATATTATGTGATAACTCTTTTTGAGATTCTTCTCTTTGAAATTTTGCATAAGCTTATTGAGGGAATGAAAATAAATTGCTACGTTTTAGGTAACCTGAAAAGGGACACATAGAAAAAAGAAATATCAAAATCCATGGTTATAGAGGATACCTGTTAGCTATCCTTTGACATATAAAATATAAAATATTTAGAAAACTTAAAAGCTCAGCCAAAATACAGACTGTCCTTTAGATTCTACATAAATGATTTTTTCCTGAAAAAAATTACATTTCATGATGGTCTCTTAAATGTATTATATACATATATATATATGTATATATGTATATATAACGTTCACTGTCAGGATGAATTTTCTCAAAAAGTTAAAAATTTTTGTTTATATAAATATAAATCACTGTATGATTTTGAAAAGTTCTTAAAACTCTTCAACAGAGTTGATCCTTGGCTAAACTGCACTTCTACTTATAAGTAGCCTCATTCTCCAAAGACCAATTACTTGTTCTGTCCCTTTTATTCTCACATACTATGTGTTAGATACACCACCTCCATCTTGGAAGATGGAAAATAATATCAATCTCACAATATTTCTATGAGAAATAAATAACATGTGAAAGTAGTGACTATGGAATCTGGCACTGTAGGTACTTATTGGTGTTACTTGATTGTAACCTTACCTGGTGATTGATATGGTTGGTTGCTTGCCAGGAAGACATTCCTTTATATGTTTTTGTGGAAATGCAATTCCCATGATGGAGCCTAAACATTTAAGATACTTCTTTTCTAGTTTTTGTAATAGATAAGAAATAGCATATGATCCAGTACAGGAAAAAAAAAAAAAAAAAAAAAAAAAAAAAAAAAAAAAAAAAAAAAAAAAAAAAAAAAAAAAAAAAAAAAAAAACCAAAAAAATACATCTGGGGGAAATCTACTGAAGTGTTTCTGAAATTTTTCATCCTGATAAAAGACAGATAGGAAGGGGGAAAAAACAAAACTGTCTTCTCACCTTCAGTGTGGTTGTATGAGTATTTGATGCTTGGGGCTATTAGACATTTGTGACAACCAAGTTAATTCAGTCTGATCATTGACCCACTAATCCATGTTGGAAACAATTATTTCTGGAATGCTGTCATCAAAATGAACTGAATTCCTATACTTAGTCCACCTTTGATGGAGTATTTTCTTATTTACAGTCAAAAAGCTTAAAAGCTGATAAAATGAAAAAGTGCTCTATAGATATAAGGAATTACATTATAATCAACTCAGCCTGGTAAATTGATCCTTAATCATCCATAAATATCTAGTAAAAGAGTAATCTACGTAAGGAAATGGAACAGATGCTATGAAGACCAATAGTATAAAAGATGGTCTCTGCCCTGGATAGGCTCTCAAGTTACTTGGAGAGAGAACACAGGTAAATAAAAAAGATAAGCAGCAATGTAACAAAACACTCTAAAGGCTAAATCTGTAGTGCAAAAATTTAGTGCTCTGAAAATTTTTTATTTTTTGAAGTTCCATAGTAAAAGGTATCATTATTAAATGTTCAATCCTCATTATTACATTTATTTTTTAATTACATAAAAGCTCCATCTCCATCTCACTCTTCCTCACCTACCTCTACAAACCACACAGAGCCCAGAGGAGTCCACTGTAACCCCCAATGCTGGGAGGACACTAAGTCCCAAAAGAACAAGGCACGCTGGTGCCACCACCACAAGGAAGGGGCCCTCAGGCTGGCAGGAAAGAATGAGAGCAATGAACATAACAAAGCGAAAGGAACTGGAATGCGTAGCTGATAAAAGCCTTTTCTAATTCACACAAATTTACAAGTACTTAATGTGCCCACCAAATCCAAGGGACCAAACCAGTTACACAAAAGAAGAGAACTCTGCCAGGCCCTCCTCTCCCTATGCCAGGTCCCCCTGTCAGGAATCATTAGGAAGCTCAAACAGCTTCATAGTTCCTAGGGCCATCATATTTGCCATTTTTGTCATTATAGACAAAAAAATGCCAACAGAGGCCTTTTGGGGTGTCAAATCACAGTGAAGGTTAGGCACCTTCTCCTACCTTGTCTCCTGTTTATTTCAATAATGTCAATAAAATGATCTTCGATGCTTATGCCAATATTTTCTCATCATGGCCAAAAATGAATTTCCTCACAGGAAAAGCCAGCCTGGAAAAGCACCGAATACATACTAACTTGTCCACGTCCCAGAAGCAGACAAATTATTCATACTTCCTATGGCAAAATACTTCCCCAGGGGATCAAATTTGATACACACGCAGTTGTAAGGAGGGGGTTGATGGACTTCCTAGGTTTCAGGTCCAGGTCACTGAGGATATTAATACAACAATCACCATTTGTCAGTAAGAACATGTTATTATCACTGTTCCAGGAAATTTCATTGACCTCATACTTGAACTACACCTCTGCTTCTGAATGCCTTCACATCACCAAAGTTTATTTCATCATCCTTATTGACTAGGGCAACAGTCTTCCCTTGGGGACTCCAATTGATTATAATGTTCTCCCCTTCCATGCTCACTGTAACAGTGCTTTTTGCAGTCCTCATATGCCAAATATGGAATGGTTTTGTTTCTAGATGTGGTGACAAAGGTCAGGATTACTTGAATGCCAATAAAGTTGTTCCACACTATCAACATGACCCTGATAATGGTTTTCTTTGATAAACTTATCTTTCTCCAGCAAGAAGATGCTGACCATCCTGTCAAAGAACCCCAAGGTCAGGTCATCACCATGGCAGCTCCAAGCCACCAAACGCAACTTAAAGTTGTACACTAGGAATGCTTGAGTCTTCTGTGGTTATAGTACAGCTTCTTTTTCCCCAGGATGAAGCACCAGGGAGCCATGCCAGGACCGTTCTGGCTCAGAGCCAAGGGCTCTATGGCCACTGTGGAAACCACCCCACCTCCCCAGACTCGGTTCCATAGCACAGTCACGCACAAGAGCAGTCAGTCATGGAACCAGTATTCTGGGAATTTCAAGAACTCTCAGGATAACTGATGATCAAGGAAAATGTGGAATTCTTGGGTTTGAACTTTTTTTGAAGGTCCTTTTAAAGGGCATACTTTCCAATGGAAAAATAAAGGAAAAAGACAAAATATAGCTGGGTCAATGGCGCACAGAAAGAAAGACTTGATTTGATAAGACCAACTTGCCAGATTCAATTTTCCATGTGAAAGAATAGAAAGAGGACGGAAAGAACAGATTGTGGGGGTTTAAATGCCAAGTTAATGAGTTGGACTTGGTTATATAGGCAATATGGTTTTCAACAGAGGTATAACTTGATATACTGAGTTAAGTTGATTAAGTTGGTAGTACTCTATAGGTTAGGTTGGAAGGAAGATAATTTGAAGGTTAGAGAAACTAGTGTCTGAGTTGAGTAAGTATAAGTAGAGTGGAGCAGAAATAAAGAGATGACCAAGAGGTGCTCCTGTTTTGATGGGTGACACTGATAGGAACCAATAACCATCATGACTTAGTTAGTACACAGTAGAGTAACTGCTATGGAAGGAATATGAAGCATTATGGGAGGTTGTATGAGAGACATATTTTGGGGAACATGTGCTTTGAGATCTCCTTTAATTACATATGTCTTCAAGTGTAGTTTACCTTCATTTACATGGAGGGGGAAAATGACAATTTTGAAATATGACTGAGTACAATACAATACTAATATGTAATTTAAGATTTCATTTTGGTTTCTATACTTAATTTGGCTGACAGCATGAGGATTCTCAGTCTATCAAACAAATAATCTGTTTTGAAATCTTCTATTGTCTCTATTTTATCTCCTGTTGCAATTTTATCTGTTCCCCATTTAGAGATAATTAGCACTGTCTACCTAGAACTCTATTTGAATTAAATAGATTTTCTTTCTTTATTTTCCTCTACTTGCTCTCTCTCTCTCATCTGGAAAGAATACCTTCTAGGGGAGGAATTAAAATAGCAAAAAAATATTTTACACAAATTTCTATTTGGTAAATGAGTCCTACATCAGGAAATAAGGAAAGAGCGATTTTGTTTTCTTTTTATTTTACTTTTGCTAATTAGCTTCATTAAATCTATAATGTGCAGGAGTAAACACATGGTGGAAAACTTCCATGGATATGGGATATGAAATAAAATCTACTGCTAGATGCTTTGACAGTCAATTCTAGAATTTGTCTCTAAAAGACTAAACCCTTAGCAAGATCTCTTACTCCATTGAAAATCTATATTCTTAGTATACTAGGTGGTATAAAAAAATAATATATTTTATCCAATAATTCCAAATCTCACATCCAATTTGACTTGACTGGCTAAAATAACCCAGCCATCTGGTGACTTAGCAGTGGACTAATATTGGTTGCACATGTTTTGTGAACAGGATCACAACTAGAATGAGATTGATAAACGAGTCTCACCTCAGAAGGACACCAAGGCCATTGAAGCAATAAATAAGCCATCTGCTCTCTCAACAGGTGGTTGTAAAAGAGATGGCTATTATGAGTAAGAGAAGGAATTGCTGATATATCCAAAATCATACCCTGATATTTCTAGTCATAATGGTTCATTTAGAGAAGAAAAAATCTGTACCAATGTATCATAAACCCAAAACATATACATGTCAAATACATAAAGAATTATATGATCCCAAGAGATGAACTATCTTGGTTCCTGGAAATTACACTATCATATAATCTAATATTACAAAGTTATGGACCAATGGTATTCATTCACATTTAATAGAACAGTAATTCAGGCGGATAAAATAGGTGGATCAACTGAGTGATTTTAATGGTAACAGAGTGTTTGCATTTAGTAATTCTCACATTTCTTATACTTTCTAGGCTCTCATTTTCTTTAATTTAAAATTGTTATTGAAATATTCAACAAAGGGTGTTGTCTACACCTATGTTCCTGGGAAGAGACCTATATAAATAAGTATTCTGGAATTTCTTTTGTCAAGTCTTTCTTACATCTTACTTCCTTTCTAAAGAGCCAGTAATTTTTCTCTGTGTGCAGCAGAAACTGAGATATAGGGAGGCTTTGGACAGATGATTAAGTCAGTGATCATGATTCTTCACAACTTAGAGACCTGCTACTTCAATTTAAAATAGTTCTTCCTGCTCATTCTTCAGTGAAAATGGTGAGCAGCTGGTTAACCTCTTCCATAAAATAATCTCATGCACATGAGAGGTTACTCAATCATTCTCTCAGCCACAGAAGAATTTAGAAGTAATAATGTAACCAAGTAAAAATGAATATATATATTATCATAATAGTATTATAACTATGTTCACTGATGTACTAGAGTGTGAAACAAAAGAACACATTTTTCCTCTAGTTATTAACTTTAGTTTCCTAACAAATCAAAACTGCCCTAATCACAAGACAAAGTCAATCTTCCCTTATGTGTATCAATTGAAAATATAAACACATCAAAGTATAATGGCAGAAAATTCTTTTTAATCTACCAATGCCTCCAAATTTATTCATTAATATGTTATTAGTAAAAGTCTGTCTGTCTTACTATGCATTTTTCATATCATCTGTGACACAGAATAATTAAATAGATTTCCGAAGAGAAACAAAACTTTATTTCCACAACTACTTGCTTTTATGTGGGAAATAAAAGTGTGGATGACTGGTTTTATTTTCTTAACTTATTAGAAGCTAAAAAAACATTCCTTTCTTTTATAATTCTGATTTAGAATATCTCTAAAAATAGTTAAACTTTGGCATTGGATGTGTTTCTGTGGTAATATAGATTTAACAAAAAGTTTATTAAGTTTTAGCATAGTTCAATCAATTTTTTTGCCAGGAGAGCTCCCGATATGTCATGAACATTAGGAAGTTGTGTGTGTGTGTGTGTGTGTGTGTGTGTGTGTGTCTTTGTGAAGGGTCAAACTCAATGTGATTATGCAATATTTTAGCCTTTGGAGCCAATGACTATTATGGACTTGTTATAACCACTGTTTTGTTTTTTCATGTAGGAGAACTTCCATAAGGCTGTAGAGACTATGAGGAAGTTTGTGTCTTGTCAGGCTTTAGTTTTATGTGTTGGTGTCCTGTAAATTATCAATGGATAAAAATGTTTTAAAGCAAGCTAATATAATAGGAATAGTCTCTGGTCTTTCATTCTTTTATAACAAGTAAAAACCACCTTCCTAAACAACAACGTAATTTAAACAAGCTAGTATATGCGTACAGATCTGTAAATAAACATATTTAATAATGTAATGTCATTGAAAGTGCCTATGGGAAGAAATATGTTATTTGAGGGCATAAAATCAGTGGTCAAATAAAAAGATCAGAGCAGTGACATTTGTCCTTTTATTTATAGCCATGTAGGTTCAGTTACTCACTGATAAGAGGATACAATGATGAAAGAAATATAATCTCATATAATGGATGTCCAACATGTCACAAAAGCTAAAGGTTTAAGGATATTGTCTTTTACTTGAAAAACAAGAGAAATTCAAAGACAAGCATGTCCCAATCAAATTCATTACTACGTAGATAGCAAAAGCCCTTGTGGGCTTTTCGTATCACTTTTATCTTTAAAATTTTTATTTGATTACCTTATTCAGAATTTTTATATTTGTAAACAGTCATCACATATATGCATATATACATATGCATACATATATATATTTACAGTACTCTACTTTGTGCCATTCCTGAACATGTACTAAATATGCTTACATGTATATGGTTCCATAGTATGAGTAACAAATTACTGATGTCCAATACCTTTTAAAAAACGGTAATAAATAAATGGAATTAAAATTCAAAAAGTTGCTGCAAACCTGCCTCAACTTTCACCACACTTTTGTTATTCTTAACAGACATGTGCCAATATCTCTTCTAGACAATTTCACCTTCAGTACTGCTGAGAATCTGCCCACTAATGACCATAATGAAACATGCTTTGTGTGAGAGCCTGTTCATTTATTTTCATTCCCGTGAGTGCCTTCAGAGACCAGAGTTGCAATCACTGCTACTTACTATTTAATTCCCAGCCAAATTTATGGTCAAATTGAAAAATGGAGGCAGGCAGCCTGATGCAGGATGCTTTTGTCTGAAGTGTCCTCATGGAATCATTATACTTGCATTAATCTTTAATCTGCAATTAAACAATCAGTTCTATGTAAAAGATAGCTGCAAACAGATCTCCTGCATGTGTCCTAGACAATATATCTTAATGGGAGGTGTGGGGGAAGGGTGAGAATAAAGTGCAATTAGGACTAATTTCGTCACGGGTCCTGGTTCAGTAAAAGGTTATTTATGGAGGTAATAGTTCCTCATGCAAAATAGCTTTTGCATATTCAGATCACTAAAATAATGTTCACCAAATAACCTCCCTCTCTTGTAATGTGTAGGGATTGTAGAATAACAAAATACAAATGCAAACCTGAGAATGAAGGAAGAAAGCTTGACCAGATTGATATCTTGACAGAAATTGCAAGCTGCCTATGTCTTTAGCTTCCCAATTAAGTGTCCTGCTTTCCAACTTCCATAGATGCTTAATTGAAGATTGAAGCTGCCAGGCAGGCATGGACACCACAATCATTAACAGGTAGTTTGAGGACATTAGGTACTCAGGCTTGTCAATTTTCCTTCACTATCTTCACTGTCAACAAGGTGCTACCTTCCTGTAAAGTGAATCACCTGGTTAATAATAGCTTTTTATAAATAAGACAAAGCTCTCAGAACAGACCAGAGATTCAGTGTGTTCTTGTGAGAGGAATACTCTGAAGGGGAGGCAGTATAGTGCTTTCTGCCTGGTCAAAACAAACATTAAACGAGGAAAAGAACAGAAAACCAAATAGATAAAGCAATTAAGTAAAAAGATCATCTGTTTCAAATCTGAGTGGTCCCCTAAGTCAGTTTTATAATGAATGATACTTAAACACCAGGTCTTCATTTTATGTTTCTTCTAACTATTTAGAATAAAAATGAGATACAACCTCCTAATTTTAATTTCCAATTGTGATTCTAATCCTGGTTTGTTATGCTGGTTATTTTGTATTACATATATACTATGAAAATGAATGTTTCAGTTCATTTTTCAAAGAAGAGCATATATTACAAATTTTAAGCCCAGCACAGTAAATAGACACGAATTAGGAATAGAAATTATGTTGGAGCAATCCTGAAAGAACTGTCTTTAAAGCACTTTTCTATCAGTTATTTTCATTTCAGTATCTTTTTTCTTCATGAACAATATTTTCATAATCATCTTAGTCAATGTACAGGGGATACTAGAATACTATTTTCAAAGTACTTTGGGCTCTTGAAAAGCTGTAAACCATTAATAGCATTTAGACGTGCTTGCTCTGAGTGCAGGTTTGTGCTGTGTATGGGGAATCGCCAGTACTCAGGAGGATCTTCAGATGCTCGAGATGCATCCTCACAGACCTGAAACTGTGCATGAAATATAGTTTAGAACACCGAGTAGCATATATCAAATGAATGGTACACACAAAAGAATACTTCTGTAGGCCAAAAGGAGGAAACAGAGGGAGAAGAGAGCAAATATAATAAGACTCTAAATATTTTGTTCAAGATATCATACAGGGGCTTCATGTTTTTAACACATCTCAAACATTATAAGTGTAGAAGAGGAATCATACTTTTCATTATTGCCAGTTTCATTATTGCAATGCACATTATGTATGCAACAAATAAAATATGAGCTACCAATGCTAGTCCATTGATATGCTATTCAGGGTGTTTTAGATCAAAAGATCACAAAATGCGCTGCTAAGCATTATCAAGAAATAAAAGTCATTTTCAGTATATGAATACTCTTATGAGAATGTCCTAAAATACTACTTAGAGCTGCAAAGAATGTGCTTCTTCTCACCCTGATAGCCTAGCAATCAAGTACTCTATATAAACATAATTAAAGACATGAAAGTAATAGACGTGTTGATTCCAACTACCAAACCAAACCACTAAGAGAATTCTAAAGTAATGTTTTGTTAACGTGATGCTTTATTTTACTTTACAGTATCACAGGTTGCAAGTTTTAGATTCTATTAGGAAAAGATACAGCTGAGACCATAACTTCCAGAATGCAAAAAAGAGAAAGCTGACATCTGGTTCTCATTTCTCTAATATTGTCTTTGGAGACTCAAAACCACAGTTTTCATTATTTAGATAATTCTGACTTATTCAATTCTATTTGTTGAGCATCTTCCATGCTACAAGGTTCTGTGCAGGATCTTGAAAACTCAAAGGGATGGTGGTCTAAAAATCATATCTAAGTGAGAGAAACAAATACAGAACCATGCTATTGAAGACATAATAAGGACAATGTAAAGTGGGAAGTCCAGGTATTTCTCTCCTGTGGTTTACTCATTATCTCCACTTCCATATTCTAGCCTGAGCACAGAACTGTCTCAAAATGTTTCCTGCAAATTCTTCCTATTTCACATAGTTGTAGTATAATATTAGCTAATTAGGTGTGCATCCTCAGAATCATATTTTATACCTTTGACAATTCTCTCTCATATATAATTAGTTCCCAGGTCTGCTTTATCCTTCCTATGTATTATTTCTCACATTCTTTACTTCTTTTAGCCTCGCTAATACTGTCCCAATCTAGGCTTCAATCATCTCAGATTGAAATTATATGTATGTATGTGCGTGTGTGTGTATGTGTGTAAATGTATATATATAATCTTCTACCTGACTTCACATCTCCCATTTATGTTTTTAATTATACTTAAATGCTACCTTGATTATGCAGTTATCCTACTCAGACCTCTTAGTGCCCCTTTGTCTCTGCCTCTAAGTTTACAACTGTTAGCAGAGCACATAAGAACACAACCTCCGAGCAAGACTTCCTTCACTTGAATCCTGGCTCCACTCTTTATAAACCATGAGACCCTTAGCAAATTTGGTAACCTCTGGTTATTCACCGAGTTCTGTCTGAAAAGGATGACAATGATGATGATGATGTGATGAATATGATATTATATTACTGAGTTGTTATATTGTTTAAATGAGTTCATTATTGCTAAGCACTTAGATTTTAAGTCTAGTATATAGTAAATGCTTTAAAAGAGATTAAAATGATTTTAAAATTGAGTCATTCAAAAGAAACTTAACCTCTCTGGGGCTCAGTTATTTATATGTACAATTGAGAATTGATTTCTCTAATTTGCTAAAATTGGAGGAGTGTCAAATACCTGGCACATATGGTGCTCAGTATGTGGTAGCTACGATTGATTGTAACTCTAGTTCCTCACCCCAACATTGAGGACTTGACACAGGATTCTAACTGATTTTTCTCTTTTATATCCAGCTAACAAAATCTTCATTCTGGCTGGATAATTTCTTATTCCCTCCACAGATCCTGAATTCCTCTGTGCTTTTCTTTTTTCTCTGTTGCTTCCACAGCCTGGCAGCCTAAATATCCTCTTAATTTTCCATTCATCCAAATCCTACCATTTATTCATAGCTACATTCAAAAAATTTTGTCTAAATAGTCCAATTTTCAAAAATATTTTCTGCTTAAAGTTACAATACTAAGAGTTATGGTCACTTTGAAAGAGCTTATTATATAATGTTTATACCTTGGCTAGATAGTAGGCTGAGTGCTATCAAGGTATCATCATGGGTATGGGGATGGCACCACTGAAAACAGGAGTAGGAGACAAAACTCAAGATGCTGGAGGCGGGGTCAGATGCTTGGGAATGGGGCAGATGACCAGTGCCTGACCTACTGAGGGTAAATGCATAATAGCAGACTAACATTAGCAGGAGTTCAATCTTGAATCATCACACTGAAGAAATTGGAATTTGCGTAGGTTTTATGGGGCCTCTGGACAGAGGTTTTTGAAATAAATCTAGAATACTCAAAATAGTCTTGGGTTGTGGGAGCAGTGAGGTTGCAGGGTCCTTCCTGAAATCTTTGGAGCTAATTCTTGCCCTAGTGCTTCTATGAGTTTCATGGGGAAAGTTCTCTGAGCCCAGTAATTGAAAATAAATTCTTCAAAATACCCTGGGTGGTATCTTCATAGGTCTGTCTGTCTTGTTCCTACACTCACATTGTAAACTGAAGTGTAGGATTAGACATTACTCCTTCTGAATCTTTCTAACTCCCTTACCATAATTTTTAATTATTCTTTGAAAAAAAGTTCGTGTTGATACTAATTTGAATTAAACTGAATTGCCAATGTGTGATTATTTGACTTACAAAATGACAATTTCACATCTATGGAAATATTTTTAGTCCTTTATAAAATGCCTCAGCTTAAAAAAAAAACCAAAAAAACCTTTACCATCTTAGTTAACTTAAAAGGGTATTTAAAATAATGCTAAAAAATTTCCCTTTTCTTAGAGATTAACTTTATTCTGAGTTTTATAAAAGTAAAAAAGAAATTCAAATCAAGAGAAATAGTATTATCATTTCAGTCATTTATATGAAGTAATGAAGTACATATACATTTGCTTGATTATTGGTTACTCAGTAATATGCCTACTTAGAAACATTTTGACAACCATTACGTGAAAACATAACTTAAAAATCAGTATCTTGGTTGTTCGTAATTGAGAGGTTGCTTCAGAATGGCTCAGAACAAGAACTCTGGTGTCAACATCTTGGGTTCAAATTCCACTCTGCTAGCTATCTGTGACATGTCAGATGTGATAACTATGGCAAATTTCACCATTCACTATTAAAAATGATAATGATCATCTCATATGTGTATTGGGAAAGCAATGAGTTAAGATGCTTTAAAAACACCTAGAGTGACACCTAATATTTAACAAAAACTCAACAAATGTTAACTAATTTTAATCTGAATATATAATTGGTAAAAGACAGATCATGAGCCTAAATTAAAAAAATTTCAGTAAAGTAAATTAGTATTTTAATATTACCCAGGGGTTAATAACATACTCTGGCAAAAAGACAAATCCAAAAAATAGTGCTGTGTGAACTGAATATTTTAAACAGTAAAAGGTATTAGTAATAAGTATTACAAGTAATAATATTAGAATGGCATACTAAAATAGACAGAGAAATATACCCCAAATAATGGAGCAAAAGTAAATCCTAGGGAAAAAGTTAAATGCAGTAAATTAATCGAACTACTGAGAAGATGTCAAAACGACAGTCTTAATAATGTTCACCAAAATCGGGAGAATAATGGATGAACAAATGAAAATTACAACAGAAACAGAAAACATATGAGGGAGTTCCAACAAAATTCATAGAAGTGAAGGACAATAAAACCAAGACACAATAGAGGGATTCAACAATAGAATGGATAAATTTCAATTGAATCAGTGAGCTAGAGGATAGGTCAGTGGAATGCTACAAGCAGAGCAGCAAAGAATAAACATAACTAAAAGGCATAAATAAAAGCATATGAGACTTATGGGATACAATTGAGAGGAATAATATTCACTTCCTGTGGGTCCCAGATGGAGAAAAGAAAGAGGAAGGGGCATAAATTTAATTTGAAGAAATAATAGTTAGAGAAATAGAATTTCCCTAAGCTGGAGAATGACAGAAATATAGATCCAGGAAGCTCCAAAATTTCCAAACAAAAGAAACCCAAATAGACGCATAACAATTAACCAATTAACTTTATCTTTGACAAAAGTCAAAGATAAGGAATCTTAAAGTTTAACTAGAGAAAAATTAGTCATATATAAGTCATCCCCCATAACTCTAGATTTCTCAGCAGAAACTTTAAAGAAGCAAATGACATGATATATGTAAAATGAAAGAAAATAATTTCCAACCAAGTTTACTCTGCTAGGTTATTAGTTATGATTAAAGAAGGAATACAGAGTTTTACAGATAAATACAAGTTAAAGAAGTTAACAAAAATAAAAAACTTGGTAAACTTTGCAAGAAATACTAAAGAAATTTCTATAAACTGAAAAGGAATCCCACTAAGAAGTAGCAAGACATCAAAAATATAAAATGTGGGTCACAGGAGAGTGACAATGTGGACTGTTAGAATGAGTTTGAGATGAACTTGCTTTTAAGTTATGAAAGGTTATAAAAACTTACATATAAATCCCAGAATAACTTCAAAGAAAATATCCACAGAAAAACAAAAAAGAAAATTAAAAGAGAAGCTAATCATAGCATAAAAGAAAGATGTCAAAGCATAAGATAGGAGAATAAGAAAAAAAGGACAGCAGTAGTCTGCAAAAAAAAAAAAGAAATAACAATATTAATATATAGTTACTTATCAATTATCACTCAAAATTCCAATGGATTGAATTCACCAATCACACAGCATCTGGATAAATTAAAAAACAAAACCCTTTTCATTTTGCTTGATAAAGAAAGCTCATCTAAGCGCTAAAGCAAACATAGGCCAAAGCCAAAGTTTAGAAGACAATCTTGTAATCAAATAGCAACTTTAAAAAAGCAAGGAAAAGTCATAGATTTCCAAGTAAAGAAAGTAGTAAGAGACAGGGATAAACATTATATACTGACTAAAGAGTCAATTCAGGAAAAATACATAACACTTATTAACATATACACACCAAATGAAAGAACATCAAAATACATAAAGAAATTATTAAAATAACTAAAGATACATATATGTAGACACCAATACAATAACATTAGCAAACTTCAACATGCTACTTACAATAATGGGTACACCAACCAGGCAGAAAACTAGCAAGGAAATAACAGCCTTAGATGACTAACTAGAACAGATAGGTTTAATTGACATTTATAAAACACTCCAACCAACAGTATCATTGCTCATGGAACACTCTCAAGTACAGACCATATGTTGGGACAAAAGTGTCAGTACACTTTTAAAGACTTAAATAAATCATATATAATCATATGAAATAACTTCAGTGGTCACATGATATAAAAATTGGAGGTCCATCCACCAGAAAAAAGAGAGCTGGAAATTTCCAAAGGATGTGGAGTCTAAGCCACATGCTGCTGAATGACTATTGGGTAAATGAAGAAATGAGAAGAGAAATAAAAATACAATTGAAGACATATGAGAAAGAAAACATGAGCTAACAGTACCTATGGGATGAAGCAAAAATGGGACTGAGAGAAGTTCATATCAATACACACCTACATCAAGAAATAATAACCAATAAACAATCTAACCTTACATCTAGAGGAACTAGAAAAATTTTTAAAAATGAAGTAAAAAGTCAGTAAAGGGAAAGAAATGGTAAAAATTAGAGCCAAAATATAATACAAATCAGGAAAACAATTCAGCAGATCAACAGAAACAAAAACTTACTGTTTGAATAGATAAAAAATTTAGCAAGAAAAAAAATTTACTTTGGCAGGTTTTATTGTGAAAAAAAAGAGAAATTCTAATAAAGAATTATAAATGAGAGAGCAGTAACTACTGATACCTCAAAAATACAAAACATCGTAAGAGACTTTCATGAACAACAATATGCCAATACATTTGACAATCTAGAGGAAATGGACAATTTTTTATAACCATACAAACTGAATCAAGCATAGAAAATCTGAAGATAACTATCACAGAAAATAAATTGAAGAATTAATCAAATGTCTCCCCCAAAATAGAAGCCTAGGATCAGATGGCTTTACTGGGAAATTTCAACCAACTTCAGGGAAGCATTAATATCTTTTCTTCTTAAACTCTTTCAAAAATATAAAAAACAGTATATTTCCAAATACTATATGCAGCCAACATTATCCTGATACCTAAAGCAGAAAAGGACTTCATTAAAAAAAGAAAATTATAAAACAGTATCTCTGATGAACATAGATGCAAAAACGTCCAAAAAAATATTAGCAAACGGAATTCAATAATTCATCAAGAAGACCATACATCCTGATCAGTGGAGTTTATTCTGGGGATGCAAGGATACGTAAATTGATTAAAGGAATACACCAAATCAACAAAAAGGAAGGACAAAATCATATGATTGTATAGATTTAGAAAAACCTTTTGACAAGATTCAGCACCCATTTATAACAAAAATTCCATAAAACAGATAGAAGACCGTACCTCAAAATAATAATGACTGCATATGATAAATCCACAGCTAGTATCAAATTCAGTGATAAATTCCTAAATGTTTTTCTCCTAAGATCAGGATCAAAACATGAATGTCCTTTCTCACTACCACTATTCAACATACTTTGAAAATCCTATTGAGGGCAATTAATTAAGAAGCAATAAAAGGAATTCAAATTGGAAAAAAAATAAAACTATCACTATTTTCAGAGGATGTGATAATATGCATAGAAAACCCTAAAACTCCACCAAAAACCCCATGAGCATTAATAAATGAGCATTCCATAGTGACAGGCTAAAAATTAAATATACAAAAATCTGTTGTATTTTTAAATGCAAACAACAATCTAGAAGAAAAAGAGATTAATTAAACAATACCATCTACAATTTAAACAAAAATAATATAACACTTTGGATTAAACCTGTACATGTGACATTGTTAAACAAAATAAAAGAATATAAAAAGAGATGGAGAGGCATTCTATTCTCATGGTTGGAAAGAACTACATCAATAAAATGACCATCTTACCAAAGCATTATACAGAATTAATGCAATGCTTATCAAAATTCCACTAGCATTTTTCAAGGAAATAGAACAATTTTTTAAATATGTATGTAACCAAAAAGACCCTAAATTATAGTAAAAGCAATCATGAAAAGAAATGAAACAAAAGGGGAGGTATTATACTCCTGATTTCAAACTGCCCTACAAAATGATAGTAATCAAAACAATGTGGTACTGGAATAAATATATACACATCAATCTGTGGAATAGAATTGAGACCCCAGAAATAAACTCAAGTATGTATAATCAGTTAGTTTACAACAAAGGAGCCAGGGACATACAAAGGAGAAGGAAAAGTCTTTTCAATAAATGTTGGTGTGAAAACTGAAAAACAACATGCAAAAGAATGAAACTAGATCACTGTCTAACATCTTACACAGAACTTAGTCCTAAATGGATTAGACACATGGATGTAAGACAAGAAACCACAAAATATACAGAATAAAGCATAACTAGTACATTTCATGACACTGGCTTTACTGATATCTTTGGGGACTGGACTCCAATGGCAAGGAGAAACAAAGAAATAAGACTGTATCAAACTAAAATGCTTCTGTGTAGTATAATAAATTACTATCAGAACAAAACAGCAACTACTGAATGTGAAAAGATATTTGCACATCATACATACAAGGGATTTATAGCCATTATATATAAAGAATTCATACTACTGAACAACAAATAAATCAACTCAAAAATGGACATTAAGTTATGAAAAGCACTTCTGCAAAGAAGACATACAGATGGTCAACACACACATGAAAACATGCTCATCATCACTGATAATTAGGAAAATGCAAATAAAAACCACAATTACTCTGTGTCACCTCACACCTTTGCAAATGGCTTATAATGAAAGGACTAGAAACAAAAGTTTACAGGAGGGTGGAGAAAAGGCAAACATTGTATAACTTTGGTAGGGATGAAAATTCCTTAAACCTTTAGAAAAGTATATAGTTTCCAACAGAAGTTAAAAATAGAACTGCTGTATGATCTAGCATTTCCACTTCTAAATGTCTATCTGAAGAATATTATAACACTAATTTTTGAAAGATACATATGCCCCTAAATTTACTGTAGTTTTATTTACAGTAACCAAAGCATGGAAACAATCTAAGTGCAGATGACTAGATAAAGATATGCGGTCTATATACAGGTGGAATATTACTTACCTATAAAAATAAAATGCTGACATTTGTAACAATATGTATGAAACTAGAGGGAATTATGCTAAATGAATTACATCAGAAAAAAATGAACAAATACCAGATGATCTTATTCCCATTCATATAAAGAAAACAACGGATAGACAAAGCAACTAACCCTTGGACTGAGGTTACTAGAGACGAAGGGTGTGGGAACGAAGGAAAACTGGCCAATGGACAGTGGTAGAGAACTATTAGGAATTTGGTAGTGGTCATTTCCATACATTTATGAAGGGTGAATCTGTACATCTAAAAGTTAATGTGTTGTAAATCAATATTACTTCAATAAAAACATAGCATATTCTATTTTAATCAAGTACATTGCCAGCATTTTTTACCAATGATTCATGTTTACAATTATATCACTCTATAATAATCATACTAATAATTCTGACTATATAGTTCATCAAATAAGAAAGAAAAAAACAATTAACTTATTTAAAAGTTCTCAGCAAGAGTAAGACATGTTATTGATTTGTAAAATTGTGCTTGTTCTTAGACTATTTGAATTATATAATTCAGGCTACCACATGGGTGCACTTAAGAAAGTTTCTATATCACCAAAGCACTGCATGCACAACTTTCTGATTGACAAAAGGATCATTTCAAACCACTATTACTGAAAATATCCAAAGTGATGATTAATTCAATCAGTAGTAGACAATTTGCCTATTGTTGGAGCTAGAAGATTTTATGTGTGTGTATATACATGATGCATATACATATATATGCAGGTATAAGTATACACACATATATGTAGGTATATAGGTGTATATTATTATCTACTCATGCATTTCCCCAATTTTCTTATCTCTTATGCTTGTTATTATCTGTGATTGTGATGGCTGTCATTCAGCATAAATTCATGCAGTTCTGGGCTTGGGTCATGGCTGGAGCTACTGCCTAGCCAAGGACTATATTTCCTGACTCTCTCACTGCTTCTAGGTGTGGTCATCTGGAGTAAGAGCAGAAGTGATAAATATCATTTCTCATAAGAAATTTTAGGAAGTAAGTACTGCTTTTCATTGAGAATAGAATTTAATTTATCAACAACAAAAAAGGAACTATACAAAGAAAAGGAATATACCAACTTTACTAAACTCTAAGCCATCATCCATCTAAGCTTCACCCCAACTGCTTGAGAGGTTCTGATGAAAAAATAAAATTTACCTACAAAGTTCAAAAAAAATAAACTTTGAGTGAAGAATCAATTTATTAAATATTAAATATTGTGTATTAAGTATACAATAAGGGGTTAGCAAAACTAACAGAATTTTAAGAATTTAATAAGAAATCCATTGTACTTAGCAACTATCTTTTCAGGAAAAACTTAGTCACCTTGGAATGTATACAGCACCCAATTTTCAGGGACATTAAAATGGAAAGAATAATGTGGCTTAGAATTGAATAAATATGGTATTACCTGTTACTTGGCCAGAAAGTGCTGAGCCCTGGAACTTTCTGCATTATGAGCTGGAAGTCCCTGGTTATCATCAGGCAGTAGATCAAAACTAAGATGGAAACTATAGTTTGTGGCTTGCTCTAGGTCACAGTCTTCTATTTCCGGTTCATGGTACGATAAGAGTGGATAAGTTCAACCTGTAAATCACTGCTGTTCTGGGCAAATGGATAAGCTACCTCACAGTGAAAATGTGTTCAATTGTATTCTCTGAAAGAGTTAGAACCCAGGAAGTCCTTTCCATTCAACCTCACAGACTCAAAACCTCCTTTCATTTTGTGCTCTGGAGTAGGATAGGAGTTATGTGAGGTGAAATAGCAATTGTGTCACACGAAGGCAAATAGTTCGAGCCTACCCTCTTTCTATAAGTACCCATGAGATATTAATTTCAATTGCAATACCTTTTTTTTAAAAAAAGAATGCACTATGACTACAAATATTTTCCCTCAAAAATGCCACAAATCTCATTAGTTTTTGAGAACAATAACATTAAAAACATTTTCTGGGGAGAGATTTTCAACACTCTAATAATGAAATGAATTAAAACTTCCCAACTACTAAACTCTCAACCTGTCTACTATTGCCCTTATATGTCATTGAAGGAGACAAATAATATTTGTGGTTGGGTATGCCACTCTCCCAACAGGAGAAAGGCTATTTTGCACTGTAATGCAAATGACTGCATTTATCAAATGAGCTTTGTTAGTTATTCATTGTGTTCCTTATCATTCCTTTCCCAAACCCCAGCGATTCCCCAGCAAGCCCAGAGGTGCTTCAACAGCGGAATCGGCCACTGTCAACGGTATCCTTATCAGGCAAAGCAGGGCTCACTGGGAATGACCTGCCAAGTTGCTGCATCCTCTTGTCTTTCTACTCCTTTGTGCATACTGGGATTCTTTGTCCTTATTCTATGATCTGCTTTTCTCAGCATGGTTCATGATTCGAAACCCACAGGCACATCTGGAAAAACACACTGGATATATAAAGGATTTGTGAAAACACTAGGCTCTTTTCTTCTTCTATTTGTATGAAATGGATTACTTTGTCCAGACTTCCCACATGGATAGGCTGAGTTGTTTTTTCTCTCTCCTTTTTCAAGCACAAACATAATTATTTAAAGATGTGTGAGACGCAAAGAAGCCTAGTAGGAGTGGAGAGAAGGTAAGACCAAAAGGGATATTGACAAGTTGAGAAAGGGTCAACTAACGCCTCCGACAAAGGCAGGCACAGGGGGCTCTTTTTCATTACATTTAACACAGCTTAACTAAGTTCAACATAGCCCTTCTCTATCCTCTGGGGGAAGGTTTTCTTTTTGGACGGGCACTAGAGATTAATCCGTCTGTAATGTCTCCTGCTTTTCTAAACTGTCAGGGGATTTGTGTTGGAGATAATGGCGGTATTAATGCCTAACCTAGGTGTAGAAATTGCCTTAATATAACAGGGATCATGAGGAGCACACCAATAATTGCCCCTGAGTGATAGTTCTTAAAGTAAATGGCAATATAGAAGAGCCCACATTCAGCAGTCTTTAATGAAGTTTGGAGCTTTTCTGATGAGATTCTCGACACAATAGGCAGAGAATCAGGCTGCCTCATGAGTTTTAACCTCTACCCTGGATTTAATATGGCCTTATTAAATACCCTGACCAGGTTCATTCTGGCATGAAATGTAATAAACAAAAAAAGGCACAAAATGGGTTATAATTAAAGCAGTTTGGGTAGTATTATCAGATACTTAATAATTAAGGATTTTATCAGACAGTTGTGCTGGACAATGAAACAAACAATATGCTGATAATTAACTGATAATGGCATTGAAACTACTTTAAAAAGAACACTGAAACAGTCATGCACAATTTTATGAAAACATGGTGTTATAACTTAAGCTATATTTATGCATTACTGAGTGAGATTCTATAAATTAACAGTTGGCAGGAAATTGGATTAGTCTTAAGCAAATATTTCTCACATTCTTCTTGATTGCCAGTGTTACAAAGAGCAGGAGGAGGCAGAAAGACCAGTTATGCAGTTGTCCAGATGTAAAGCAAGACTATGACAGTAGGATAAAGAAAGGGGAAGAACAGGCACTATTTAAAGAGGAAAAATGATTAGAACAAAAAGAATATATAAATAATGATATATTGATCTAACTAAGTAAATGAGCACATTTGCTGTTTTTTTTTTCAACATGAAAGCTTTCCATCTCTATTTTTGTTAACATATCCCCTCACGGCTTTTCTTTGATCAACCAATTTTTCAGAACATGCACGTTTGCTTGTTTCTTATTTTAGAAAAAAAAAGAGAGCTAACTTTAGTGATGAGGTGTTCAGTGAATTCAAAGTTAAATCTTTGGGGTTATTACTGGGTATCATAATTTAAACATATACTCTTCTACACTGACCCGATATAAGGTCCTTCCCCTCCTATAATATAGCGGATAAACCATATAAGTAGACATTTATAGGTATTTCATGTGCATTTAAGAGAAAAAGTATAGCTTGAGTTGTTCATTCACACTATCTTAGTGGAGTAGAAGTAAAAAGAGAAACCATAACATCCATTCACTCATTTAACAACAGAATTCGACCCAAATGGTTCTAAACATAACATAATGTCTTCATTATCACATGCTGTCATTACTTTTTCTAAGGGTGAAGAATAAAATTCACCAACTGAATTAATTAAAGGGAAAAATATGTAAGTTAATTCTTGGCTGTTTTCATTTAAAAATTCTCATATGTAAACCATATAGCAAAATAGGCCTTTAATTCAGAAGAGAAAAATTAGCAATATATACCAAAAAACTTTAAGGAAAAAGCATTCCATGAAAACTTTCAAAATGCATGTTGCTGTTTTGGTTTTTTTTTTCATAATTTTCTCAGGATTTTGATTCAACTTCTAGACTGGCACTTCCCAGGCACTGTTGAATCCCGGGTTAGTGACTCCATTAAATGCTGTAGTAATGGAGATGGTAGACACAGGTGGCCATTCTGTTCACACACTTGGAATTGACCAACATATGAGCGCCATCTTCTTTATTTCTGTACAGTGGAAACCCAGAATGGGACTCATTCTCTTAGCATTCAGCTAGATTTCTGCAGCAAGCCAGTTGTGTCACTTGTTGAATGTGTTTTGCTCTTGTGTTCATTCAAGCTTCTGCCAGCACATGACAGTTTGACTCTTCTCAGTTGAACATGGCCAGTGTTATGGAGTGTGGAGGACAAAGCAGTCACTTCTGGAAGTAATTTAATTCTATTCCCATGGTGTCCTTGGAGATGCAAATCCAACCTTCACAATAGATTTCATTGTAGGAACCTTGAGAGCCCTGGCTGCCCTTATGCCCCAGAGCTGTGGTGCCTCTTCTGGGTTATCTGAGCGCCCAGAATCTCCCATAGGTGGGTTTTTTTTTTTTTTTTTTTTTTTTTTTTCAGATTAGAGGGAGGGTCCTGTTAGATGGAAATGAGAAGTCTGTATCTTACCAACGCTGCATGAGGGCAAGTCTACACCATATCTTATAAAAGAAAATGTATGAGTCCAGGTGATTTCTTTTAAAGGCAAGGTACAGTCAGTAAGGAAGATGAACACGAAGGCAGGAAGAGAGAAGGGAAGAAGCACTTTAATTTTATTTCGTTGTTCACATTTGTTGCTCCATCTGGCCCTGGGTCTTGAACATGGGATCTTGAGATGTATGTAGGACTGCTCCCATGTGTGCATATATGTATGGTGTACTAGATCACTAGACTATACGGGTGCATATGCAGGCGATTTCTGGTGGTCAGTTCAACAGGAGTCAGAAACAAAAGCTTACTCTAATGACAAATAGGTCTAAGCAACCTACAATTTCTGCTAAATTGAAATATATCACAATGCGTCCTACTATAATTTATCAAGGAAGTTACATGCTTGATCTATATGGGGTGATTACCATAAAATACTCTAATTATCTAGTTCTATACATCTGTGGTATGTACTTTGCCTCAAAATCCCAAACTTCTAAAATTCTTATTTGTTTATTTAAAGATTATGTGGTTTTTATCCATGATAAGGCATTGCACTAGATAATGAGGAAGGAAGGGAGTCTAAGATAGAATCTCTTCTTCTAAGGAGATTATAACATTAGGATGAGTCTTTCAAATCTGATAACTAAAATAAAAATCAGGCTGAGAAAAACTTCATTCTAAGGCATATAAATTTGGAGCTGAGAAACTCAGGAAAGGCATCAGGGCTGGGGAGACATCCCTAAAGTAAAGAAATGTCTCCAGCAGAAAGCATAGAATGGACAAAAAACACAGTAAAGTTAAAGTCACCCAGTTGTCCAGTAAGGCCTTTGTGTATTTTGGAAAACTGGGAAATGTGGCTTAAGAGGCAAGAGAAGGTTTAATCATAGCACTGAAATCTCAAAACACTATCAAATCAGGTTTTGCAATTTTATAGACATTTGGTTGCTACTAGAAATTTTTAAGCATGAGAACAATATAGTTATTTAAGAATATGTGATTGACAAGGAATCACAGATTGTGCCTGTGAATGAAAGAAGTGATATCAGGGTAGATGATCCCACTTAGGCCAGGAGGAAACTGGAATGTGTCTAAGGTATGGCAGTGGACAGACTCCAAGTCCTTTTACACCCAGCCAACTGACCTTGCTAATATCACTATTGAATTACTGTAATTATACTGTATTCTTATTTTATGAGTATATTGTGAAAAAATGACAGAATTGCTGGCATAAGATTGTGTATATCAATATTTTGTGATATATTCTCTCTATTGCAAACAATTCCCACTCTAAAATTAACATATTTTTCATTTGATTTCAAAAATTTCGACGAACAATATTTCTTTTCCTCACAGGTTATCTCAGAAAGATACTGGAATCCAGACAGGGGTCAATGTGCATGCATATCTTTAAACACAATTGAGGAATTTTTAAAAAATTATTAAGGAATAACTAAGTAATGGCCAATTTTTTACCTAGATAGCTTCATTTGTTTTACTCAGGTAGCGAGATTAGCAGCATCTTGTGACTAATGATCAATGACTTCTAAACCATGTCAATACCTTTTTAGAGTTAAAGCATAATGAAAACTTAATGAAGTCTTCCTGGTACATTAACTTTCTATGAGAAATATACATAAGAAATGCATGCTCAGCAGTTGAGAGACTCCTGAGTTTTATAGATATTCCTGACTTAACAATTTCGTTCCACAAACACTGAATATCTAATTTTGTTAAAAAGCTCTGTATTAAGCTACTCTGTGGGGTAAAAAAAAAAAATGATATATGAAGTGAATATGTCCCTCAAGGACCTTTCAGGATAGAGGTCAATTTACTTATATTTAATCCTGAATAGATATGAAAATCAGGTTTGGAATCTATCTAAACTACTGGTTAGCAGAAAAGACAGACATTTAATGGTCATCTAAAATTGAATATAATCACTGCTGTTATCAAATTCTACCCCTTAGGAATAAAATCTGAGGTTAATATTAAATATGAGCATGAATCACATTTTATTGAACATCTGCTATGTTCAAAGCACTCTGCTACGGGAATTGGGGTAGGGTGTGGGGGTGAGAGAAACAGAAAAGAGGTGCTCTGAAGAAGAAAGCTAGACACGCAGTTAAAATCATATGAGCTACTAAAATTCAGAAGGAAGTCAAGATAATATTCTGGATCTTTTTCAAGAATTCATTTATTCTACTTAGGGCTTGAGACAGTATCGTAAAGCAGGTGGCATTTAAATTGGGTCTTGAAGGTGACTTGGGATCTTAAAAGGTGAAAAATAAATATGGAAGGGAAAGACTATTTCAATCTCATCCCCAAGATTTTTAAGTGAGTAAAGTCTGGTTGACATAGATCTATATTAAGTGCTTAGAGGGGTGAATTAGTGATTGAGAAAAACTTGTGGAAGCATGCTGGCTGGAGAGCTTCCTTTCTTATCACTTTAGAGATGACTTAGAAGCTCAGCAGCTGCTCTTGCTGTTCCTTTCCTGTCTGCTTTTTCTTCAGGCGACATAAGCTGTCTCCCCACCACTCTAGTCAAATGACTGGGATCTTTCTAAAGGCCAAGGGCCAGAGAAGGTGCACACTTTATTATAAAGACAACTACGAAGAACATCATCCATTGTAGAGGAAATACGACACAGCTGGCCTGAGAAGTGCGTCACAGAGACTACGGTTGATGAAGAAATCAAACCACAGAATTTGAAACTCCAATGAATGCTTGTGATCTACTTTTCTGGTCCCTCAGCCTAGCAGCATAAAGGTGTATACTCATGACTGACACATCTAGGGTAAAATGTAAAGACACACATTACCCTTTTCTTTCCCACTCAAGAAAGAAGAGCAGACTATGAAGGAGTAACAACGGAGTTACAGGAAAACACTTTCCTCCCTTTCTCCTTGAATCTCCCCCTCTCTGTATATGCACATGTGTTTGTGTACACACATTGTTTGTGGACACTATGCAGTTTCATACAATTGTTAGTAATATGTTTCTTGTAAATACTACATAATTGCTAAGAAACATTTGTGCTTGAAAAATACATTCAAGTAGGCAATGAAATGAGAACAGAGAGCTTGCTTTACATTTTATTTTTCTTAAAATAAAACCCAAGTGAATTCATCTGTGAACAGTTCACTTTCTCCAGACTTGCTTTGTTCAAAGTGAATAAGAAAAAAAATGTCACTGAGGAAATGCCTCTTTATTAATTTTAATTTCCAGCCTGCTAAAAATTATGCCTTCGAAAGTTTGAAACCGGTTAAATATGTTTATTTTCACTCATTAAAATGACTTTAAAGACTGCCTATGCAATGTGCAACATTATAAAATAGCAAGTGCAAAATTTTACCTATTCCTAATAGCTAGCTAAATATTTGAAAAGGAGAATATTTATTCAATCCAGGAATAAACTCTTTTGTCAAAGCTGCAACCAATATATAAATAAAAAGGCAGCAGTAAAAACATGTGGTAGGCAGACTATGTTTATGATCTCCTGACAGAAAATGTATAAATAGGGAAAATTTACCACTCATTCACGAGAGCCTAATGAAGCAGAACTAAGATCTCACGCATACTATCCGTCAAGTTGAGAATGTTGGCAATTTTTCAATTTCATGCGGAATAGCATTGTTCAAGTCACATCTCCTGGAACAAAGGTCATTTTTTCCCCTTCAGTCAGAACAGTAAAATTGTAACTGTGCCAGAAGTTTTCATTTTTTTAAGCTAATGTAATTTACTGGGTATTCTTTCCCTACAACCCTGAATGCAGGGGATGCAGAGCTATGCTTTCTACAGAATCAATCTGCCCCATGCATTGTGGCACGCAAAATGCATTTAATTGAGGTTTATTGCAAGGAAAATGATTCATAGTGTCTAATAAGCATCCACAATTTACAGCCTTGTTTTTCATAACAGCTTCCTGAAATAACAGAATCTTGGGGTTCATATCTGGTCATAAAGACTATTAAAAACATTTTATCTCTATAGCCATGGGACCAGATTCAGCTACAAACAGGATGAAGAATCCAGGCCTAGTTAAATGTTTCTATACTTAAGTTTGGTAATGGCTAATTGAAAGGTTGCTGTGTGTAGGAAGGCTTAAATATGGCCCAGATTTTAGACAGAGGCACATTTCCAATTTTTGAATGTTCATTTATATTTCTGCAAGCTGTATTACTGTGTTGGCCAAAAGAGGCATATGGAGTTTCAACTACTCTCTAAGCTGCAAATTTTTAACTTGTTCATGAAAACACATTTAAAATTTGTTACATCAGCCTAGATCATATGCCAGGTGTCAAGATGCTCCTCTAGTACATTTCTCAAGTTGTTGTGAAATACTGATGTAAAAGATCATGTCTACAAAGCTCCAGGATATACTGAGGAAAAAAAGAAATACAAACAAATCACTCTACTTAACCTGGACTGTGTCAACAGGCAATCAGAAATGTAGCACATTCAAATCACTGAGTGAAGATGCCAAAATTAGTCTAAATTTTTGACATCCCATCATTCCACAAACCGTTTCACACTCAGGTCCCATGCCTAATTTCTCATCTCTTCTTAAAGACCTATTCTTCTGTCGTCTTTATCTCCTTTCTTAGTCAATGTCATTGCCTCTTCTCAACTGCCCCATTCTTAGACATAGGAACATTGCCTCCTTTCTTTCCCTAACTTCTTCTACTGTAATCAATCACCAAATCATGGTGATCTGGCCTTCCTCCCTCTCACAGCTACCTTTTCTAAGTCACCTGTAGCTCTTATTATCAGTTTTGTTGATTTTTCTTTTAAATTCTGGTTTCACCCATATACCTTCAGCAGGGTTCCATCTGTTAGAGCCTCAGGCCCCATTTTGGACCTCACTGTGCTCTGCTCACTTCCTCAGTCCCCAGGCTCAGTCAGGGAACTCTGTTTTATATATTGAAGTTCTTTGTTTTATTTGGGAAAATAAAACAACTTAAAAATGTGTAGAAATTGCATCTATCTTGCTAATAGTAATTTCCCTGATTTTAGTCATATCATAGACCTGATTTTGCCACTTCTTTCTCAAAAAAAACCCCAAAAAGTAAAGGTTTCTAACTCCATGTAATGGAAAACTCGTTCTCCTCAGCTCGGCACACAAAAAAATCTCCCATGATCTGCTCCTTTCTTTCTTTTGGACCCACTTACTCCTCTTACTTTTCCCAAAGGTCTCTTTGTTCCACCCACACCAGACTAATAATACTCTAGAGTCCCCAAATTCTGACTCTTCATTTTGTATCTTTATGGCCAGAATGCCACCATCATCTGGTTGTGCCATATTCCAGGAAAAGCTTGCACTGCGTGCTTTTCATGCGTATTTCTGTTGAGGTTATTGCTCAGTTAGTTACAATGCCCATCCTATTTCGAGACATCTGTTTCATCTCCTCTCATTATAATGACACATACTAAGGATGCTGAGTCCCTAGAAGAGGGTTGGGGTCCTGTCTTTTCACCTCTACTTTGCACCTAGAATGTACTGAAAATCTATGTTGAATATAACTGAATGGTGATGATCAATCACTGGGTTAATTTACTACTTATATTACCAAAAGTCACTCATGTCTTCTCAATTATTTATAAAAGCCTGCATTTAAAGTTTTCAAATTGAAATATTTTAATTTAATTTAAACCAAATGCCATGTTTCTGACACTGGTACAAGAAAATAAGTATTGATAAAAAAGGTCTTGTTTGCTTAGAAATTATAGTTTTAACCACATGGTTCAAATGAGTAGAACATCTCAGTCATTGTATCCTAGCCTTTAAGAAATTTTTTTAAATATCAGTAGCAAATTTCATTTGGGAAAAGTGCATCCATTACTTTTGAGATCAACTATTGTTCTGAAAAGTAGTATTGTCAGTAATATAATGTGTGCTTATCTTCAACTTTCATAAAGGATACAGCATAATTCAATTTTGTAAAATTCATATTATATTAAAATTAATTGATTTCTACATTTCTTGGCGCGTCTAGTTGTTTGTTTGTTTTTTTGCCACCAGTGGGTCTGGTGTCTTGGAAATAATGAAGGATTAAAAGATAGAGGAAAACATTTTCACAGGTGAATAATTAGACACGGATCTAAGAAAGAGTATAAGATAATATATAGTGTAATCAGATGGCAAAGGGTTTAGATCAGATAAAGCCTGATCTGTATTCAAGAGCAACAACTCCTTTAGGCTCACATCTTTCTGGCATGGGCATCACCACCTTCCACACACTGTGACTACATGTTTGGCTCTACCTCACCCTTTAGTCAGTTAGTGTCAGGATTTTCCCTCTGGGCTGTTTAATTTTTTTCTGTCGGGTTCCACGGTCCTCTTGTCACTCCAGTATCTCCTCATTTCTGTAACAATCTCCTAATTGATCTAAATTTACATGACTTCCTCCTGGTCACATGATTCAGTGACTTCATTGCTTAGTGAATCCAGTTCAAAAGGCACTCAGGCTATTCAAAAGACCCTCCGGAGTGTGTGCCTCATTTCACTCATTCACTGCTTTGTTCCATCAGTCAACATTCATTTTTCAACACTCATTTGTGTCAGGCACCCTTCTAGATACTGAGGATATTATTTTTATTATTATTATAATATTGATTTAAATAATATGGAATGAATCCAGAAATTGAGTCATTTACTGTAGTCTTGGGCTTTTCCCTCACCTCTCTTACTTCAGCTGATTACCTTTTCTACAGATGGCAAAGCCATCCTGCCTGTTCCACGCAGATCATACAATCGCTCAGAAACTAAAAGGTAAGCAAGGGCTTTAAACATGTTTGAAATCTTTAAAAGAAGTGACCACCATGATTTCCTTTACACAAGTTGGAATTAACTTGAAACTACAGTTCACCAACATAGGGAAGATGAAATTGGTTCCTATTCAGGTGATTATGCAAGGCTTTCAAGATTCACTGTTCACTGTGCTAGGTGTGACTGACATAACTGGTCACCGGACTTCATCCTACAGATAGTGGGAAATCTGTCACAAAACACTTTTGAACAAAGGAGCCAGAAGAATAATGCAATGATAGCAGGTGGAATGATTTGATGCTTAGAGAACAGAAACAAGGAGATAAGTTAGGAATGGTGAGAAAATGTGGGCTCCAGAAATCCAGAAGATTGTTAGTAAAGGAAAGGAGGGATTTAGTTTAAAGAAATATTGACGTGAATGAGTTTCAAAATTTGACAACTTGGATGTGGTGGTTGCGAAAACAGGATGAGAGAACCACAACTGAGTAGAGAATGACTCACAAATGAGGATTCAAAATAAATGAATTGCTTCCCCTACTAGGGAAAAAGAGCAATCTTCTATTTAAGAAACAAGTTTACCATTGAATAATGAGTTTGCATTGCACATAGCTTGGAGTGAATATATGTGATATATATATGTATATATATATATATGAATCAAATATATATGTTTATACCCACAAATGTATATATAAGGCTCACATAATAGAAAATTCACATAATAGAAAATAATTATTAGTATTAAAACTAATAAGGGCTATTAAAAGAGCATTTCATACATATTTCTCAGATTAATATATATGGTTTATGGGAAGAATTTTAAGATCAGGGAAGAGTGTAAACAGAGGCTCAGGTCAAATTGGTTCCCTGGTTATCTGTTACTAATATTGTTACTTTATTTATTTTGGCATTACAGTTGACAGCAGAAATATTTTACTCAAAATGTTGCAGTTGATAACAAATTTTAGAGGTCTAGAAATGCAATTGTTTTGCATTGGATTAAAATAAATTCATATTTTTCCAGCTCTAAAGTACAATGGCTTGGATTTCAGACTTTCAGGATCCTTAAGTTACAAAATGGTAAAACTATGTTTTTTAATTTAGTACAAGAATATTGACTAACAGTGTTATGTAAGAGGGTTCTCTTAGTGTGCTAGTTCCAAAGACTCTTTAGTAAGCGTGTCCACATGAATCATATTCTCTATGCTTGGCTTCTGAACATACATGTTATTTCAGTTCATAAAGAAGCATTACATTTTAAACAAATATTTCTCCCTCAAAAAATCAACAAAATTAAAAAAATGCTACTACAGAATAAAATTGAAAAGTACAAATATGCGCTCTTAAAATCTGAAAGTCAGGTCCACTGCAGTCAACAACATTGATGCAAGATATTCCCATAAACACAGAAATTTTGACTGGACAGTGCTAATGAGACCATTTTTAATAAGTGAAAAGGACTGAGTAGCTCCATTTGTTCACAGTTGGTCCAATGCACAGCACATTGGACCTAAATATTTTGAGCAGTTAGGCTACGTCCAATCTTATAACAGTTCATAGGAATGTTCCTATGGTCAAAGTCCGAGAATAACTTCTGCCATTCTGATGACCATAATACCCATAGCTCTCCAATTACCACATAGATCTGTGAATTCTCTCAAGGGAATTCACTCCAAAATAATTTATTTCATATTATTTGGTCAAATTTATTTCAATTTTGTAAAAATAAAAAAGTGACTCTCTCCGGTCTCTTAAGAAATAAGTCCACACTGCTTCCTTTAAACTCAAACACAGAAACATGAGGACAAGGATGTGGAGGGGCCAAAGCCTGGTAACTGCCATTGGGCAGACACCCCCTTCCCCAACACATTAAATATCGCAATTAAACACATGCTTTGTGAGCACTGAAGAAATATCTTGTTGTCCCACAGTTTGTTGAACATAAAGATAACATTCAATAGATCCAAGAAAAATCTAGGAAAATTGGGCCTTCCAAAAGCACTATGGCTTTGGTATCAGATTACAATAATGGTCCATTTAATTATTGGCTATCACAGAACGTAAAATGAGTCATTATGATAGCTCATCAGAAGGAAAACAATCTGACATGGAAGGCATCTGATCTAATTGATTCTAGTTTTGAGAATTCACCAGAATAACTCCTGCCCATAGACAATGTAACTGCTATTAAATCCATCTTATAAAGATCAACCATTTCAGAGGTTGAATTTTAAAGCACTTTGAATAATATGCTCTTATAAATAGGAGACTCTGTTTAGTAAACCTAGCTAATTAAAGCACTTAATAAATGAGAGAACAGCCACCACTCTAAATCTCTTGTTGGTACTAGAGAATTCTCATTTGCTCTTCCAGAGAGGTAATCAATTGAAGGGCACATTTTTCTTCTCTTTGTTCTTTCCCATCAATTTTAATGGGTACAGAACATCAGTCACACAAAATGTAATGGGACAAGAAGATGGATGAGTACATTTGAAGTCACTAGTCACAGGACAGAAAACATCCTGATGAGGTGACTGTGGCATCACGGAGTTCAACAGTATGGTCTGGGCAATATTTAGTAAGCGAAACTGTTGCTACATGATTTGGTGTTAGCACTCAGCAAAATCAATCTCTGGACACAATTTATCACATTTCCACAGGTCAGACTTTCAAAGTCACATTCTCAAAATATGCTCAAATGACACTCTTAATTCCAGGAAATGATTTAATCTAGTAACAAAGTGGATAAAGAGGAGAAGGAAAATCTAACCTTAAGGAACCTGACCTTGTCTCAGAAGTGATTAAAATTCCTTTGGAGGGGGGAATTTTATTATCACCGAGAAATTATGTTCACATATTACAAGACGAATTGCTGCACGCATTGGATGCTTGCCAAGCACTAACATCCCCTTCAGGATAGAGGCACTTGATAGGTCTTCCCGCTGCCAGCCCCTGGGGGTAGTGGGTGCTGCGGCCTGACTGCTTTCCCACTCTGGGAACTGTGTTAGTCAAAGGGAGTTGCCTTGTGCAAAGTAATATACCTGCTCCCCAGAGGCCATCACATTCAAAAATGACAGTGTAAGAATACAAGGAACAATCCTGAAGGCCACCCCAGCTTGAAGCTCTCCTTGTCATCCTCTGAGGTCTCTCCTCAGACTGCACCACAGTTCTGATCCTACCTGGTCCCACTTCCCGCATTCACACACAGATTTTGTTCCTGAGCTAAGTCTCCAAGCCTTGCACATACAAGCCTCTACCTCATAGCCTATTTCTGGGTCCATATAACCCAGTCAAAGAACCACTTATCTTTGCCGTGAATTAAGATAATTTAAATACTGTACTGAACAAAGTATCTGTGGACCTTCAGGTTTACAATTGCTGAGTAATACACTGTTTCTCTGTTCCGACTTAGTCAAAAAGCTGTTTTTAATATAACTTAAAAATTAAAACATTATATTTAATGATTTAAAGGTAGTTTAATTCTAGTGGACTTCTATATCCCTATTTAATACCACAACTAATCAAGTATATGAACACATTCATGGACTAAAGAATCATTTACTGGGTTTAACAGTTACCTTTGAGGGACTCAAGGGAGTGTTAGGTATCATTCATTCCAACTTGTGAGTATTACAATATTATTACTAAAATTGATGTAGCTATTTCTTTAAAATCCTATTAACTACTTGTCTTGTAGGCACCTTCTCAAAGCAATACTTTAGAACAGGATGTTAAAAAATGAAACTAAACCCATTTGAAAAGTATCAACAGAGCATTCTACATCTGAAATTAGTAAGTGTTTTTCCCTCTCTCAGGATTTTCTGTGATCTATGAAACACAGATAATACTGGCTAGAAATCTGTGAATACTTCAAAGCCATCAAAGCAAACTTCAAAGGAAGGGACCAGTTTTAAAATGATTTTCTGGCTGTTGTGGAAGGTGAGAACCAGGTATTTATGGTGGGAGGAACAAGAAAGCACCAGAGAGCTGTCAGAAGCACACTGATAATATTGTTACTGGGTGTGCTTGCCAGCCAGTCATGTTCATCAGTCACAGACAAAGTGTCAATTACTCAGCCAGAAAATGATAATCCTTCAAGAAGATCATTTCATGAATATGATCCTACATAGACATTGCTTGGTAGGTTATTTATTCATACGATTTGTTTTAAAGGCTTTTATCACTGTTGTTTTTAATCAGCTGTGAAACCACAAATTCGTTTTTCTGAAATGTAGGATCCAGCTATTTTGCTTGCAAGAGACAGGAATGACAATATGAAAGATTTTTAAGTTCATTTCTTTATAAATTAATCAAAACTTAGTTTTTAAGAAATTATTTTTAAGGAAAGGTGCAGGTAGAAATGAAGGTGAAGGTAGGAATGAGTCAGTAGGAGGGAAGAAGAGAGAGAAGGAGAAGCTTTTCCTTTTTTTAATTTAACTATTCATCTTGTTTGTTCCCCCTGGACCCTAGGACCTGGGATGCACACTGGGATCCTTTGGATATATGTGGACTATGTTCCTTTGGAGGTAGTGACTTAACTGCTACTCCACCAACGGCATGTCTGAATTAGTCTTAAGAACTTTTTAGAATAATTATCATTCAAATGGACTCCACAAACCTGAAAAGATATTGATAGTCACAGACTCCACTTAAAGATATCTATGAATAATGTGCATGAATATAATAGAAATAAATCTATGCATTTTATACATTTATTGTGGTTACTGGTATTTATTGGTGACATTTTATTTCAGAAGGTAGAAAAGGGAAAAGACTAAATTATTCATGTACTTATGCCAACTCAAGAGGAGGCTTTTCCTAAGACATCTTACTCTAAATTTCGTATTCAGATAAATATGACTATATTGAAAGGAATAATTGCTACTGTTTATCTCATTTTTATTGCTAACTTCATTAACTATAATCTGGTGCAATTCTTAACTAACACGACTTAATTTTTACAAATTCTTGAAACTTTAGTATTTTACCTTCAGGTGAAGGGTAATTTACCACACATACATACACACACACCCTCTTTTTTACATGGCTAAGCAAAGCAGTTAAAAAAATATCCTCCCTCTTCCCCCACCTCTTCAAGTTACCCTAGATTCTAGATTTGATTCTATTCTGACAAGGTAAATATCTGGGCATTTTGGTCATAGGTCAGAACTAAATTTTATGGAACTAATCCTGACTTTAAAAGAACTTTTGGCAAATTAAAAAACCTAACGTACATTCTCTGAGTTTTTTAGATCAAACTATTGTTGGACCACTAAGTTACAACATTTCCTGCAAAGTTTCCCTGATACTGGGCATTATGAAAGGGATTACATCTACTTTCATTATATTGCTTATTGCTCAAAGAATATATTAGCTTTTATAAGAAATAATAATACAAGCAAATATGATTTTCAGTTGTTGGAAAATAAATTTTCAGTATATTATTGAATTACAGTTTTATTTAGAGCCTAAAGTTTTAAAAATTATTTTCATGGTTTTCTTAGGCTGCACTTTGCTTTATATGTTCTTAATTGGAATATTTTCACATGAAGAAATTCTCATTTTAGTGCTACAGCAATTATGAGTCCCAAATGAATCATCATCATTAGGAAAATTGAGACATTTTCAAGTATTTTTATAATAATCATCTTAAATTCTTTTTATACTAAAGAGAAACATATGTAAAATAAGCAGTTTGATAATTTAACAACTTCACAATTTCATTGATGGATATAAATCATGCAAAATAAAAAGTATTTAGTCAGTCATTCTTATACAAATAGCTAATTCAATTTATAGTATAGAAGATGGTAAATAAATATGAGTTACTAAATCAATAATAATTCATTTAATCACATACAGAACAGTGTTTTGATTATATAACAAATAAATAACATTTTATTTTTAAATAACATTTTAATTTTCATCTTTAGTACAACAATCATCATCACTATGACATCTCATGACACATTCCTTTCTCTCTCTCTTGGAAATAATATTGTACCTTGCACTAAAATTACTTGTGAACAGGTCTATTATTAAAGCTTGCTGGACAGTAAACACCTTGAGGGCAAAAATCTCATCTTATACTGTTTTTAATGTCACCTTCATCATATTGACCTAAACACACAGAATTCATTTATCATTTAGTCATTCATCCTTTACTCAAAAAACATCTATGTTGGGTAGATTGAATACATAGTGGTTGCCCTCCAGAATTTCAGAGACCAGTATCATAAGCAAGTAAACGGAGAGATGATACCATTTGGTACATGTTATTATAGAGGTAAGCACTGGGTATTTTGAAAAGCGAAATGATGGGGTCTAATCAAATTCAGGCACTCTGGGACAATTTCATAGGAAAGGTGATTCCCAACCCAAGCTTAGAGGAAGGCTACAACTTAATGAACTGAGAAACTGCGGGATATTCTAGTAAAAACAAGAACAGATTGGTGTCTTGGCTGGTTGACAATTAAAAAATGAAAATGCCATCATTATCCATAATGACTGGAGATTTTGAGTTAAGGACCTAATATACTAGTCCACATAAACTAAACCTGTGCAATAAAATCCTCTGTTCAGGGGAAGAAGTCAAGAAACAGGAATACAATAGGGGTGAAGGAAGGACCAAGAATTTCTATGATAAGCATAATAACCATCTTTTCCTCAATTCTAAGGTATATATTCTCCCCATTATCTATTTTTTTTCTGAAACTGTGATGCAGCTTGAAATCATATGCATATGAAAGGTGGTAACCTGTCAATCTTGTATGCACCCAGATGCTCTTAAATTTGATGATGAGTCATACAGTTAATGGTTTCTTAAATAGGTGGCATCATTAAAATCAAGAAAATACGGAATAATATGTTATCTTTTCTTTAATCATCTTGTTTTCAAGACAAC
Source organism: Solenodon paradoxus (assembly GCA_004363575.1). Lineage (NCBI taxonomy): Eukaryota > Metazoa > Chordata > Mammalia > Eulipotyphla > Solenodontidae > Solenodon > Solenodon paradoxus. The sequence continues at coordinate 265,543 of RJWH01001226.1, read as the reverse complement.
TCAGTGACTGCTGAAGACAAAAATAAAATGAGATTTATTTGTGAATGCCAGTGTAGCTATGTCACAACTCCTATGCCTTGACTTGATCTGCATTAATACCTGCTTTGAGCCAGGCTCTCTATGATATGGTAAGATTGTAGAGATGCAGAAAAACTAAACACAAACACAGAGCATCTGGCCATATATCCAGTTGTGAAGCACCATTGAATAGGAGCATTGGGAAGAGTAACTTACCCTGTCTTGGGTACAGAGAGGACTTTTCCATTGGCAAGTCTTAAACTGTCATTATAATGGATCAGAATTTTTACAGGTATAGGGATGGGAAAAGCATGTTAGTCAACAAAGAAAATATTGAAAGGCAAAGAGATGGGAAAAAAATGACATCCTAGTCATGTAAGAATTATAATTTGGTTAGTCTGAAATTTGCAGTTAGGATTTCTGGAAAAGTGGGGACAATCTTTCAAGTTCTCAAGAATGTAAGTGACAAGTCACTTTTCCATAATGAGGGTTTCATAGGTGAGATAATTTGACTTATGTTGTTAACAGAGATGGGAAAAAAAGTAATTGAGAGGGCCAAATTTTATTATGCCAAAAAGGGCATCTCAATAGACCATTCTCAGGAGAAATATTTATAACATCTATTATTTACCTTCCTTCATTCTTTCTTTTTCCCTTTCCATTTTTTCTCTCATTCTTTCTGTTTCAATTTTTACTTAGTGGCTACTTGCTAGGTTTTCAGTGCTTATGGATCAGTGGAGTGGATAAATATGGAGAGTCCAAAGAGAGAGGGATATTTGATATTTATAAGAAAACAAACATGGTGTTATATATTAGGAATATTCTCATATCAATTGTAGGTGTTCTACTTGCTGACAATATGAATTTGTCATTTGGTTACTTGTGCCTCAGTTTTCTTATCTGCAAAATAGTGGTAATATTACTGTCTCACAGGCTCACTGTTGAAATGAGACCATAATCCTAAAAGTTTATCATTTATGGCATTCCTGTAATGTACTATGCCCTGTAAATATATTATCTCACTTAATTCTCAACAAAACACTTCAAGGTTGATTTGAATCAATTAAACACAGGTTCAATAAAGTGAAGTAAATAACTCATAATTAAGAATTTTTGTTGCTTTATTCTAAAGCCTCAGCTCTTTCTTCTATGTAATTCCTATGTAGCACACTGTGCTTGGTATTTAGAATGCACTCATTAAACATAGATATCCACATGACAACTGAATAAAAATATTTTAACTATTTGCTAGATTGTCTTAACACTGAGACTGACAATTTCATAGGCAAAACCAACTTCAAACATAAATATGAGGCACTAAAAAAGAGTGAATGACAAAATCCATCGATTTAGATCAACTTAGCATCATTGTGCTCTTTTAATAAAATGCTAAACAAAAAACATTTACACATAATCTATGGTTTCAATGGACTTCAGAGAGTCTACTCAACTTCAGTGTATGGTGTGTTGTAGCCCACAGCAATGATCGAACTAATTCATTCATTTTTGGATAGAGGTGAAGATTCAATTAAGCCTATCTCAAATTCTAGTTTAGTCAAGTTACTCTACCTGTTTCTCTCCAAATATGTCTATTAGTCATCTTGCTATGATATTATTTTACTATTAAGTTGCTCCATAAAATTCCTTAGACCATAATTCCTTTCTCTGTGATTGATACCCATTGTGTCAGGGTCATTCATTTCTACATTTGTCTTCTGTTTCATGATAACGCTTTTTGAAGATTCCATAGCTTATGCTTCTTTTGTATCCTCTGTTGTTATCTAACACAGTACTGAGAACAAAGCATGTACAGAATAATTATTTGTGGTTGTTCAATGAAAAATACTCTTTTCCAAACTTTCCTTTCCTTTTAAAAATATTAACATATGAATTCTACCATGATTTAATTATAGGAAAACATTACTAGCACTTATAGTAAGTGCTTTTTAATCTATTGATATATTATTTTAAAATGTATTAAGTATTTTAGAAATTATCTTTGTCCAGATAGTCTTAAAAGTTTTTTTCAATAAAGGCACCTAAAAAAAACCCTTAAAGTGCTTAAAAGTGAGGTTACTTCTCAAAAATCTAATGTCTGCCAAGACAAGAGCAAATTTCTAAGAAAAAGATCTTACAGTATTTCTAAAAAGTCACAAAGAGCAAAACTGAGGGGTGTTAGCTAGACCCGAACAACCATAAATCAAGATTTATAGCTTTTTTCAAAATGGCAGAAATCAGCAATTAGATGTTCTATGTTGAAACATTGGAGAATATGATGCTGATACCTTTTAACCATTTTATTGAAGGAAACAATGAATTCTTCATAATAACCCTTTTAAAGCTGTTATTGCACATTGAGAGTGATAGAATTAATAAAGAAGAAATGAATTTAACTGGAAAGGAGATGGAGATGGCAGAGGTTATACTGATAACTTTGGAAATGTTGCATTTATATAGAAAAACACAGATGAACTTGAACTACATAGAAGGCTAAATTTGGAGACAAAATTATCACTCAATGGTACCTAAATCCTTATGAGTTAGAAGACATTTATTAGCTTAAAGACATTTATTAACAGCTAACATTCACATAGTACATGTCATAAAATGAAGAATGGGAGAAAACAGTGTCTCTAAAATGAATGAGGCAGATCCTGTTCTGACTCCCTTATTCATTTGGTCACCTTTTCCCCATGGGTGATAATTGCTTCAATTGCAGGGATCCTTCATAGAACCACAATACAAGGGCTTCTTCTTGAATCTCAAGAGAAGTAATTTCTGGGTCTTTCTTAATAACTTAGTAAGAATGATCAAATACTAGAAGATTTACAAAAATTCAATACATGAGAATCTACATAAAGTGAATGTGCTAGAGAGTGATTGTTGGGAAATTATTTTCACTATCAACTAATCCTAAAAAGTAGTTGCTATCATAAAACTGAAAAATTACTGTTAGTTAGATACATGGCACATTTGTTACTACTGAACATAATTGTAAATGAATAACAAATGTGCATATGTTAAGTAATTATAAAAGTAAGATAATATATTTTAGAAATATTTTCAATAAAAAATGAAATTAAGAAATTTTTAATTATATTAGCCTGTTTGACCTGAGAAATTCCTTTTGCCTGTAATTGGTCCAAGAAAATTCAGGTGAGTTGAAGAGTCACATAATTCAGAATATCTATTAGCTAAGCTTTCAGCAACATATTCCCATGTGTATACTATGAAATAAGTAAAAATATTTCCCTACGTCCTTCAGCTAAATAGAAAGCTGCTCAATTACAGACTATTCACTTTCTCTTAGTTCTAGATCAATTTAATAGTGGTGACATAAATTAAATGTGTGTATTTAATTAAAATATGTGATATTCTGATCTGATTTTAGGGAAAAGCACTTCACTATTAACACATAAAACAATTATAATCATTAAAATATTTTTTTTCTATAAGCGTCCTTTACATCTAACACTATTCTAATATTTAAGATTTTCTTCAAATTCTTGGATATGAAAGGTTCTAGCTAAATGCAAATGTTTTAAAAATTGAGACTGGAAATCCCATATGACTCCATCATCCCACTTCTCAATATTTACCCTCAAAACACAAAAACACTAATTCACAGAGATATATGCACCTCCATGTTTACTGCAGCATTATTTACAATAGCCAATAATTGGAAATTATGTAAGTGCCCATCATAGATAAATGGATAAAGAAGATGTGGTACACACACACACACGCTTAAACAAGATGAAATCTTTGTCACCTGCAACAACATAGGGATTTTGCTAAATAAACTAGAGGGGACTTTGCTAAGTGAAATAATTTAGAAGAAGAAAGACAAACACCGAATGAGCTCATTCACAGGTGAAATATAAAGAAACTAAGCAAAAAGAACAGATAATACGAAAACCAATCCTTGGACATCAATGATAAAACTGAGGTTACCAGTACAGAGCAGGGTGGAAGATGGGTGGTGGGGACTGTAGGGTCCAACAGACAGTAGTGAAGGGCTTTGGTAGTTTGGTGGTGGGCAGGGTGAGTTATCATATATTTGAGGAGTGGTAAACCTCCACATATGGGCTTACATTATTTTCTAAATCCAAGTTACTCATAAATACTACATTTAAAAAGACTCATTTCATTTTAATCACTCTATTATTAGTACTATCTGAACATCAAGGCTCAACATGTGGAAGCAACTTATGTTACTTTTTAAAGTAGAAGTAAAAATGAATTTCACTTTTAATATTAATATTATTAAGCTTTGCATTCCCTCAAAAATAGCTAAGAAAATCTGTATTACAATTTGGCAGTAATTCCATCTTGATACTCTTGTTATATCTCAAAGAAACTTCTTGAAATTTCCATTGACCTTCTTTTTGAATCTACCACTTTCTGGATTTGGTTCACATTTCTGTACTGTAAATCAGTGATCTCTGGCCAGGTGAAGTCTCTAAGAAAGCCAATTCATAAAGCTTAGGAGTAAGGTGTTTGTCCAGGAGTGCTCCTTCCATGGAAGGAGAAAGAAATGGACTGGGTAGATGGAGAAGAGAGCAGATGCAGTACCTCTAGGGCTAGAACTGCCTTTCAGAGTATCCAGCTCAGACTAAAATGGACAGGACCTTGTTACACTTGTTCCAATCTGTCATAGAATGTTGTCTTCCTGGAAGGAGAATGCCTTAGAGGGAGTCTTCTTAAGAAAAGACAATTCTGGAAGGAGTTCACAGTTGAAGTTATTCATTGACCTTACTCTCAGCACCTGGGGCAATAAATCTTTCCTACAGAGGGATCTGGGTCATGCATCACATAGGTGCATCACATATTTTCAAATCCAAAGACACTCTGTTTTTTTTACTTAACTAGACCCTCTAATGTGTGTACCACATTGGCCACTCTGCTTAAAAAACTCTCTCTTCTTCATTTTTCCTGAAACTTTCTGCTCATTCTTGCTTTCTAACAATTTTACTTTTTCTCCTTCGACAGTTTTTCAATATTGTATCCTTGGCTCACAACTCTCCTCATTTTACCATTTCTGGGCAATGTCATCCAACAAACAAATACATGTCAAGTTTTTGTTTGGAACATTCCCCATAATGGACATTACTTAGTCCACATTGAACTCAAGAACATTCTTTCCATTCCCTAAAAATTGCTTCCCTTCTTCTTTCTTCTCTTTGTAAATTTCACTAAACCTACTCCCATTTCACAAGGCAGAAACCTAATGAGTTTATCTCCTCATGGTTCTCCATTCTGTCTTTCCCATTATTTCTGTCTCTAACTTAACCTTTGTCATAGTCTCCATATTGGTCTCCCTTGTTGTCGTCTTATTGTGGTATACCATCCCCCGAAAAGTTCAATTGCCCTCAGACACACATACAGCCAACTCCACACTCTTAACTGGTATCAGAATGTTTTGTCTCTTTTAAAACAAAAACAAGTAAACTTCAAGCTAATAACAAAACAAGGACATGAGAGATTCTCTAGATTCTGGTTTTGTCTATCCTTCAGGCCATTTCCTGAGAGCCTAGCTCCCACTTTAAATATTAGTAACATGTAGCTTAGAATTTGCCTTCTCCAGGTCCATTCACACCTATCACCAGTATGACACCTCCAGGAATATCCTTACCCTTCATTCTTTGCATACCCCTGGGCAAAGAGCAGGACTTCATTTATTTTGGGCACTTGAAGCTTACAGAAAGTTTACAGAACTGAACTGTGTATCCAGAGATTTAGGTACCCATTAAGTGGTCAACAAAAGCAAGAGATTACTGCAATGAATCCTTATTTGTTTTTTCTAACTGCAAGAAAGAGGCCCCTCTTTCAGGCAAATTAAAATAAGTGGGGTTTTATTATAGTAATCTATTGGAATGGGGAAAATAAGGCCACTCTGAGGACCTGCAATTTGTTCTTTATGCTTTACTTTCTCATGGTACATGTGCTTTATTTCTCAAGGGTCTCTGATGCTCTTGGTAGATGTGAGCCTCATAGATCTAGTAGAACACATACAGACACCTAAACCCCTAATGTACTCTCTCTCTCTCTCTCTCTCTCTCTCTCTCTCTCTCTCTCTCTCTCTCTCTCTCTCTCTCTCTCTCTCTCTCTCTCTCTCTCTCTCTCTCTCTCTCTCTCTCTCTCTCTCTCTCTCTCTCTCTCTCTCTCTCTCTCTCTCTCTCTCTCTCTCTCTCTCTCTCTCTCTCTC